>JAGIQG010000023.1:48636633-48686633 GCA_024679065.1 Sphyrna mokarran | reverse complement strand
TACAGCAACTCAGACGTTGCAGCATAAAGCCCAATTCCAGAACAAACTAATCTAACCATACCGACCCATAGCCCAAATAAAACATCCAACGCCATATTGAATAAAACATCAATATTGACCATAGGGGGATGAAATTGGCTGAGATAACAAACAGTAAAGTGATGGATTTCCTTCAACTTTCCATCTCTGCGTCTTTAGGATTCTCTGCACTGCTATGAGCCCGGAGTCTCTGGCAGGCTCTGCTGCTCACTAAAATATGTCTGACAGTGAAAACATTGGGTAGCAGAATCAGGACGAATGGGATACATGGGGTTAAGACGTGGTGGAGGAACGCGACCGTTCCCCAGACCACAGAATCCATAATATTCCATCTGACATCACAAAACCAGGGGACATTCACTAGCCGATATCCATTTAATAACATAAAATACCAGAAAATGTTCTTTAAACAGCTCAGTGTTGTCACTGTTCCCAGAACCACAGCTACTGATTTCTCGCTGCAATATTTACTTTTTAGTTTGGGGCAGCAAATGGCCAGAAAATCGATCAAAGGTGAAAGCGATGGTGAACCAGACGGAACAGTCAGTGGCTGCATAAAGCAGAATGGCGTGGATATTACACATGGGGACAGAACGCACAAAATTAAACTGTTTCGGATAAACAGTGGGAATGTGTCTCAATATCAGATCGAGGATAATGACCAGCAGATCCCCCACTGACATGGCCACCAGGTAATGAGTGACACATTTGGGCAGACCACAGTTTCTGTTCCTCAGGGTCACAATTGTGATGATGTTCACTGTCAGGAAGGAAGATTAAGAATAACATTAGATATCAATCAGGGGAAGAAGTGACCATTTAGACTGAGGATGGGTTAAAATTTAAAAATGCACGCAAACAGAATCATTTATTTTTTTTAAAAATCCAGCACATCTTTTGGAATGTGAGAGCAAAGTGGAGGAAACCCACACAGACATGGGGAGAAGGTCCAAACTCCACACAGACAATGACCCAATGCTGGAATTGATCCCAGGTCCCTGATGCTGCAAAGTCAGCAGTGCTAACCACTGTGCCACTATGCTGAACCATAGTAGCGACACAATGGTATATATTTGGGAGAGAGTTTTCAGAGGCATCCACAGCATTGACCCTCACTCAGCTACAGGTAAATAGCCCCGCTACCTTGTGGGGGATTTGCAGGATAAGACCGAGGGAGTAAATCCTGACAGAAATCCAGGCTAGAGTCCTGGTGATAATGTGCCATCTCTCAGACAGCTTACTGACAACCCCTGCAGCAGAGCTGATACCAGTGTTGGTTTCACCCTTTCCTCTGAACAATGCTAACAGCTGGCAGATAGAGATCCTGATACATTGACAGTTCAAACTCTCCATTATATTTACCCAGGACTACACCCTGGAGGAGACCACAGCATTTTGGCCAATGTTAGAACAGCACAGAAAGAAACAGTCATTTCACACGATTGGCACAGAACACAAATATTAGGATTTGCTTTCAACAGAGGGAGAAAGCTTCAGGATTCAGTGAATAGATATTAACTATAGTACCTGTGCATTTGGCCTACTGGGCCACTGAAGCTCAGAGTCCTCTCTCTTCAGGCAGGTTGCTAATTTATGCACCAGGTAAAAAAAACCCAAACAGAAGCTGATAAAGAAAAGCTGAACAGGTTGCCTTAATGACTATCGTCCAATGATTTTGACATCCAATATTATGAAATGTATCAAAACGATAGTCATGGCATGAATCAATTCTGACCTCCCAGATTTCCTGGATCCACTGCAGTTCATTTACTGTCACAACAGGTCCACAAGATGCCATCTTCCTGGCCCTATAGTCAACTCTGTAAAACAGACTCGTGTTTATCAATTACAGCTCAGCCTTTAACACAATTATTCCAATAAAACTCATGTCTAAAATCCGTGGCCTGGGCCTCAGTTCCTGCCTCTGCAATTAGATCATGAACTTCCTAACCCACAGACAGCAATAAGTAAGGAAGTCAACAACACCTCCTCCACAATCATCCTAATAGTGGTGACCATAAGGCAGTGCTCAGCCCCTTATGATATTCCTTATACACTGGTAACTGTGTGGCCAGATTCCCCTCCAACTTGATTTCCAACATTGCTGATGACACCACAGTAATGGATCAGATCTTAAACAATGATGAGACTGAGAACAAGGAAAAGAATTTGGTGAACTGGTATGAGAACAATAACTTCTTCCTCAATGTTAACAAAGCAAAGGAGATAGTCATCAACTTCAGGAAGCAGAGTGGAGTAATGTCTCTGTCTACATAAATGGGATGAAGTTGAAATGACTGAGAGCTTCAAGTTTTTATGGGTCCAGATCATCAGTAACCTTTCCTGGTCCCTATAGTTAGGAAAGCCCACAAACGCCTCGACTTTCTAAGAGATCTAAAGACATTTGGCATGTGAGTTATGATTCTCACCAACTTTTATAGATGCACCATAGAACACTTTCTTTCTGGTTGTATCACAGCTTGGTTTGGCTCCTGCTCTGTCCAAGACTTAAAGACTTCAAGCTTCATGAATGAGCCCAGTCAATCACTCAAACCAACCTCGCACCAACTGACACTATCTAAACTTCTTGCTGCCTCGGAAAAGCAGCAAGCAAAGGACACCACGCGCCAGGGACATAAACTCTTCCAACTTGTTCCATCAGAAAAAAGATAAAAAGGCTGAGAATCTTTTACTACATCCTAGCTATGAAGTTACATTACATCTGCACTCTCTCCTTTTGCGTGATTTGCTTTGTCTCTACAGCACTCAAGAAAAAATACAGATGACAGTAATAAATCAAATCAGACTTTCATATCTCAAATTGAAACATTAGCATGATGTGTCCTGGCCTTACCAATGACCTTATGCAGGTTGTTGATGTACAAAAGCTTGATGGCTGTGAGACCACCCTCATCAATGACCCCATCACTTGCAGCTCTCTCAGTGCTGGCTGGGATACTGACTATGTACCAAACTTATATGGTTGCAAATGTGCAATTGCAGCCAGCGGTGAGCTGCCTGGTTTGAGAAAGATATTGGTCAGCTCTCTTCTGCTGCAGCCACCTTCAGCACCCATATAGTCTGGGGACCTGCAGCTCTTTGAGAGGAGACCCTAACCAGATATAGACCCACACTCCCTCACCATCAACCGGACAAATGACCCTTCTTTCCCATAATTGAATGCAAAGTATCTGTAGGAGCCCTTACCTCTCAACAATCAATCACAGAGGACTACCTCACCCCACAGACAGTGTGCAAAGTGGCAGCAGGACCATCTTACCCAGCCCAATAATTACTTGCAGAGTGGTGGCGACACCCCCCCCTCCCCCTTCCCTCCACCACAACAACTACGTGCAGAGTGGCAGCAGGACCACCCTACCACACAGACAAGCAGAGTGGAGCGGGGCCCCTACTATCCACCAGTAACATGCAGTAGGGCCGCACTCCCTACTCAATCCATGACATAGTGAGTAGTAGTGGGACTCCCTTTTCCCCACTGCCAATCACAAGCATGAATGGCATTGGGCCACCCTGCCTACTAGATCAGCCCACTCCCCAAGGGGCAAGCTGCCTTCAGGTCCTGTCTCTTCAGATCTCTGTAGACCCTCTCACCTCAGACCCCACCCCCTGGCACTGTCCAGTGGGCACTGCCCAAGAGACATCAACTTTGCCCTTGACTATCCCCAGTGTCCTCAACAGGTTTGGTTTTCCCAGTGAGGATTCAAAAGCAAGTGTGCCGCACAGTTCCATCCTGGGCTTGCTAAATTTATTTAAATGTGTTTGAAAACAAATCACAGAAACCCTACAGTGCAGAAAGAGGCCGTTTGGCCCATCTGGTCTGCACCAACCACAATCCCACCCAGCTGCTACTGCTATATTCCACACATTTACCCACTAATCCTCTAACTTAAGCATCTCATGATACTAACAGGCAATTTAGCACAGCCAATCAACCTAACCTACATATCTTTGGGCTGTGGGAGAAAACCTGTGGCGGAAACTCATGTAGACATGAGGAGAATGTACAAACTCCATACAGAATGACCCAAGCCGGGAATTGAACCCAGGTCACTGGAACTGTGAAGCAGCAGAGCTAACCACTGTGCTACTGTGCTGCCCCATCCACTGCTACATTGAATAAATTTACATAATAAATACTCCCTTGCCAGAAATGGGCAAGAAGCTGAATCTGTCACATATCCATTGCCAGTAAGATCACAAGAGGAGGGAAATTGGGCATGGATCTGAGTTCTAGGCTGTTTTACTGCTCATCCTGCCACTAATGGGCTGTTTTCCCCACCCACCTCCATTCTTAAGTGTGATATTCTGGAGTGTTACAGCAATTTTGGTTATTCTTGAATTTGAAAGTGAGTGGGAGGAAGTGTTTAAATCTAATTACATTTATTAGCAAATGTGTGTATTTATATATGTGTGTGTAGGTGTGTTTCTATTTCTGTGATTCTTGGGGAGTATGTGGGGGCATAGGGCACAGTATTGTTGCTTCACAACACCAGAGGCCCTGGTTCAATTCCAGGCTTGGTGACTGTGTAGAGTCTGCATAATCTCCCTAAGCCTGGGTGGGTTTCCACCAGGTGCTCCTGTTTCTTCTCACACTCTGAACATTACATGGTCAGGTGCATTGGTCATGCTAAATTCTCCCTCAGTGTACCTGGAAGGTGCTGGAGTGTGGCAACTAGGGGAATATTACAGTAACTTCATTGCAATGTTAACATTACATGCTTGTGACTCTATTGAATAAACTTCAAACTTTACAAAACTTGTTCTCTTTCTGTGAAATCTTGCTATGCAGATATGACCAATAAAATAGATTGTGTGTTCTGGTATTTGGATATGTGATTAGCAGTGAACTGGTATTATATGTAGAGAGTAAAAAGGATTCTGTCTCAATGTTTTACTCACAAAGGAATAATGTTTGATGTCACATGTCTATGGAAAGTCACAGCACATGGAATACATCTTAGCCCGTTGGCCCTGAGATAATTGTCAGTGAAAGAATTAATAACTGGATAAGAAACAAGAGCAGCAAACCCAGTACAGTATATGGCAAGAAAATCAGGATAGTTAAACAGCTTTTCTAGAATTAGGAACTGGATACAGGGGAATGGTCTTTACAGCCTCACTCTTCCTGAAGCTGCAAAATTCCACCTGTATTCAACAGACCTTCCCATGCTCTGCCCCTTGCTTGCTCTGATTCCCATGGTGGTTGAGCCAGTACAATTCCAGCCAGGGACCTACCCGGAACACCCACAATAGCTAGGAGGGGATAGTAAAAACATTGAATCGCGTGCAGTAGATATTCAATCCAATAAGCTGATGGTATCCATCAATCATTTGCAGTAAACAGAGAAATCCAATGGAATAAATCTCTGTCCTTGGTCGGAACATTCTTGTTCATTTTACTTAGATTCTGATCTATTGTTGGAAGATTCCAATCCATCGCTACAGATTCTGATCTCTCCTCTTCCTTGCTGTCTCTCCACAGCTGCCGATCTCTGTTCGTGTCAGAGTTGTGCTCCTACTGACTCAATGGGGCAACACATTGAATGGAATCCCTTATTAATAAAAGAGGAATCCTTCCAGACACACTAATTGGATCCATGGAGACTCACATCAATCAGAGTCACTAAACAAACAGCTTCACTTTATTTCCTTCAATCCAACACTTTGTATACCCAAAGTAGAACATTTATAGCCTAAGTGGGGTGTTGAGGGTGAGAGAAGTATGGGAAGTTAGAAAGAATGGACAGTCAGACATGACAGTGCAGAAAGAGGCCCTATGGCCCATCGAGTTTGCACTGATTCTCTGACAGAGCATCTTACCTGCATGGAATGATCGGATACATGTTTTCCTTTTAAGATCAATACTAATATTTAAAAGCGGAGATCTGAACATATCTCTCAATGCACAAATATTTGACATAATTTACTTCAAACTTTAACATATTCCTTTAACCCTCCCATCCCCCATCACTCTCTCACTTCTAGTCCCCTTCCTTCCCTCTAAGGCGTTCTGGTCCTCCTCTCTTACCTCTGGAAGATCACCTCCCCCATTCGTTGCCCTTCCCTTGATATTTTGGGATCTAACACTAGGGTAATTTTTGGACCATGATTCTTCTTCTTTTTCCCCTTCCTAACGGTTACCCACCTGTCCCCCCCTTTGGCCCTGGTTTCTCCACTTGACTATGGTTCCTATCCATTATTGCTTCATTCTCCCTTACTAGAAATACATCCTCAAGCCTCCCTGACCCGCTCCCTCAGATGCTGCAGCTCCCAACACTTAATGCAGAAGTGGACTTTTGGGAGACAAGTTATCTCTAGAAACTCCCACATGTGACACTGAATGCTGTAAAATCATCTCCCAATTGAACCTGCCATCTACCTGAGTAACTTTGGAGATCAAAACACAAAAAGGGGAGAAAAGAAAGGCAACAGCAGAAACACCCACCTTGCCTATGGCTTTCGCCGAAGCCCAGTGAGCCAAAGCCCTTACAGTTCTCACTTTGCTCCCGCTCCCAATGTTGCCCGCTGTCTACTATTACCTTCTTTTTATATTCCCGCACTACCTTCCCAACTGCCCCCACACCTAACTCCCACTACAGAGAGAAAAAAACAAACAAAAACTCCCGAGAATGAGAAAAGGAGAAAAAAAACTTGAAAAATAAACAATTATTCAGCCACTTACCACTAGTCAACACTTTCCAAATCCACTGCTCTGAAGATCAATGAGATGACATGTGATGACATGTCACACTATCTGTAACCTCCATAACAACTTGCCTGAATTTGCAAAATCTTACTGACTGTCCTGTCTGGAGACAATACACATTCTTTAACCTGTGCTTAACTCTCTCTCCACTCACATTGTCTGTACCTTTAAGACTTGATTACCTGTAAAGACTCGCATTCCAACCATTATTTTGTAAATTGAGTTTGTGTCTTTATATGTCCTGTTTGTGAACAGAACTCTCACTCACCTAATAAAGGGGCAGCACTCCAAAGGCGCGTGAATTTTGCTACCAAATAAATCTGTTAGACTTTAACCTGGTGTTCTGAGACCTCTTACTGTGTTTCCTTAGTCCAACATTGGCATCTCCACATCATCCCTCTGTCAAGCACATCCAAATCATTCTTTTTGTCCAAGTTTGTAACTTTGTTAATCTCTCTCTCTCTCTCTCTCTCACCCCACCCCCATACGTGTCTCTCTCTGTCTCTCTCACTCACTGCTCCCACTCCCCATCTTTGTCTCAATCTCTCCCTCTCTCTCCCAGTTTTCTATCTCTGATTCTCTATCTCTCTCTGTCTGTCTATCTCTCTATTTCTCTCTTTCTCTGCCTACCTCTATCTGATTCTGTCTCTGTTCCTGTCTCTCTGTCTCTCTGTGTCTCTCTCTCTGTATCTCTGTGTGTCTCTCTGTTTCTTTTTCTCTGTCTGGCTCTGCTGTCTCTCTCTCTCCTTCTTTCTCTTGTTCTCTTTCTGTGCATCTCTTTGCCCCCCCCCCACATCCCTCTCTCGATGTCTCTCTCTCTCTGTCATTTTTTTTCTCTATTTCTGCATTTTCTCTCTCTCTCTCTCTCTCTCTTCCTCTTCCAGTATTCCTCTTACTCCCAGTCCATCCCTTCGTCTCTCTCTCTCTCTGTCTATCTCCGTCCGTCTGCCTCTCTCTCTCTCTGTGTCTCTCCTAGCATCCCTCTTTATCTTAGTCTCTTCCTCCTTTTCCCTCTCTCTGTCTATTTTTGTCACTCTCTCTCTCTTTTTCTCTCTCTCCATCACTCACACTTTCTTTCTGTATCTGTCTGCCTCTCTCAGTTTTTTGTCTGTCTCTCACTGCCTCATTCTTTCTTTTTTCCTGTCCCTGTACATCTATCTCTCTCTGCTCCTCTGTTTTTGCCTCTCTCTCTCTTTCTCTCTCTTTCTGTCTCTCTCTCTCTGCCTATGTCTCTTTTTCAGTCTCTGATTGGATGATTTACTCTGCTTGGCTGTTGAATTACATTCAGATTTAGAGTGGGAGAGTAAAGATCTACTTGCCGTTGTCCATGTACATGCTGAAGACATCAATGGAATAGGAGCTGAGATTCTGCTAAGGGAGTATGAACAACTAGAAGTGAAATTAAAAACCTAAATCACAAAGCAATAATCTCTGGATTATTACCTAAGCCATAAGCTAATTGGCACAGGGTCAATCAGATTAAGGACGTAAATCCATGGCTCAACGATTGGTATGGGAGGAATGGGTTTGAATTCATGGGACATTGGCACCAGTACTGGGGAAGAGGGGGCATGTTCCAATTAGATTGTCTTCATTTGAATCGTTCTCGGACCAAGTCTTGTGAATCGTATAACCAGAGCTGTAGATAGGGCTTTAAACTAAATAGTTGGGGGGAGAGCTCAGTGGTATGGAGAATTAAAAATCAAAGTTAAAGGAGAGGGTAGAAATGCAGGTTAATGGAGCTGAGGGCTCAGAAGAGGTTAGTGAAGTTTCCACATAATACAGCAGAGTATAGAAGGTAGCAGGAATTTAACCTCAGGCAGAGCAAAAAAAGAAGTATGAGAAGGCAGATGGTCAATGTAGGACTGAGAGTGAGTGTTGCACCTGAATGTGCGCAATATACGGAACAAGGTAAATGAGCATGTTGCACACATTGAAACTGGCCGGTACAATGTTATGGACATCACAGAGATCAGGGCTGCAAGGGGATCAGGGCTGGGATCTAAATATCCAAGTCCTATCGGAAAGACAGGCAGATGAGCAAAGGAAGTAGGATTGCATTGTTATTGAGGAATGAAGTTAATTCGATAGCAAGAAGTGATATAGGATCAGAAAGCATAGAATCTCTGTAGGTAGAGTTGAGGAATCGCAAAGGGATGTAGTCAGCATGTGGGGCAAAAAATAAATCAGAAGATAGAAAAGGCAAATAAAAAAGGCAAACTTACAATAAGCAGCTAATAAAGATAACTACAAAGACATGAGGGAGGAGCTGGCCAGAGTTGATTGGAAAGGGAGCCAAGCAGGGAAGACAGTGGAACAACAATGGCAAGAGGTTTTGGGGGTTATTTCGGAGGCACAACAGAAATTCATCCCAAGGAGGAGGAATGGAATTTATCCTAGGTTACTCTGGGAGGCGAGAGAGGAGATTGCAGAGCCTTTGGCTTTGATCTTCATGTCGTCGTTGGCTACAGGTATAGTGCTGGAAGACTGGAGGATGGCAAATGTTATCCCCTTGTTTAAGAAGGGGAGCAAAGACCATCCTGCAAATTATAGATCAGTGAGCCTTACATCTGTAGTGGGGAAAGTGTTGGAAAGACTTATAAGGAATAGGATTTATAGTCATTTAGAAAGAAATGAATTGATTAGGGATAGTCAGCATGGATTTGTGAAGGGAAGGTCATGCCTCACAAACCTTATTGAGTTTTTTGAAAAGGTGACCAAAGAGGTGGATAAGGGTAAGGCAGTTGATGTAGTGTACATGGATTTTAGCAAGGCATTTGATAAGGTTCCCCATGGAAGGCCACTGAAGAAAATGCAGATGCATGGGATTGAGGGAGATTTAGCAATTTGGATTAGGAATTGGCTAGCTGATAGAAGACAGAGGGTGGTGGTTGATGGGATATATTCAACCTGGAGTTTAGTTACTAGTGGTGTACCTCAGGGGTGTGTTTTGGGGCCACTGTTGTTTGTTGATTTTATAAATGACCTGGATGAGGGTGTAGAGGGATGGGTTAGTAAATTTGCTGACAACACCAAAGTCGGAGGAGTTGTAGACAGTGAGGATGGACGTTATAGTTTGTAGAGGGACATGGAAAAGTTGCAGAGCTGGACCGAGAAGTGGCAAATGGAGTTTAATGTGGAAATGTGTGAGATGATTCACTTTGGTAAGAGTAATATGTGTACAGAATATACGGCTAATGGTAGGACTCTTAGTAGCGTAGATGAGCAGAGAGATCTCGGTGTACAGGTGCATAGATCTCTGAAGGTTGGTACTCAAATTGGTAGGGTTGTTAAGAAGGTGTATAGTGTGTTAGCATTTATTGGTAGAGGGATTGAATTTCAGAGCCGAGATGTTATGTTGCAACTGTACAAAACTCTGGTGCAGCCGCACTTGGAGTATTGTGTACAGTTTTGGTCGCCACATTATAAGAAAGATGTGGAGGTATTGGAAAGGGTGCAGAGGAGGTTTACCAGGATGTTGCCTGGTATGATGGGTAGGTCTTATGAGGAAAGGTTCAGGGACTTGAAGTTATTTTCATTAGAGAGAAGAAGGCTAAGAGATGACTTAATTGAGGCATATAAGATGATCAGAGGGTTAGATAGGGTGGATAGTGAGAGCCTTTTTCCTCATGGAGATGGATAGCACGAGGGGACATAGCTTTAAATTAAGGGGTGGTGGTTATAGGACAGATCCTAGAGGTGGGTTCTTTACTCAGAGGGTAGTAAGGGCGTCGAATGCCCTGCCTGCAGCAGTTGTGGACTCGTCAAGTTTAAGGGTGTTCAAATGGGCAGTGGATAGGCATATGGATAGCATTGGAATAGTTTAGGATAGAAGGTCATAAAATTAGTTACATTGGTCGACGCAACATTGAGGGCCGAAGGGCCTGTACTGCGCTGTAATGTTCTATGTTCTACGTTTTAAACATTCTGAGGGGAGGATGAGGTATCCGTGGCAGTATGAATGGCAGAGGAACTGAAATAGTTACTTTGTGTCAGTCTTACAAAGAGAACAAAGAACAAAATAGCACTGGAAACAATGAGCCTGCGCCGCCACCCCGATGTTCCCACCTCTTCACAGTGAGGAAACGTCATATCTGACAAATATCTGTTAGAGTCCTTTGAGGAGGTAAAAGGAAGATAGGTAAAACAGAACCAGTGGATGTGGTTTATTTAGATTTCCAGAAGGCCTTTGACAAGATATCGCATTGGAAACTGTTCAGTCAAGTAAGAGTCCATGTTGTTAGGGATAAGATGTTGGCCATGGATAGAGGATTTACTGACTGGCAGAGAGTGGGGATAAAGGGGTCTTTCTCAGGAACGAGTGGTGTACCTCAGAGGTTAGTGTTGGGACCACAACTTTTCACAATATATATTAATGATTTGGAGGAAGGAGTTGTTGCTAAGTTTGCAGATGATACAATGATATGTAGAGGGACAAGTAGGGGCGACCTAATATAGATGTATAAAATTATGAAGGGCACTGATAGGGTGAATAGTGGGAAATGTTTTCCCAGGTCAGAGATGACGAATGCGAGGAGTCACAGGTTCAAGGTGAGGAGGGGGGTGGAGTAAGGTTTAACACAGATGTCAGAGGGATGTATTTTACACAGAGGGTGGTGGGGGCCTGAAATACACTGGGATCATTTAAGACTTATATAGATAGCCACATGAACAGACTGTGAATGGAGGGATACAAATGAATGGTATATTTGGATGCATGAGCAACACATGGTTGAAGGCCGAAAGGCCGGTTTCCTGTGCTGTATTGTTCTTTGCTCTTGTTGTTTGACTTGTTTGAAACCATTTTAACCCCATTGCTGCCATTCCGTTTAATTCTGTTGATTAATGTTCTGACAGTCAGGCACATTTTAGTGGCTAGTCAAGTCCGGAAGGGACTGAGGGGTCAGCGTAAGCGAGATAATTATAGTGACCCTGAGATGGAGAGCAGGAGAAAGTCAGTGATCCTCTGTCTTTCCAAGGAGAACAACCCCAGTTTACTCAATCCCTCCTCATAGCTAAGACCCTTCATACCAGGCAACATCCTGGTAAACCTTTTCTGTACTCTCTCCAAAGCTTCCACGTTCTTCTGGTAATGAGGCAACCAGAACTGGACGCAGTATTGGTTAGTGGCCTAACCAATATTCTATAAGCTGCAAAATCATACACCAATTTTTATACTCTATGCCCCTTCGTCTGAAGGCAAACATGCCATATGCCTTTTTCACCACCTTCTCCACCCGTGCTGACACCTTTAAGGATCTGTGGATCTGCACACCCAGGTTCCTCCGTGAATCTAGAGTCTTGATGGTTCTGCCATTTATTGTATCCCTCCTACATTAGTTCTACCAAAATGTGTCTCTTCACATTTATCTGGATTAAATTTCTCTGCCCAATTTTCCAGCCTATCTATATCCTGCTGTATTCTCTGACAATGTTCATTGCTATCTGCAAGTCCAGCCATCTCTGTGTTGTCCACAAATGTACTAATCACACCCCGTTATACCTTTTTCCAAATTATTTTTGTATATCACAAATAGCAGAGGTCCCAGTACAGAGTCCTGTGGAACACCATTCATCACAGATTGTCCCTAAATTGTGTCCCCAATCTGGTTTCCAATGTGGATTTCCATAAACATAGACATGGGTCATGGGTGGAAGTGGGAACTCATGCTGTTAAAATGGCGGCGCGGGCTCGTTGGGCCGAAGGGCCTGTTTCTCATGCTGTGTTGTTCTTTGTTCTTTGTTCTTTAACTCTAGCCGGAAAAAGACCCTTCCACTGCTACCCTTTGTCTTCTATGGCCAACACAGTCAGAAGTCTGACAACACCAGGTTTAAATCCAACTGATTTATTTGATAGTAAACTCGCAAGCTTTCGGCTCTATGGCCTTCGTCAGGCGAATGAGGTGTTCTGGTCTCCAATAGCACACATATCAGCACAGACAGTTTACAGATTACTGATTAGAATGTGAATCTTTACACCTAACCTGCTATTCAAGTCTTAAAGTGGTTAACAATGTGAGTGGAAGGAGCGCTGAGCACAGGTTAAAGAGTGTATTGTCTCGAGACAGCACAGTAAGTGAGGTTTTTTGCTCACCCAGGCAAATCATGGAGGTTACAGATGGTGTGACATGAAGCCAAGATCCCTGTTGAGACTGTCCTTATGTGTGCAGAACTTGGCTATCAGTCTCTGCTCAGCGACTCTACGCTGTCGTGTGTTGTGACGGCTGCCTTGAAGAACATTTACCCGAAGGTCGGAGGCCAAATGCCCGTGACCGCTGAAGTGTTCGCCCACAGGAATGGAACAGTTTTGCCTGGTGATTGTTGAGCGATGTTCATTCATCCGCTGTCGTAGTGTCTGCAAGGTCTCCTCAATGTACCATGCTTCAGGACATCCTTTCTTGCAACGTATTAGGTAGACAACATTGGCCGAGCTGCAAGAGTATGTACCGTGTACCTGGTGAATGGTATTCTCACGTGAGATGATGTCATCCATGTCGATGATCCGGCATGTCTTGCAGAGGTTGCTGTGGCAGGGTTGTGTGGTATTGTGATCACTGTTCTCCTGAAGGCTGGGTAGTTTGCAGGGAACAATGATCTGTTTGAGGTTGCGCGGTTGTCTGAAGGCAAGAAGTGGGGATGTGGGGATGTGGGGATGTGGGGATGTGGGGATGCGGGGATGACCCCGACAAGATGTTCATCATCATCAATGGTATGTTGAAAACTCCAAAGAACAAAGGACAAAACAGCACGGGAAACAGGCCCTTCAGCCCAATGAGCCCACGCCGCCACCCCGATGTTCCCACCTCTACCCGTGATCCTTATCTATGTTTATAGATCTATGAGATGTCGTAGCTTTTCCACTCCAGGGAAGTACTGGACAGCAAAGGGTATTCTGTCCACCGTGTCCTGTGTTCGTCTTCTGAGGAGGTCAGTGCGGTTTATTGCTGTGCCACAGGGATTGTGCCAGAGGACTAGAAAGTGACCAATGTTGTTGCTCTCTTCAAGAAAGGAAGTAGGAATGACCCTGGTAATTTCTAAATGTTTATTTATAATTAGAATCATCCAGGACTCCTCCAGAATCTTTATTTCTTATTGTAACAATGCAGGACTCCCCAGAATCTGCATTTATTATTATAACCATCCTTGACTGCGCAATAACTATCTTCATGGCTGTAGCAAGGCGCTGGCTTTGTCAAAATTTGAATTTATAATTGTAAAAATCCAGTCATCTCCCAAAATCTTTATTTATAATTTAACAAAAGAATATATGAACTAGGAACATCTGGCTTCTTGAACCTACTCAGCCATTCAATAAGATCTTTTCGTGAATTCAGCTATATTTACCCTCCTGCTCACCATAACCCTTCATTCCTTCATGTTCAAATGTTCATCTATCCTTGCCTTAAACACATTCAATGAGGTAGCCTCAACTGCTTCACTCAGCAGGGAATTCCACAGATTCATAAACCTCTTACTTTGAACATATGCTCTTTAGTTCCAGTTTCACCTGCCAGTGGAAAAAACCTCCCTGCTTGTATCTTACCTATTCCCTTCATAATTTTACATGTTTATATACAATTTCCTCTCATTCTTCTGAATTCCAATGAAACTAGCCCCAAATTACTCAGTCTGTCCTTATAAGCCAATACCCGCAACTCCAGAATTAACCTAGTGAATCTGCTCTGAACTCCTTCTAGCGCCAGTATATTCTTTCTCAAGTAAGGAGACCAAAACGGTACACACTACCACAGATGCAGCTTCACCAGCCTATAGTTGCTCACTTTTTGTCTACTTCCTTTTTATGGTGTTATGTTTGTCTTTGTCCAATCTGCGGGAGCAACCCCAGAATCCAGCGAATTATGTTCCCCACCATCTCTTTCAGTATCCTAGGATGCATTCAATGAGGATCTGCCTTGAGTCCCATTAGCTTGTCCAACAAACCTCTACATTGATAATGATAGTTTCCAGGACCTCATCTGTCATAGCCTTCTTGTCATCAATTATTGGCATGCCATTTCTGTCTTCCACGATGAAGATCCAACACATTTATACAGCTGCAATATAAGAGTATAAGAACTAGGAGCAGCAGTCGACCACTGGCCCCTCGAACCTGGTCTGCCATTCAATAAAATCACAGTTGATCTTTTTGTGGACTCAGCTACACTTACCCACCCACTCACCATAACCCTTAATTCCTTTACTGTTCAAGCATGTATCTATCCTTGCCATAAAAACATTCAGTGAGGGAGCCTCAACTGCTTCACTGGGCAGGGAATTCCACAGATTCACAACCCTTTGGGTAAAGCAGTTCTCCCTCAACTCAGTCCTAAATCTGCTTGCCCTTATTTTGAAGCTATGCCCCCTAGTTCCAGTTTCACCCAGCGGTGGGAACAGCTTCCCTGCTTCTATCTTATCTATTCCCTTCATAATATTGTATGTTTTCATAAGATCTCCCCTCATTCTTCTGAATTCCAATGAGTATAGTCCCAGGCTACATAATCTCTCCTCATAAGCCAATCCTCTCAACTTGGAATCTCCTCTGTACCCACTCCAGTGCCAGTATATCCTTTCTCAAGTAAGGAGACCAAAACTGTACACAGTACACTTCAGGTTTGCCCTCACCAGCACCTTATACAGTTGCAATATAAACTCACAGTTTTTTTTAAACTCCATCCCTCTAGCAATGAAGGACAAAATTCCATTTACTTTCTTAATTTCACTTCTTTGAGAAGGTGACCAAAGAGGTGGATAAGGGTAAAGCAGTTGACATGATTGATATGGATTTTAGCAAACCATTTGATAAGGTTCCCCATCGTAGGCTACTGCAGAAAATATGGATGCATGGGATTGACGGTGATTTAGCAGTTTGGATCAGGAACTGACTAGCTGATAGAAGACAGAGGGTGGTGGTTGATGAGAAATATTCAATCTGGAGTTCAGTTACTAGTGGTATACCACAGGGATCTGTTTTGGGGCCACTGCTGTTTGTCATTTTTATAAATGAACTAGATGAGAATGTACAAGGATGGGTTAGTAAATTTGCAGATGAAATTAAAATTGGAGGAATTGTAGACAGTGAGGATGGATGTTACAGATTGCAGAGGGACGTAGATAAGCTGCAGAACTGGGCTGAGAGGTGGCAAATGGAGTTTAATGTGGAAAAGTGTGAGATGATTCATTTTGGAAAGAGTAACAGGAGAACAGAATATAGGGCTAATAGAAGGACTCTTGGTAGTGTCGACGAGCAGAGAGACCTCAGGGTACATAGGGAAAGGGTGCAGAGGAGTTTTGCCAGGATGTTGCCTGGTATGGTGAGAAGGTCTTATGAGAAAAGGCTGAGGGACTTGAGGTTGTTTTCATTAGAGAGAAGAAGGTTAAAAGGTAACCTAATTGAGGCATATAAGATGATCAGAAGATTAGATAGAGTGGATAGTGAAAGCCTTTTTCCTTGGATGGTGATGGCTAACACGAGGGGACATAGCTTTAAACTGAGGGGTGATAATTATAGAATAAATGTCAGAGGTAGGTTCTTTATTCAGAGGGTAGTAAGGGCGTGGAATGCCCTACTTGCAGCAGTTGTGGGCTTGCCAACTTTATGGGCGTTCAAATGGTCAGTGAATAGGCATATGGATAGCATTGGAATAATTTAGATTAGAGGGTCATTAGATTGGTTCCACTGGTTGGTACAACATCGAGGGCCAAAGGGCCTGTACTGCACTGTAATGTTCTATATTCTAATTACCTGCTGCATCTGCAAACCAACTCCTTGAGATTCCTGCAGAAGGATACCCAGGTACCTCTGCACAGCAGAATACTGCAATTTTTTACCATTTAAATAATAGTCCATTTTGCTGTTATTCCTGCCAAAATGGATGATCACACATTTACCAACACTGTATTCCATCTGCTAGATCCACACCAATTCACTTGCATTGCTCGTACCTCTTTGCAGACTTTCAGTGTCCTCTGCACATTTTGCTCTTCCATGCATCTTTGTATCATCTGCAAAGTTTGACATAGTACACTTGGTCCCCAACTCCAAATCATCTATGTAACAGTTGCATTCCCAACTCTGATCCCTGAGGCACATCACTAGTTTCTGATACCAAGCAGAAAAATGTCCATTTACTCCCACTCTTTGTTTTCTGTCAGGTAACCAATCCTTTATCCATGCTAGTACATTACCTGTAACATCAAGCACTTTTATCTTCTTTAGCAGTCTCTGGTAAATCACATTGTCAAATCCTTCTGGAAATCTGGAATCATCACATCCACAGGTTTCCCATTGTCCACAGCACATGTAATGTTCTTAAAGAATTCCACCAAATCAGTCAAACATGATCTGCCCTTCATGAACCCATACTGTGTCTTACCAATGGGACAATTTAATCCAGATATCTTGTTATTTCTTTCTTGATGATAGATTCCAGCATTTTGCCAATGACACAAGTTAAGCTAACCGACCTATCTTGTTTGTTTTTTGTCTACTTCCTTTTTTTAAAACAGTGGCACCGCATTTGCCTTTGTCCAATCGAGCAAAAAAGTCCGCTGCCATCTCTTTCAGTACCCTGGATTGCATTCAATCAGGACCAGGAGACTTGTCTAAATTAGTTCCATTAGCATGTCCAACACAGCCTGTTTAGTGGTAATGATAGTTTCTAGGACCTCAGCTTCCATAGCCTTCCTGTCATCAATTTTCGTCATGCCATTTGTATCTTCCACTCTGAAAACTGACACAAAATATCTCAATGCCTCGGCCATTTACTTACTTCCTGTTATTATAGTGATATTTTCTGATTGGAGATCTGAACTAGTGGTGTTACACAGAGATCAGTGCTGGGACCTCGACACTCTTTATTTATATTAATGACTTGGAAGAAAATATAGCTGGTCGGATTAACAAATCTGCTGAGGATATTAAGATTGATGGAGTTGCGGACGGTGATGAAGATTGTCTGATAATACAGCAGGGCACAGATAGTCTGGAAATTGGGCAGAAAAGAGGCCTGAACAAATGCAAGGTGATGCATTTTGGTAATTCCAATTCAAGTGGGAGCTGTAAAATAAATGGCAGAACCATCAGGAGCATAGACACATACAGAGATCTGGGATTACAGGTCCAGGGATCTTTAAAAGTGGTGGCACAGATGGAATAGCTGGTGGAGAAAGCATGTGCATGCTTGCCTTCATAAGTTGGCAAATTATGTTAGATTTATATAAAATGTTGGTTAGGCCACATTTGGAATACTGTATCCAATTTTGGTCATCACACTACCAAAAGGGTGAGAAGGCCTTGAGACAATGCAAAAAAGTTTTCCCAGGTTGTAGTACAGAGGCTATTAGCAATGAGGAGAGATTGAATAAATTGGGATTGCTCTCCCTGGAAAGACGGCAGCTGAGGGGCAACCTGGTAGAGGTTTATAAAATTACAAGGAGTATAGATAAGGTGAACAGTTAAAAGCTATTTTCCAGGGCAGAAATTTGATTTTGATTTGATTTATTTTTGTCACGTGTATGAGTATACAGTGAAAAGTATTGTTTCTTGCACACTATACAGACACAGCATACTGTTCATAGAGAAGGAAATGAGTGAATGCAAAATGTAGTGTTAGAGTCACAGCTGGGATGTAGAGAAATGCAAAGTAAGTCCATTCAAAAGTCTGACAGCAGCAGGAAAGAAGCTTCTCTTGAGCCAGTTGTCACATGACCTCAGACTTTTGTATCCTTTATCGGACAGAAGAAGGTGGAAGAGAGAATGTCCGGGGTGTGTAGGATCCTTAGTTCTGCTGGCTGCTTTGTCGAAGTGGTGGGAAGTGTAGATAGAGTCAATGGAAAAGAAGCTAGTTTATGTGATGGATTGGGCTACATTCACAACCTTCTGTTGTTCCTTGCAATCTTGAGTACAACAGGAGTCATACCAAGCTGTGATATAACCAAAAATAATGCTTTCTATGGTGCATCTATAAAAGTTGGCAAGAGTCATAGCTGACATGTCAAATTTCCTTAGTCTCCTGAGAAAGTAGAGGCAATTAGTAGACTTTGTTAACTATAGTGTCAGCACAGGAGGGACAAAGTTAGGTTGTTGGTGATCTGGACATCTAAAAACTTAAAGCTTTCAACCCTTCCTTTTTCGGCCCATTGATATAGACAGAGACATGTTCTCCTTTACACTTCCTGAAGTTGATGACAATCTCCTTTGTTTTGTTGACATTGAGGAAGAAATTGTTGCCCACCATACCAGTTCACCAGGTTCTCTATCTCATTCCTGTTCTCTGTCTCATCATTGTTTGAGATCTGACCGACTACGGTGGTGTTATCAGCAAACTTAAAAATTGAATTGGAGGGAAATTTGGCCACACGGTCATAGGGGTATAAAGAGTATAGTAAGGGGCTGAGAACACAGCCTTGGATGATCGTGGAGGAGGTGTTATTGCCTATCCTTACTGACTGGTCTGTGAGTTAGCAAGTTCAGGATCCAGTCACAGAGGGAGGTGCCAAGGCCCAGGCTACAGAGTTTGGAGATGACTTCCATGGGAATAACAGCAACAGTATTGTGCGCAGTTCTGGTCGCCTCACTATAGGAAGGATGTAGAGGCTATTGAGTGCAGAGGAGATTTACAAGGATGCTGCCTGGATTGGGATGCAGGCCTTATGAAGATATGTTGAGGGAGCTGGGACTCTTCTCACTGGAGAGACGTAGGTTGAGAGGCAACCTGATAGAGGTTTATAAAATGTTGAGAGGAATAGATGAGGTGGACTCTCAGAGACTATTTCCCCGAGCTGAAATGGTCACTACGAGAGGACACAGATTTAAGGTGCAGGGAAGCAAATACAGAGGAGATGTTAGGGGTAAGTTTTTCACTCAGAGGGTGGTGAGTGAATGGAATCGGCTGCCGTCGGAGGTTGTTGAGGCAAACTCGCTGGGGTCTTTTAAAAGACTTCTGGATGAGTATATGGAAACGAATGGAGGTTATAGATAGGTCTGTGGATTGGTAGATGTGATTGGCGCAACTTGTGGGCCGAAGGACCTGTTTGTGCTGTATTGTTCTATCTTTCTATGTATGTTTCAATGGAGACTGAGCTGTAGTCAATAAATAGGAATCGAACACATTGGTAACTTTTCATTATTGTAAATTATTGTTAAATTATTATAAATAGCAATTCTGATGGAGGGGAACAAGTTCAGGTTAAAGAGGAAAATATTCAGTGGAGACGTGCAGGGGAAGATTTCACACAGAGGGTGACACTGCCAACTGAGATTGTTGAGGCAGACACGTTAGTGTTATTGAAGATTTATTTGGATAGACACATGATCAGACAGGGAATGGAGGAAAATGATTTAGATAGAACAGTGTGACTGGTAGAGCCTTGCAGGACCTGAGGGCCTGATCCTCTGCTGTACTCCCCCCGTCACATCCTCTAGAGCATCAGTGTTTAATTTAGCTACTCTTTTTTGTTTTACAACCATGCACAACTTTCCTGAATCCATATTTGTAATTGTAAACACTCAGGTCTCTCTGAAAAACTGTATTCATATTTCTAACAATCTAAAACTCCCCCCGAACTTGTATTTTCAATTATAAACATTTCCGACTTCCCCAGAAACTATACTTGTAATTGCAAAATTCCAGGTCTCCTCAGAATCTGTTCTGTAGTTGTAACCATCCAGGTTTCTCCCAGAATATCTATTTATAATTTCAAATATTCTGGACTCACCCAGGGTCTGTATTTATTGATGTGACCACATAGAACTCCCCCAAATCATAGAATACGACAGTGCAGGAGGCCATTCAATCCATCGAGTCTGTACTGGCCACAATCCCAGCTAGGCCCCAACCCTGTAATGTGGCTAATCCCCTTGATACTAAGGGGCAATTTAGTATGACCAATCCACCTAACCCGCACATCTTTGGAGCACTGGGAGGAAACCCACGCAGACACGGGGAGAATGTGCAGACTCTACACAGACATTGCCCTAAGCCAGGAATTGAACCCGGGTCCCTGGTGCTGCGAGGCAGCAGTGCTAACCACTGTGTCACCCAAGTAAAGTTTAACTTTACTCCTGGATTGTTTAAATAATAATTACAGAATCTGGGGAGCCCAGGATGTTTACAATTACAAATGTATATTCAGTAGGAGTTCTGGGTGGTTACAATTATAAATAGGATTCGCCCAGAATCTGTATTTATAATTGAAACATCCAGATTGACTCAGAAATTGCTATTGTAGTGGATATTGACCTTTGTCTTGTTGTTCAGTCTGACTCGCTTGGTTAGATTCTCACTTGGTCAGTCAGAATGTTGACCTTGTTCACTCACTTTCTCTGTTAATGTTGCTCAGTCGATCAGAGGCTCAATCTCTCCGGAGGGTGCTCTATCAGCCTTGGTCACTTGGTGTGTTGGTCAGTCGTGCTGAGTCTATTGAAGAGTAGGCCTCGCTAGATCAGTCAGTCACTTTGCCTTGCTCGGCCAGCCTGCCTCGCTCGGCCAGTCTGTTGGCCTTGCTTTGTGGGTCAGAGTTAATTGTGGCCCTCAGTTAGTTTTTCTGTCAGCCTCTCTCACTCAGTGTGTTAGTCAGCTCCCTCACTCGGTCAGTTTTCCTTCGCTCAGTCACTCAGTCAGTTGGTCAGGTTCTATGATTCTATGGCATAGAGTTAGATCGAACCAATCTAAACTGGTCCGTCCAATCAAAATGTCCATCTAAGCTAACCCCACTTGCCTGCCGTTGGCCTATATCTTTCTGAACTTTTTTAATCCACGTACCTATCCAAATGTCTTTTAAAGGTTATCAGTACCCTTGCCGCAACCACTTCCTCTGACAATTTATCCCCCACACACACACTGTGTAATCAAGATGCTCCTCAGATTTCCATTAATTCTTTCAGCTCCAACTTAAACCTGTTCCCTCGAGTTTTCCATTCTCCAACCCTGGGAGAAAGGCAGAGTGCATTCACTCTATCCATGCCTCTCATAATCTTATACAGCTCTATAAGATTACCCCTTAGTTTACTACTCATCAAAGAATAAAGTCCCAACCTATCCAATCTATAATTTGATCTCTTGAGGCCTGGCACTTTCTTGTAAATATCAACTGCATTGTTCAATGAAATCTTTCTTATAGCAAGGTGACCAAAACTTGTGGCCTTGTACAACTGCAACATAATGTCCCAATTTTGATCCCCATGCCCTGTATGATGTAGGCCAGAATACCAGAAGTCTTCTTCACTATCCTTTCCATATGTAATTCCACCTTTAGAAAACCACAGCTGAGGCCCAAGACTCTCTGTTCAACAATATTCACTAAGTCTTGCCATTCACTGTGAAAGCCCTACCCTGATTTTAGTCCTGTTATTACAGTCACTCAGTCAGCTGGCCTTGATAGATCAGTCGAAGAGTCAGCCAGGCCGTTGTCGCCCATTCAGTCAAATTTACTCGTTCAGTTAGTTTTACTCATTGCTCCAGTCAAAGACTCAAACATATTCGCTCACTCAATCTTCGGCTGAGCAACTGAAAACATACTTTTGTTCTGCTTCACAAAAAAATGACACAAATCAGATGCCAGAAATATTGGAGAATGCAAGATTTAGTGAGAGGAATGAACTGTGGGAATCAGTGTTAGTGGAGAAATGATACTGGGAAAGTTGATGGGATTGAAGGTGGATAAATCCACAGTGCCAGATAATCTACATCCCAGAGTACTTACAGAAGTGGATCTAGAAATATGGATGCGTTGGTAGAACATAAAACATAGAGCAGTGCCTGGCAATACAACAGGACATAGATAGGCTGGTAGATTGGGCAGATAGATGGCAAATGGAATTTAATCCGGATAAATGCGAGGTGATGCATTTTGGCTGGAATAATGTAGAGGTGAGTTATAGGATAAAAGGTAAACCCATCCGGAGTATAAAGACGCAAAGAGACCTGGGCATGCAGGTTCACAAGTCTCTGAAGGTGTCAGTACAGGTGGAGAATGTGATAAAGAAAGCGTATGGTATGTTAGCCTTCATAGGAAGGGGTATAGAATACAAGAGTAGGAGTCTGATGTTGCAAGTGTATAGAACGTTGGGTAGGCCTCACTTGGAGTACTGCGTCCAGTTCTGGTCGCCGTACTACCGGAAGGATGTGGAGGCCTTGGAGAGAGTGCAGAGGAGATTTACCAGGATGTTGCCTGGTATGGAAGGGCTGTCTTACGGGGAAAGATTGAACACACTGAGGTTGTTTTCCCTTGGAAGACGTCGGCTGAGAGGGGATCTAATAGAGGTATATAAGATTATAAGGGGTATAGATAGAGTAAATGGTGGTAAGCTTTTTCCACCATTACAAATGGATAGAATGAGGGGTCATGGTTAGCTCGTTGGGCCGAAGGGCCTGTTTCCCATGCTATGTTGCTCTTTGTTCTTTGTTCTAGAACATAGCGCAGAACAAGCCTTTCGGCCTTCGCTGTTGCGCCAACCAATTAGGAAAAAGCAATGACCATCTAACCTAAACCATTCCCTTTTCGTCCATAAACTTATCTACTAACCTCTTAAATGCCACTAAACTCGGCGCATCTACAACTGCAGCAGACAGGGCATTCCATACCCTTATCGCCCTCTGGGTAAAGAACCTACCTCTGACATCCGTCCTATAACTACCACCCCTTAATTTAAAGCTATGTCCCCTCGTGCTAGCTTTCTCCATCCTAGGAAAAAGGCTATCACTGTCCACCCTATCTAAACCTCTAATCATCTTATATTTTTCAATAAGGTCTCCTCTTAGCCGCCTTCTTTCTAACGAAAACAACCTCAAATCCCTCAGCCTCTCTTCATAAGACCTGCCCTCCATAACAGGCAACATCCTGGTAAACCTCCTCTGTACCCTCTCCAATGCCTCCACATCTTTCTTATACTGCGGGGACCAGAACTGCACACAATACTCCAAGTGTGGCCGCACTAGAGTTTTGTACAGTTGCAACATGACGTTGCGGCTCCAAAATTCAATCCCCCTACCAATAAAAGCTAAGACTCCATATACCTTCTTAACAACCTTATTGACTTGATTGCCAACTTTCAGAGATCTATGCACATATACATCAAGATCCCTCTGTTCTTCAACACTATTAAGAGTCCTACCATTAGCCCTATACTCTACACATTTGTTATGGTGGTCACCTTCCAGGATTCTATAGACTCTGGAAAAGTCCCTGCAGATTGGAGGGCAGTGAATGTCACTCCAATATTCAAAAAGAGAGGTAGAGAGAAAACAGGGAATTATAGACCAGTCAGCTTTATATTGGTAACGGGGAACTCTCGAGGGAGTGCAGTAAAGGTTTATCAGGCTGATTCTGGGGATGGCAGAACTGTCGTATGAGGAGAGATTGACTAGGTTAGGATTGTTTTCGCTGGAGTTCAGATGAATGAGGGAGGATATCATAGAGATTTATAAAATTCCAATGGGATAAGACAGGGTAGATACAGGGAGGATATTCCCACCGGTGGTCGCTTCTATTGTAGGCTTCGATCACTTGCTTTGTTAGTTAGTCTGCCTCGTTCTTTCAGTCAGCTGGCCTCCCTCGGTCAGTACGTTATTCAGTTGGTCTCACTTTCTCATTCTATCAGTCAGCCTTGGCTGCTGGCTCATTTGGCATCCCTCACTGGGCCATTTATACTTTCTCATGTAGTTGTTTATTCAATCAGTCTTCCTAGGTTTAGCAGTCTCAGCTTTGTTTAGTCTTTAGACCAGTTGGTCTTTGTTGATTAGTCAGGGTCGCTCTCTCTCAGTTAATCAGCTCCACACAGTCAGTCAGCCTCACTTGGCTTTTGGTGGCAGCTTACTTTCTCTGCCACTCACACATCATATTCTTTTAACTCCAATGGGAGCATTGTTTTCCATTCTCTGTGAGATATGAAAATGCTGAATCAGCTGACTGACTGACTGAGCAGAGGACAGAAGTCCTGGGAGAATGGTGAGGGATCTTAATGACATACAACTTGGTTAAAAATTGGAAGAGGAGGGAAGGTGTGTGCTCAATTTCTATCCATCAGAGTTAGGAAATACAATGATGGAGAGATGCAGTGGCCAGCTGGAGGTTGAGTGGTATTTCATGTGATGGCCAATTTATAATTTTTGAATCCAATAAGATGAAAGAAAGACATTGATGTGTGTTTCTCCTCAGTGTTTAATATACTGAAGAATTGTAGTATAGGGAAATTTCAACACGTTTTTCAACTGCTGTCTGAACTGAGTCTGTGTCACTGCATAAAGTGCAGTGTTTGTGCAGCAACTAAAAAGCTGCAGCATGAAGCCCAAATCCATAACAAACCAATCTAACCACACTGACTCATATCCCAAATAATACATTCGGCTCCATATAGAATAAAATAAAAATGTTGACCATAAGACGATGAAATTGGCTGAGATAACAAACAGTAAAATGATGGATTTCTTTCGATTCTCCATCTCTTGGTCTCTAGGACTCTCCACATTACTGCGAGTTCGGAGTCGCCTGCGGGCTCTGCTGCTCAGTAAAATGTGTCTGACGGTGAGAATATTGAGGAGCAGGATCAGAATGAACGGGACACATGGGGTTAGAATGTTGTGGAGGAACTCGATTGTTCCCCAGGCCGGAGATTCCATAACATTCCATGGAAACTCACAGAACCATGGGTCATTTGCCAGTTGATATCCTCTGAATAACATAAAATACCAGAAAATGTTCTTTAAACAGCTCAGCACCATCACTGTCCCTAGAACCACAGTAGCCGTTTTCTCGCTGCAATATTTATATTTCAGTTTGGGGCAGCAAATGGCCACAAATCGATCAAAGGTGAAAGTGACAGTGAACCAGACAGAACAGTCAGTGGCTGCATAAAGCAGGACAGCGTGGATGTTACACACGGGGATAGATTCCAGGAAATAAAAATGTTCCACAAAGACAATGGGAATTTGTCTCAATATCAGGTCGAGGAAAATGACCAGTAGATCCCCTGCCGACATGGCCACCAGGTAACGAGTGACACATTTGGATAGACCACAATTTCTGCTCATCAGTGTCACAATTGTGATTAAGTTCACTGTAACAGAAGAAAATAAAGAATGAAATTATACAGTGTCTGGGGATGAAATCAACTCTCTGAGTTGAGTGGTTTTGACAAACATACACATGCATATACAAACACATAGATCCATACACTTACACACATGCACATTTACACACACAAACTTACACACAAACACACAGATAGACGATCATACACTCAACACACACATACACAAAAACTCACACACATAGAACCACACATATAGACCGACATACATAGACATACACACTCTCATATTCTCTCATACACGCTGACACACACATACGCACACACACACACAGTTGCACTCACATGGACAAGCAAACACACAAACATTTACACACACGCACATTCACACACACACACACACCAACACAGCCATAGACAAACTCATATTCACACACACTCACACCATGCTCATTCACACGCACTCCCACTCAATCTTTCTCTCTCACACATACACACACACGCATAAATACGCATAATTGCACTCACATACACACATATATGTTGACATCCACACAGAAATACAAACCCATACATACTCATACACACATTCACACACTCATGTACAAACACACAAACTCCCCGAGCCACACTGGAAAACTCAGACAAACACATACACATCGACATACACTTGCACTATCTCTCTCTCTCTCTCTCTCACACACACACAAAGACATGTGGCACAGACAAAAACACAGACACACATGCACTCATACAAACATAATCAAAGACACAGATTCACACACACAGACTCACACATTGTTTTTTTTTTAAATACATACTTGCCCATTCAGACACATCAGGACAGAGCCAAGTACACACGCACACACAGGCACTTATACTCTGACATTAACATACACACACACACATGTTGATACAAATATACTCTTTCTCGCCCACACAAATACACACAAACCAACAAAGAGTGCAACACGCTTTCCCAGATTCAACACAGTCATGTACACGCACAATGCAAACACACAAAGATATACACACACACACACACACATACACAGACACACATGCACACAAATACACATGCACTCACACGTACACAGACACACACACTAATGCATGTGTCTGTATGTGTGAAATGTGAGTGCAGATGTGAATATATATATATGTGTGAATGTCTGTGTGTGTGTGTGTGTGTGTGTGTGTATGAGTGTGAGTGTATGTGCTCGCATGCCCGTGTACGTCTGAGTGTGTGTGCACTGTGTGTGAGTGTGCACCTGTGTGTGAGTGAGAGAGTGTGAGTGAGAGTTACTATGTTTTACTGCAGATGACGTAACTGGGAATGAATGAGTGTGAGAGTTTGCGTGATTATGGTTCGATGTGCAGCTATGTGTGTTTATGTATATGTGCCACATGCTAGTGAGAATAGGAATAGGAAGCTTAGGCAGATGAATATGTGGCTTGAGATCTGGTGCAGGGGTCAGGGAATTAGATTTTTGAATCATTGGGATCTTCTCTAGTGAAAGGGTGCCTGTTCAAGAGGGATGGATTACAACTTGAACTGGCAGGGAGATTTACTAGAGCCACTCGGGGGGGTTTAAACTAGTTTGGCAATGAGCTGGGATCCAAAGTAGTAGGAAGAGAAGGTTGAGGACAGCACAGAAGTTAAAGAGAGCACATTAAGTAATAAAGTCAGTGTTAGTAATCCTAGTACCAGTCAGATCAGGCAGAAGCAAAACAGAGAGCAAGGGAAGCCCAGATTAAACTTCATTTATTTCAATGCAAGAGGCCTGAGGGTCAAGGCAGATGAACGCAGGGCATAGATGAGTACATGGAACTGGATATTATAGCAATTACTGAAACATGGACAAGAGAGGCACAGGATTGGCAGCTCAATGTACAGATGTTATAGGAAAAATAGAACAAGAGGTAAGAGAAATGAGGGAGTCGCACTTTTGACTCGGGAAAACATCACGGCCATACTGAGAGGGGATATATCTGAAATTTCACCTATTGGGTCTGTATAGAACTGGGAAATAAGGAGGAGGAAATCACTTTTATAAGGTTATAATATGGCCCCAACCAGTTAGTGGAAACTTGAGGAACAAATATGTAAGGAAATTACAGATAGCTCAAAGAAAAACAGGTGTAATAATAATGGATTTTAATATTCCCAACATAGGTTAAGGTGAGAGGAAGAGATACAAAAATGTCCAGCGCGGCATTTTCTTCACAAAGAGGGTGGTGAGTGTTTGGAGCAAGCTGCCAGTGATAGTAATACAGGCAGTACAATTTTATCTTTTAAAAAGTATGGGTACAATGGGTATAGAGGAATATGAGCCAAAAGCAGGCAATTGGGATTAGTTTAGTCATTCAAAAAGGGTATCATGGACAAGTTGGGCTGAAGACCTGTTTCTATGCTGTAAACCTCGGTGACTCTGAGTCTATGAAACACTGACATTACACATGAGCAGTTTTCATAGAGACACAGATAAAAGACACACAGACACGCGGGAACACAGACGCACAGGCACACAGAAAGCAGTCACAATAAAATGCACAAAACGCAGGCACATGTGTACGGGTAGAATTACATAAACACAGAAACATACAGACAGAAAGGCAGACACATGTACACAAAGAATTATCTATGCACATGGAAACACACACAGAGAAATGCACACACATATACAAACATACACACACACAATATACACAAAGCCAGGGACGGAATTGCTGGGGCTTGGAGAGAAATCTCTGTATGTACACTTGCCACAGGAGGGTTCCAGAAAATTGGAGAATAGCATCTTTTGTTCCTTTGTTTAAGAAAGATAGCAAGAATAATCCAGGTAATTACAGGCAGGTGAACCTTACATCAATGGTAGGGAAATTATTGGAGAGGATTCTTCGAGACAAGATTTACTCTCACTTGGAAATAAGTCACATGTTACCAGGAGACAACCTTATTTTGTGAAGGAGAGTACATGTCTCACTAATTTGATTGAGTTTTTCAAGAAAGTGACAAAGATGATTGATGAGGATAGGGCAGAGAATGTTGTCTATAGTAAGGTCTTTGACGAGGTCCCTGATGGCAGACTGGTGCAGAAGGTGAAGTCACATGGGATCAGAGATAAGCTGGCAAGATGGACATAAAACTGGCTTGATCAAAGAAATCATGACTTGGAGGTGCTGGCATTGGACTGGGATAAACACAGTAAGAAGTCTCACAACACCAAGTTAAAGTCTAACCAGTTTATTTGATAGTAAACTCACAAGCTTTCAGGGTCTGCCCTCGTCAGATGAGTGACGAAGGGGCAAACCCCAAAAGCTTATAGGTTTACTATCAAATAAACTGGTTGAACTTTAACCTGGTGTTGCGAGACTTCTTACTTGGTCAAAGAAGACAGAGGGTAGCAGTGGAAGGCTGCATTTCTGAATGGAGGGCTGTGACAAATGGTATTCCTCAGGGATCAGTGCTGGAGCTTTGCTATTTGTAATATATATATAAATGACTTGGAGGAAAATATAACTGGTTTGATTGGTAGATTTGCGGATGACACAATGGTTGTGGAACTGCAGATAGTGATGAGGAGCATCAGAGGATATAGATTGGTTAGAGACTTGGGTAGAGAGATGGCAGAGGGAATTTAATGCAGACAAATATGAAGGTCTAATAAAGATAGGAAATATACAGCAACTGTCAGAACATTTAAGAGTATTAATAGACAGAGGGATCTGGGTGTACAGTTACACAGGTCATTGAAAATGGCAATGCGGATGGAGAAAATAGTCAAGAAGGCATATGGCATGCTTGCCTTTATCAGCTGGCACTGAGTTTAAAAATTAGCAAGTCATCTTGTTGTTTTATGAAACTTAGTTAGGCTGCACTTGAAAAATCATGTTAAAATTCCAGTTGCAAACTACTGGAAAGATATGGAGGGTACATTAAAGATTTACCGGGATGTTGCTTGGTATGAAGGGCATTAGTTTTGAAGAAAGGTTGGGGAAACTTGGTTTGTTCTCACTAGCGCAATGGAGGTTGTGGGGAGCGGGGGAGCAATCTGATAGAAGTCTACAAGATTATGAGAGGCATGGACAGAATGGCTAGTCAGAAACTTTTACCCAGGGTGGAAGAATCAACTATTTGGATGCATAGGTTTAAGATCTGATGGGCAAGTTTTAAAGGAGATGTATGAGGCACCCAATTTACACAGAGGGTGCTGGATGCCTGGAACTTGCTGGCGGGGGAGGTAGTGGAAGTGGATACAGCAGTGACTATTAAGGGGCAAACACATGAATACGATAGGAATGGGGAATATAGTTGCCGGATGGGTGGGGAGTTTCTGTTGAATTGAGCAGCATTGTTGGTGCAGACTTGGAGGGCCAAAGGACCTGTTCCTGTATTATAATTTTCTTTGTTCTTTGGTTTTGGCACACACACACAGAAATATACAAAAACAAGCAATGGTTTGCACTCACAGGTAAAATCTCACATACACAACCAAACAGATAACAGGAAGTTATTTTATATCTGTATGAAAACCTATTTTGATCCATCTGCAATATTGTGTTCAAAACTGATTTCTATACCTTTGGAAGGATTGAATAAAATTCTGGTAGTCAAGTTACCAGAAGAATTTGCAGGCTTTGGAGAGGGAACATAAATGGTTTTGCTGGTTTGGAGAATATTAGCTATGAGAAGAGATTGGACAAATCTGAATTCAGTTGAACATTAGTATTGACGAATGATCTGATTGAAATTACAAAGTTAAGAGAGGATTGGATAGAATGGAGAGTTGTAATCATTTTCCCAGGGTGAAAATTACAATTACAAGGGGATATAGATTTAAGGTAAAGGGAGAAAGTTAAAAGGAGATAAGAAAGGTTAGTTTTCCTTTAAACAAAGGTGGTGAGCTCCTGGAACTTGTTGCCAAAAGAGATAGTAGAAGCATATACAAGAGCAGAAATAGAGGGATAGAGACTGTGTAATGTCAAAATGCCTTTAGTTTTGAAAGATGCCATGTGATATGACAATCTTAGTGGGCCAAAGAACATTTCCCACCCTGTACTGTTCTTTGTTTTTTTTTGTGTGGAAACTTTGGAGATGGTCCTGTGAAGCTTGCTTGGATTGTTCCAGAGAGGAGGAATTTTACAGTGATTTGGTCAGACTGGGCACACTGAACTTGTTCTCCATAGAGCAGAGATGATTAACAGGATATTTGATAGAGATATTTAACATTATGAAGTATTAAAATAAATTAAATAAAGACAAAATTTATTTCCAGTGGCAGATGGGTAGATGACTAGAGGAGATAGATAAAAGGTGATTGATTACAGAAACTAATGTTAGATAAGGAAAATCTGTTTCATCAGCAAAGCAGTTTGGATTTAGAATGCACCAACTGATTGGATGATGGAGACAAATCCAGTAAAAATCTGAAATTGGAATTTGATCAGCATGAAAAGGAAAAATGCAAGGATCATGGGGAATATCCAGTGATTGGGATTGATTTGGATGTTCCACAGAGCTGGCACAGAGACAATGAGCTGTATAAAATTGTTAGGTACTGTTCTACATGATGATTTGAATCTTGTCCATGTTCAAACTTTCTCAATTTCTTATCCTTATAAAAGGTGTTTGGTAAAATGGCTCATTGCAGACATGTTTCTCTATAACATGTGATTAAAGAACCAATGGCAATTTGGTTTGAAAATTCTCTCAGACGGTACACAATTGAGTCATGTAAATTTTTGAGTGGTATGGATAGTGAATAGGAAACATTTGTTCCCCTTGTTTGAGGGGTCAGTCACCAGACAGCATAATTTTAGGATAAGAGCCAGATGAAAACAGGATTTATTTTAGTTGTTATGGTGATCTGGCAGGAAAGTGGAATTAAGGGTGAGACAAGAACAGTTATGATCATATTGACTGGTAGTATATGGTCAAGGGATTGAATGGTCTTCTCTTGCTCCTTGCTCTTATCATATCTATGATTGGACATTTCATTCTAAATGGTGATTCCTATATAATGCAAATCCCACTATCTGCTGTGGTGTAATGCAGAGAATGTGTGTTTCTTAAGAAATATCCACTTTCCCTGGATTATTGGTATGGGAGATGGAAGATAGAAATGAAAGAAAGAAACAAATAATGAAAATGTTGCACAGTGGGATCATCATTAGATTAGTTATTCAGTGACCCAGGGCAATGCTCGAGGGAACCTCATCATATCTCAACATGGCAGATCTAGTTGACTCTCAAATGCTCTCTGAGGTAATCTAGCAGGGCAAGTATGGATGCACCACTAATGATGGTCCAGCCAGTGATGTTCACATGAATGAATAAGTGAAAGGTTGGCAATAATTCCACCGTTTTTGGGAACCACAAGTTGGATATGAAAGAACCACACCCTTCTCTCATCATTCTCCTCCTTCTTTACAGAGATATCCCTCACCGGAGCTTCTTCTCCATTTGATGGCCATGTCACATACCCAGGTGTACTGTAACTACAGTCCCCATACTCACTAGAGTTGGGTCACTAAATCCCCTGTGCCCCCTGACTATGCAGAGCTCACAACACAACTTCTAAACATGCGTTCACAACACCTCTGCTAACATTCCAATGAAAGGAGTCAGTCAAAAGCTTCTCAGTTGCAGCTTTGAAGTCTAGACCATATTAAATAACATAAGAAGAGCGTTCCTTGTGTTGTTGGACACATGTTGAGCTGAAAGTGACAAACAGAGGTATTTAGTGGATTGACACAGTTCAAGTTTCACAGGGACATGTCAGTGCTGCTGAGACACCCATGTCCAAATGGAGCTCCACACATGAGACACAGGGAATAGAATGCATGGCATTTCCTATTTTCAGAACTCTGTCACACTGTCACCAATGATTCTACAAGACATACAATTCAATCCTGTCGTACAGAGGGAGAAAAATTCACTTAAATCAGAAAATAGGACAAATAATTACAGGGAACAATGTGCAGAGATTTGGGAAAAAAGGGGATGTGACTCATTTCTGGAGACATTCAATTACAAGAAAGAGGATATTAATACTCAGGAACTGTGAGATTGATTGTAAGGGCTTATTCATGTCACATTCAGAGCTTGCCTCATATTTCCAACCTAAGCTGAATACAGACTGCACATGATATCTGCCCAGCATGAGGAAATGTACAGGACGTACTGAAGATGACTAGCAATGTGACTGCACCATTTGTTGATCTAGATTTCTACAACAGAGGGGCTATATCAATAAACATTGTGTCAGGGAGACTTGTGGAACTGACAATTGGGAGATTGCATGATGTGGTATTTTCAGGCTATGCATAAATGTGAACAAACAGGATTTTATAAAATGGATGGAGAGTGGGACAATCAGGTGAACAAATAATGGGCTTATTTAATCAGGCGAGAAAGGAAATCGAAGGTTTATAGAGCAGCTGGTAATAACGATCAGTGAGCAGAATGATGATGATGATGACAATGATGAATGAATGGAGTTTAGTGAGAGTTAGAATATGAACAGCTGAGTTTGAGATGAGTTTTAATTCCACACCTTAGTACAAGGGAAGCTGGTCAGCAGAGAATTGGGTTAGTTGTGTCTGGAATTCATAATGACAACTGGGGGGAGCCAGATGATGATATCCTAAACGTGGCAGCAGACAGGATTAATAATGGACTGGATATAGTGTAAGTAAGCAACTCAGAGGCAAAGAGTTGATTGAGGCTGCAATCAATATGAACTTGCCTCAGGTATAGGAATGGTGTCAGTCTATGTGAGGCAGAGATTGCGAGTGGAAGTGAAATCAGTGCTGTTTTTCCCAATATACAGGAACATAGGAATTAGGAGTAAGAATCGATATATCAGCATTTTGAGCTCATTCCACCATTAGATTAGATATGATCATATAACTTGGAGACTTGGACAAGTTGCAGAGCTGGGCCAAGAGGTGGCAAATGGAGTTTAATGTGGAAAAGTGTGAGGTAATGCACTATGGCAGGAATAATAAATGTGTAGAGTATAGGGCTAATGGTAGGATTCTTAATAGTGTTTATGAACAGAGGGATCTTGGTGTGTATGTGCATAGATCCCTGAAAGTAGGCAGTCAAGTCGAGAAGGTTGTTAAGAAGGCATATGGAGTCTTAGCTTTTATTGGTAGGGGGATTGAATTTCGGAGCCGCAACGTCATGTTGCAACTGTACAAAACTCTAGTGCGGGCGCACTTGGAGTATTGTGTGCAGTTCTGGTCCCCACATTATAAGAAAGATGTGGAGGCATTGGAGAGGTACAGAGGAGGTTTACCAGGATGTTGCCTGGTATGGAGGGCAGGTCTTATGAAGAGAGGCTGAGGGATTTGAGGTTGTTTTCGTTAGAAAGGATGCGGCTAAGAGGGGACCTTATCGAAACATATAAGATGATTAGAGGTTTAGATAGGGTGGACAGTGATAGCCTTTTTCCTAGTATGGAGAAAGCTAGCACGAGGGGACACAGCTTTAAATTAAGGAGTGATAGTTATAGGACGGATATCAGAGGTAGGTTCTTTACCCAGAGGGTGGTTAGGGAGTGGAATGCCCTGCCTGCAGCAGTTGTAGATGCGCCAAGTTTGGTGGCGTTTAAGAGGTTAGTTGATAAGTATACAGAAGAGAAGGGAATGGTTTAGTTTGGAGGGGCATTGCTTTTTATATTGGTTGGCGCAACATTGAAGGCCAAAGGGCCTGTTCTGTGCTGTAATGTTCTATGTTCTATGTTCTATAACGTTGGCAAGCGTGAGGTTATCCACTTTGGAAGGAATAATAGTAAAATGGACTATTATTTAAATGATGAAAAATTACAACATGCTACTGTGCAGAGAGACCTGGGGTCCTTGTGCATGAATCACAAAAACCCAGTCTGCAGGTGCAACAGGTGATCAAGAAGGCGAATGGAATGTTGGTCTTTATCACAAGGGGGATCTTGCTGCAACTGTATAAGGCACTGGTGAGGCCGCAACTAGAGTACTGTGTGCAGTTTTGGTCCCCTTATTTGCGAAAGGATATATTGGCCTTGGAGGGAGTACAGAGAAGGTTCACCAGGTTGATACCGGAGATAAGGGGGTTAGCTGATGAGGAAAGATTGAGTAGATTGAGCCTGTACTCGTTGAAGTTTAGAAAGCTGAGGAGAGATCTAATAGAGACATATAAGATAATGAAGGGGCTAGACAGGGTAGCGGTAGAGAGATTCTTTCCCCTTAGAAAAGAAACAAGAACGAGAGGACACAGTCCCAAAATAAGGGGGAGTTAATTTAGAACAGTATAGATAGGGTGGATTCTCGAAGGCTATTTCCCAGGGCTGAAATGATCGCCAAGAGAGGGCACAGGTTTAAGGTGCTGGGGAGTAGGTACAGAATAGATGTCAGGGGTAAGTTTTTCATTCAGAGGGTGGTGAGTGAGTGGAATCGGCTGCTGACGGTGGTGGTGGAGGCAAATTCAACAGGGTCTTTTAACAGACTTCTAGATCAGTACATGGGATTTAATGGGATTGAAGGTTATAGATAGGCCTGGTTGCTAGGGATATGATCGGCACAATTTGTGGGTCGAAAGGCCAGTTTGTGCTGTAGTGTTCTATGTTCTATATTAACAGAGCTGAGGAGGAACTTCTTCTCTCAGAGAGTAGTGAATCTCTGGAATTCTCTGCCTGTTGAAGCAGTGGAAGCTACCTCATTAAATGTGTTTAAGTCACAGGTAGATAGATTTCTGATCAATAAGGGAATTAAGGGTTATGGGAGCAGGCAGATGAGTGGAACTGAACCACTAGCAGATCAGCCATGATCTTATTGAATGGTGGGGCAGGCTCGAGGGCCTAGACGGCCAATTCCTGCTCCTATTTCTTATGTTCTTATGGCTGATCTCTATCTCACGCTCACTCAATTCCTTGTTTTTCCCTCAAAGCTTGTTATCCTGCTTTAGATCAATTTTTTTTTAATCCACTGATTGATTCCTCAGTCGCTGCACCCTGGGGTAATGAGTTCCATTGATTCATAACCCACTGTGAGAACTCAATCCTCCACAGCTCTGTCTTGAAACTCCTTCCTCTTTCTCTGCAGCTATGACCTCTTTTCTTTGACCGTTCTCAAAAGAGGAATTTGGTTAACATTTACTTGACCAATCCACTTGAGTATTTTATAAACTTCAATCAAAACCCCCCTTCATTCTTTTGTATTCCAGTGAGTACAAGCCCAAGCTACTAAACTGCTCCTCAAAAAACAGCCCCTTCAAATCTGAGATCAATCTCTTGAACCTCTTCTGAACCGCCTCCAGTGCCACCACATCCTTCCTCAAAGAAGACGACCAAAACTGAACACAATATTTTAATTGTGGCCTACCCAATACCTTAATTGTAACAACACAAAGCTATTTTTATACCCTGGACCCTTTGCAAGAAATGCAAAGATTCCACTTGCCTTTCTTATAATACTCTACAACTGCGTACCCAATTCCTGAGACTCATGATCTCTCTGCACAGATATCATCTGAATCTGTTTCCCATTTAAACACTAATTTGCTGATTATTATTTCCAACCTAAATAGATAACCTCATATTCATCCATATTAAATTCCACCTGCCAGATTCTGGTCAATTCTCTTTGCCTTTCAATATCCATTTATAAATTATTTTATCTTTTCGTCACAGCTGCTTTTCCTTCTATTTTCGTGTCATCAGCAAATTTCACTTTGCACACTCTGTTCCCTGCCTGTAGCTCATTAAACCAATTGTAAATAGTTATAATCTGAGGACTGAACACAGCAGGATCCCTCTAGTTACAGATTGCCAACTGGAGAAGAACTCATTTATCCCAACACTCTCTTTGCTAACAGTTAGCCAATCTTCAACCCAAGCTGCTACATTATCCCCAAGCCTTTGGGATCGAACCTTTTGAATCAATCTCTTGAGCAACACCTCATCTAATGCCTTCTGCAAGTCCACATAGATTACATCCACAGGATCCCCACCATTTACCTTGCCAGTTTCATCCTCAAGGTTTGTCAAACAAGACTTGTCATCTCAAAAACTTGCTGATATTGGTGAAATGAGCTTTGCATTTTCAGATCTCAGTCACCTCCTGAATGATTGACTTGAAAAATGTTCCCACACAGATGCTAAGCTGACTGGTCTATAGTTTCCCAATTTTTGCCCCTCTCTTTTCTTGAATAAGGCTGTGACATTAGCATATTTACAGTCCACAAGTGCCTTTTCAGAATCCAGGTAATTTTGAAACATAATAACTAATGCATCCACAATCTCTGATGATGTCTCCTTTAAACACCCACGACTGTAGCCATCAGGTCACAGGGACTTATCTACTTTTAATCCCGATACTTTACTGAATACCTGCTATCTGGTTTTATATTTTCACCATGTTCCACTGTATTAACTGCAGCCTTTGGGACAGGATTATTATTTTGTGCTGTGAACAAAGAGACAAAGTTTTTCTTTGGTCGCTCTGCCATCTCTGTCTTTCCTACTATTACTCCACCATTTCTATCCTCTGAAGGACCAACATCGACCTTCATTATTCTCTTCCTCTTTCTATACTTTTGGAAGGAACTTTTCATGTCATTGTTTGTATTTCCAGCTCCTTTCCTTCATAGTACATTTATAATGAATTTGTCCATTTTATACTGAAATGACAATGATAGTAATACAATGAAAGGATTACAAAAATAATCACTGTTATCGAAATAAACTAGAAACTACAATCAGAGCAATTCAAATAATCTAAACCATCAGAAACACAAAAATAAGAATTATTATTGTGTCGAGTTTATTAATGGACAGAGAGAATCAACAGCAACAACAGTTGCATTGCACACTAAATGACTTGAACAGTAATACAGTAAAGTAGGGATTATGGAATTAATTGCTGGACAGGCAGACTTACCAGAGACACCAACAATGGCTAGGATCGGATAGTAAACACCTTGAATAACATAGAGTACACCTCGAATCCGCCACACTAATGGTAATCTGTCAAACCGACCACTTGTCATCCAAGAAAGACCATCAGCAAAAACCCTGTCAATTGTTGGAACACTCCTGTCCAGTCTTCCCAGATTAGAATCCACTGTTGGAACATTCCAGTCCATTGTTCAGAGATTCAAGTCCTCCTTCCCCTTTCTCTGCCGCCACTGGTCTCTGTTAATCTCGGATTGAATCCCATTGACTTGACTGGATCAAACATTGAGTGAAATCCCTTATTATAGAGAAAGGAAAACATCCAATGAGACTGGCTGGATCCATGGAGACTGACATTAATCACAGTCCCTGAGCAAACAGCTTCAGTTAACATCTTCCAATCCAACATGTTTTATATCACAAAGTAACACATTTACCTGGTCTGCATTGGATGATTAGTGTCAGGGAGGAATGACATGTTTAAATTAATGGAAGGTCTTAAATCTTCAATCTTCACTGGATAGGGGTTGTGGGTCTTAGGGGAGGTTATCATTAATCAGGATTGATAGAGACTGTTGAAATTTTGGACACTGCTGAAATGTTGTGGGAGTTAAAATGCTCAGAATAAAGTTTCATTCCTTCTCTGTAATAGCCAATGAAAATATTTATCAATTTACAGAGATTTAAAGGAGTCAGTGTCTGTTATTTCAACATAAACAGGCTAATCTTCACTTGCATTGCTTCTATAACATCTGTGTTTTGATCTTAACTAGAGCAAGACCAGACTTTTCCAATAACAAATACCAAAGTACATCGTCTCGGGAATGTCTTAGTTTTTTTTAGCATGTTTAATTATGTCTTATTTGTTTCCGCAGGCAATTCGGTCCATCTTGTTGACCAACAAGGGGCATGCATGCAGCATGTCGTGCGAGAGCTGCTCTTGGAGGTTGCTTCAGGAGTTGCCTAGTGCTTCATGTCATCAGTGTATGCTTAAACTGGACCATCTGATGGGCAACATGACAGCTCAGAGACTATCGCTGTTGCTGTGCTGACACATGGATTTGGGCCTGTGTCTGCGGGAGTTTGCGCGTTCTCCCCGTGGTTGCGTGGGTTTTCTCCGGGTGCTCCGGTTTCCTCCCACATCCCAAAAATGTGCTCTTAGGCTGATTGGGTTACAAATTGTCCCTATATTGGTCCCTATATGGGAATCTTCAACAATAGGCATAGCCTAAAGTCAAAGATATGTCATTAAGACGTTAGGACGGTGGCGTGGGCTCGTTGGGCCGAAGGGCCTGTTTCCCATGCTGTGTTGCTCTTTGTTCTTTGTTCAAAGGCGAGATATGGGGATATGCTTTGCAAATGAAGGATAGGCAGAAATCAATTTGTCATTAAATGAGAAAGGGTGAAAAATCAGGATTTAATTGGCAAATATGTATGCAAATGAAGGATTTGAAAAATTACTTGTTTCTATTTGCTGTAATTGACTATAACTCTAAGTTTATTGCTCTGTAATGTCAGGACCACTCGCAGGACAGCTGCAAGGAGAGAGTTCTTGTGAATAATTTATTAAAAACCTTGCATTGGATGAGTGGTGTCCACTGCTGTGTGTGCTAAGAGTTGACTAAGAATGCCTGAAGTTGATAGTACCCAGGATGCCTGATAGTTTTTGGAGGTTCCGCCGAGATCGGAAATTCCTGGAGTGCCTACGTGGGAAGGAAGCGTAATGCAGTCAGTGTTTTAAACCTTTGTTAGCCTTAATTGTTTTGTTGCTTCTTAGTCTTTGTCTGTCTGTGTGTACCTGTGTGCCATGTGGCCAGCACTTCTGAACAGATTCCCTGTTTAATCATGGGAAATTCATGAGGAAAGTTATATGGGTCTCCTCCCAATGGGGGAATTCCTTTATTTCCCTTACTTCTTTTTATGCCAATTTAATTTTAGTTTGTACTCTAAAGGTACATTGACAGTAGGCTGTATGGCACTCTGTCGGAACCTAATAAGGATATCTTATATAGAGAGATTTTGCTGGGCTATTATGTTTGGGTATATCTCAAAATATTGGAATGCCAATGCCTGTAAATATTCTTGTCCTGGGTTGCATCTGAAGAAAACGTTTATAATGATTTGTCTGGGTGGTGGGAAGACAGAACGTATTCATGTTTGATAGCATTTTCCAGCATTATTAACACCAGCTCCAAAAGCAGAAACCCAAACCGTGAAGTTAAAGTACTGATAACGTACACTGGCCAGTTGGAACAGAGGTGAAGGACGCGGACTAGATTTAAGACAATCAGCTGGCCGAGGCAGTGACTCAAGTGCTGGTTTCACCTGCAGTTTCCAGGGGGGTTGGTCCCGAGACTGTATTCAGAGACAACAGGCACCGAAACCTTTGGCTGTATCACATGAGTGTCACCTACCACCTTCACCTCATCAAAAGCCTCCTGTACCGGCATTCAATTTAGCCATAAATATCAATATATGTGCCGGCTGCTTAAAATATTGTAGAATTTACCTGCATCATTATCATGTGAAACATCATTCCTGTGATAAGATTCTTTGTTATTTCTTTTGATGTTTTTGACCTTGTGAAACTTTATTTTTGCCAGATGCTTTTAATTTAACTTTTAGTGCCAAGTTTTGATTGGACATGAATCAACAAGAGTTTCTTGGAAGTCCCTTAATCCATGTCTATTCATTGCACTTTTCCAAATTCTTTGAATGATAAATAATATCTGCAATTTTTAACTGTCACACAAGAGCCAACCCCGTCATTTTTTTTACAACCTGGATTGATATTTGCGTAATCAATAGCTGTATTGTTTTATAAGTTTTATTTGCTAATGTTGCTGCCAGCAAAGTCTGTCTTTTTTTGCAACAGTAACTTTGTCGGGTTTATGAAATTGTAATTTAATACAGCTGGTAATTTACTGACAACTTTAACTCCTACATTTCACATATGCAATTTTCTCTTTCTCATGCATGAACTAATATTTAGAACTGTTATCAGAGAAACAGTCACGCTTTAAAGATTACAGTTCAAAAAATCTGCAATTTCATAATGGCATGTTCGGCAGTGGGACTGGGGATAGAAAGATTTAAATTCAATTGTGATCTTGTTGTGATTATAAAGATGGACAAAACCCTATCCTGAAATAATTGTAAACTATCACTTTTTAATACTGGGTTATTAGTTTATTATGTTCTAGCTTCTCGTTTAACAGTTGCTGGTTTAACAGTTTATTGACTTAATTAGTATAAAGTTGTTTAAGGCACAAAAGGTACAAATTACTTCTTTTCACTCAATGTCCAAAACCGATGACACACGGCTGGCTGGAAACACAGCTGTAAAATTAACTGTCAGACAGAAAGGGAGAAGAGAGGCTGATCTGACAGGAAGAAAAGATTTCAGAGTCAAGCCAATGAATAGAGGTTCTTGGAGTGGCAGTGTTGTTGGAAGAGTTGTAATAGAGATTTAAATTATACACTGAAAAGTAGTGAATGTAACACCGTTTTTTTAAAAAAAGATATTGAGAGAGAGAAAGTTGTGAACTGCACATCGCTCACTTTGATAGAGGAATTCGGATCAAATATTTCTGAGTGGTTGGATTTCCCATCAGAGACTTTTAGCAGGATTATCTCAAGTGGGCCAGTTTTCCAATTATATCCAAATTGGACAGAAATATTCCAGGGATCGCCAATTGAATCAGTTCTCCATTATCAGGACCCACCCCGGATTGAACAATTCACTGGATTGGACAGCCGATGGAGTTGGATGTCACCTCATGATTATTCTATTTAACTTTCACTTTTCAAATTTCTTCCTGTTTTGTTTGCCCTCCCTGCTTTTCTGTTTCTATTTATTCCTGATCCTTTCTTCTGTCTGAATCTCTTTCCATTCTCCTCTTCTATGTCTCCCCTTTTCTTCCCTTACCTATCTCTTAGCACCCTCTTCCTCTCCCTTTCCAGCTTCCCCCTTCACCTGATTTCTCTCACTTTTTTTCTTTCCATTCTTCACTCTAATTTTAGCTTCCTCCCCTCAATTGCCTATAGCTGCACAATGTTTCTCTGTCTCTTTCTCCCCAAACCTATTGATCCAGCATCTCTCCATAACTTTTGCTCCATTTTTTCCCATATTTGTCTATCACACTCTACCATATTTCACTCTCTCTGTATCCTCCTATATCTATTTCTCGCCAACAAAGAGGACAAAGAACAACGAAAAAATACAGCATAGAAACAGGCTCTTTGGCCCTCCAGGTCTGTACTGATCATGCTGCCTGACTACACTAAGACACGCTATCCTTCCGGGAACCATATCCCTCCATTCACATCCTATCCATTACTTGTCAAGATATTCCTTAGAAGTCACTCTTGTATCTGTTTCCACTGCCTCACCTGGCAGTGAGTTCCAGGTACCCATCACCCTTGTATATCTCTTTTGAACCTTGCTCCTCGCACCTTAAATCTAAGTTCCCTGGTAATTGATCCTTCCAAAGTGGAAAAAAAAGCATCTGATATCCATTCTGTCCATACCCTTCATAATCTTGTGGACTTCTATCAAGTCTTCCTTCAACCTCTGTCATTCTTATGAGAACAAATGAAGTTTGTTCAACCTCTCCTCATAGCTAATGCCCTCCAAACCAGAAAACATCCTGGTAAATCTTTTCTGTACCCTGTCCAAAGCTTCTACATCTTTCTGGCAGTGTGGCAACTGGACTTGAGTGCCATATTCCAAGTGCAGGCTAACTAATGTTCTCTGAAACTTCAATATGACTTGCCAATTTTTAAACTCATTTGCTGGGCCAATGAAGGCAAATATATTGTATACCTTCTTGACTAACTTCTCTAGCTGCGTAGCCACTTTCAGTGACCTGTGTACCTGTACACTCAGATCCCTCTGCCTCTCCATAATCTTAAGTGTTCTACAGTTTACTGCATATTTCCTATTTTTATTGTACATACCAGACTGTATTAGCTTATATTGTCTGGAATAAATTCATCTCTCATACCTCTGCCTAAGTCTCCAACTAATCTATATCCTGCTGATCCTATGATGGTCCTCATTGTTAGGCACAAATGCACCAACCTTTGTGTTGTCCGCAAATTTACTAAGCAAACCAGTTACATTTTCCTCCACATCATTTATATATATTATAAACAGCAAAAGTCCCAGTATTGATCCCTAAGGAACTCTTGTTGTCACAGCCCTCTATTCAGAGATGTATCTTTCCACTGCTACCCTCTGTCTTTAATGCCTGAGCCAATTTTATATCAATCTTGCCATCTCACTCTGATTCCATGCGACTTTACCTTTCTGCACCAGTCTGCCATGAGGTCTTGATAAAAGGCCTTACTGAAGTCCAAGTACACAACAGCAATCATCTTTGTCGCTTCACAAAAAACTCGCTCAAGTTCATGAGACACGATCTGCCCGTATCTGTGTGGGTTTCTATGGGTGCTATCGTTTCCTCCCACAATCTGAAAGATGTGCTGGTTAGGTGCATTGACCTGAACAGATGCTGGACTATGGCAAATAGGAGAATTTCACAGTAAATTCATTGCAATTTTAATGTAAGCCTTACTTGTGACCAATAAATTAACTTTACCTCTGCTGTCACCAGTGTGGATACAGAAAATTCTCTCAAAGTACCAGTAATATTCTCCCTTGTCTATCTGAGTATTCTGGGGCATATCCCATCAAACCCTGGGGACTTGTTTACTTTAATGTTTCTGAAGGCACCAAGTGCTTCCTCTTTTTTGATTTCAACATGACTCAAACTATCTACATACTCTTCCCCAAACTCATCATCCTCTAAATCCATTTTGTTGGTGAATACTGATGCAAAGTACTCATTCAAAACCTTGCCTATTTCCTCTGGTTCCACGCACAGCTTCTTCCCGTCGTGCTTGAATGGGCCAAACCTGTCCTTGGTTGTAATCTTGCTCTTTGTATACGTATTAAAACCCTTTCATAATATTTCACTCACTCTCATCTTCTCCCAATATCTGTCTACTTCATTCCAAGATTTCTTTCTCCCTTTTTCACAACTTCTTTTCATCTCTCATTAGCATCTCCCCCTGTCCCTCCCTCTCCCTCTGTCTCATGTTATTTGAAGAAAGAGGGAATTATGAGTTTGAGGCCAGTTTGTTGTTCTCGGTGTCGGATGTGGGAAGTACTGGAGTCTCCTAGTCTCCCAGATGTCCATACCTGTGCTGGGTGCATTGAATTGCAGCTCTTAAGGGACCACGTTAGGGAACTGGAGCTGGAGCTCCCTCCTCAATCTCTCAATATCTTTCTCTCTCTCTCTTTAAATCTCTCCTCCTTCTCTCTATATCTCTTTCCCTCTCTTTCTCTAAATCTCTCCCCTCTCTCTATCTCCCCCCCCATCTGTCCACTCTCTCTATCTCCCCACTTTCTCTCTCTCCTATTTCTCCCCTCTCTCTCCCCCCCCTATCTTGCTCTATCTCCCCGCCTTTCTCTCTCAACTTCCTCTGTGTTTTTGAAAAGAAAACACGTTACCCAAATGCAGAAGACACTCTGCACAGCTAACTTGTGGGGTCATGCTGCAGAATTTGTTTGAGAAGATTGTCTCAGTTTTACGTGGAAATTTCACCTTTCCAGGAAGCTGAAAGAGGATCTCCCAATTTGGGATATTCCGCACACACAGTGTGGTAGGGATGTGGCTCTGTGAGTTGTTTACATTGATGCAGGTGTGAGGGTGGGGTAAGGGAAGGTCTGTGTCCCATCTAATTAGTTTCACAATGCAGCTTCTGTGGAATCTTGCTGTGCACACACTGGTCTGGGACATTTCCTGCCCTGTAACAATAATCATACTCTTTAAAAATAGCTCTTGGGCTGCAAAGTATGTTTGAAAATCCTGAATGTAATGGTCTTAAACTTGAAAAATGTGACTCAGGGAATTCATGAACAATTTCTGCAGGGACATTCAGCCAATATCACATCGTTGCTTGTGGGATCTTACTGTGTAACCAATATTGCTGTGTGAGTTTATTAGTTATAACATACATCTAGAAAGATGGCAATTATTAGAAACTCTGAACAAAATTTTGAAAGTGCCTCCCTGCTTTGGATCTTTCCCTGCGTAAGTTACCTACAGAATTCTCCAAATTCATAACAGCGAGGTCACATTTAAAAAAAAGCTCAGCAACTGAAAATAATTCTTGATGGCCTGGGAGGCAGAAATAATAGGGTTGTTGGAGTGGAATACTTTTATTTTCCTCACATTGACTGCACTAAGGGTCCGAATGGTAAGGAGTTTTTTTTTAAAAATGTGTCCAGAAAGGTTTTTTGGATAATCAGTCTAGAGAGGGAGCTATACTGGGCCTAGTTCTAGGGAATGGGCCTACAGGGGGTAACGTGGCAAACAGTGAGTACAATTCCATCGGCTTTTAAATACAGACTGGAAAATGACAAGTTACTAATTTGGGAGAAGGCTAACTACAACCGGATCAGACAGGATTTGGACACTGCTGTTTGGGAGAGGCTGTTTGAGAGTAAATGCACATCTGGCATGTGGGAATGTTTTAAAGAGCAGTTGATTGGAGTGCAGGACAGGCACGTGTCTGTGAAGGACAGGAAAGGCAGGATTCAGGAACCACAGATAATCAGGGATATTGAGTCTAGTTAAAAAGAAAAATAATGCATACATGAATTCTAGGGTGGTAAAATCAGGTGAAGCATTTGAAGAATACTGGGAATGTAGACAAATAATTCAAACAGGGAGTCAGGAGAGTTATCACAAAACATCCTTGGCAGACAAGATTAAGGAGAATCTCAAAGCATTTTATACATATGTTAGGAGCAAGAGTGTGGCTAGAGAAAGAATTGGTACACTCAAAGACAAGTGAAAATTGTATGTAGAACCAAAGGAAGTGACTGAGATCCTAATGAGTAATAGGATAGGAACGTGTCGATTAATGGTGTCTCGGTGGGGTATACAATCCCTTCAGAAAAACTCATCATTATGAGGGAGAAAGTGCGAGTTGAATGAAAAAACATTAAGATAGACAAATCCCCAGAATCAAATGGCATCTATCCCAGATTACTGACAAGAGATGAAAAGTGGGGCATCAAACAGAAAACTTTGTTTCCTCATTGGTCATTGGTGAGGTTCCAGGAGATTTGAGGATAGCCAAAGTTGTCCTGTTATTGGGGAATTGTGGCAAGGTAATTATAGGCTTGAAATCAATAAGAGTGAAACTGTTGGAGAAGATTCTTAGGAATAGGATCTATAAACATTTGGAAATGAATGGTCTTGTTCACAACAGACAATGATTTTGTATGTCACAGGTCATGCTTCACTAATTTATTTGAGTTTTCCAAGGAGGTGGTAAAAATGATTGATGATGGAAGGATTGTGCAGTTGATTATATGGACTTTCGCAAAGCATTTGGTAAGATCCTTGTTGACTGGCTGGTGCAAAAGATTAAAGGTCAACTCGTTAGATGGATTCAGAACTGGCTTGGCCAAATAAGACAGAGGGTAATGGCGGAAGTGAGTCTTTCTGAATGGAAATCTGTATCTAGTGATGTTGTGCAGGGATCAGTGCTCGATCAGATCCTTAAAGGTGGCAGCACAGTTGAAGGAGGCACACAACATGTTTGCCTTCCTCAAATGGGGCGTCGAGTATAAATGTTGGAAAATTATGTTAGTTATAAAAAACGTTCATCAGGCCAATTCTGGTCACCACTCCACCCGGAAGATATGGATGCTTTGGAGTGCAGAAAATGTTTACCAGGATGTTGCTTGATATGGAGGGTATTAGCTATGAGAGAGATTGAATAAACTGAGATTGTTCTGTCTGGAAAGACAGAGGCTGAGGGGAGACCTGATGGAGTTTTATAAAATTATGAGAGGTATAGATAGGGTGAACAGTTGGAAGTTTCTCCCAAGGCAGATATGACAATTACAGGGGGGCACAAATTCAAGATAGTGGGGGCAAGGTTCAGTGGAGATGTGTGGGGGATTCTTTTCCTTTACACAGAGGGTGGTGGGAGCCTGGAATGCACTGCCACGTGAGGTGGTTGAGGCAGATATCTTAGCAACATTTCAGACTTACCTGAATAGACACATGAACAGATGGGAAATAGAGGGATATAAGTGGTTAGTCTAGATAGGACAAAGTGATTGGTGCAGGCTTTGCACCAATGGGCCTGTTCATGTGCTCACTGTACATTATTCTTAGTATAGTTCTTTAACTTGAAGCGGTATAATTGTGGAAAAAAGATTGTGTCTGAGGCAGAGAGATAAATGTGAGGGTGAAATGAAATGCAAGGGTTTGCATTTGAATTCAGTTTGCTGTGATGGTGATTGTTGCTAGCTCACTCTTGGTCACTCTCTCTGCTCTCCATTTTCTGGTTCATGAGAGGGAGAGAGCGTGGGTGAGGAAGGACTGTGGTACAGAATTTTGATGTGCCAAAGAAAAGGTGGAGCATGTTAAGCATAGAGTTTAACATTGTGGAGATGGGGCAGAGGGAAATGATTCAGGATTATGAGTGGGGTTTTCCTGGTGTCTCCTGCCACATTTTTCCAGAAGGTACGATATTCAAAATCCCCAATTCTGATACAGTCTGTTTCAAAATGGCTCCTGTGGGAATGAACAGCTTCTTTCCAGGTAGAATATTAGCCACTTGTCTTTTGGCAAGATGTGTGGCTACATCGCTATCCATGGGATCCTGCTATGCATTAATGTCCAGCAACCTTTCTAGAATTGCAAATGGTAACTACATGTAAATCAAACTAGCTCAGTGAATGTAAAGCACTGGGGAGAATGGGAACTGAGGGATGAAGTATAAAATCCCGAGCTTTGTTCTCAATCTCAGATCTCCATATCATGTGCTATTAGGCAGGTGGTGTAAACTGGAGAACTTCTGATGGGAGGGGGAGTTCAATCTTCCTACCTCTGTCACTTCAGCTTTCTTCTCTCACTTCAATCAATTTGTTTCTATCCTGCATCTTGGAATAAATGTAAAAGAAAATCCCAATCTGATTTGTTGTATTTTATTGTGGTTACACAGGAGGGGAAGTGGAAGGTTCAGATGTTTGAGGTAGTACAATCTCTTTTCCTTTGGGCTACTTCAGCTGTGTATAGTAGGGTTAGGTGCTGGGCAGGGTTATTCTGTTATTCTCTCACCAACATCTCCCCTTTGATTATGTTATTAGGGAGGGAGAGATTCCAGAAGTGTAAAGGGAGGGTAAGAGAGTGAGGGAGAGATCAAAGATAGAGGGACAGTGAAAGGTGAAAAGAGACATGGGGAAAGGGTGATGGGGTGACATGGGATTGTGGTGGTGGGTGAGACGGTGATCTACTCTGCGGTCACAGCCCAACTGCCAGTGCCTGGGGAAGGACCCTTATGCACTTTGTTCCAAAATGTTGGATTTTTTTAAACATTGCTGAGGGTCAATATTGTGCTCTGTTTTATCTTTTGAGCAATTCACATCAACACTTGTGTTTTAAAGCTGGCTGCTATCACAGCACAGGATGTGTGTGTGGAATCCTGCTATGTAGGATGGCCAGTGGGATTACTGAAAAGACTCAGTAATGTTTTCTTCAAAATACCTCCAATCCTCCTGCTCCTTAGCTTCGATCTGTGCACCCTGGATATTGACCTTTCTTTAAGGGGAAAATGTTTCTTCACAAATATTACATCTATGTCTCTATCTATATCTAGGTGACATTGCTTAGGGAAGGACAGGACTAGCAACTCAATGCTCCAAGGAAAATATGTAATAGAAAAGATAGAACAGGAGGTAAGAGAGGAGGGGGAGTTATACTTTTGATTAGGGATAACACACGGCAGGACTGAGAGGGGATATATCTGTGGGTTCGTGCACTAAGCCTATATGAGTAGAACTGAGAAATAAGATAGCGGGGATGACGCTAATAGGATTGTACTATTGGCTCCCAAATAGTCAGTGGGAAATTGAGGAGCAAATATGTAAGGAGATTACAGATAGCTCCAAGAAAAATAGGGTGGTAACGGGAGGGGTTTTAACTTTCCCAACATTAATTGGGACAGCTATAGGATTAGAGAATTGGATGTAGAGAAATGAGTTGAATGTATTCAGGAGGAAACTCTCATTCAGTATTTGGATGGCCTGATAAGAGAGGGGACAAAACTTGACCTCCTCTTGGGAGGTTGAAATCTTCATGAGATACCATTTTGGGACCAGTGACCATAATTCCATTAGTTTTAAGATAGTTATGGACAATGACTGTTATTGCCCAAAAATTAAAATTTTAAATTGGAACAAGGCCAATTTTGATGGGATTAGACGGAAACTTTCAAGGATGATTTGGGGAGTCTGTTGGCAAGTGAAGGGACAGACTTTCAAATGTGCATCAAAAAGGCTCAGGGTAAGCGTGTTCCTTTAAGATTGAATGGGAAGGCTGGTGGAAGTAGGAAACCCTGTATAATTCTGGATATTGAGGCCCTCGTCAAGAAGAAGAAGGGAAGGTTCACGACATGCATAGGCAGCTGGGAGCAAGTGGTTACCCTGAAGAATATAGGGGATATAGGAGTAGAGTTAAGAGAGAAATCAGGAAGACAAAAAAAAGGGACATGAGTTTGCTTTGATAGATAAGGCAAAGGAGAATCCAATGAGCATCTACACATAGATACAATGAAAAGAATAATGTGGGAGAGGGTATGGCCTCTTAAGGATCAATATAGTGATCTATGTGTGGTTCCACAAGAGAAGGGTGAGATATTAAATGAATATTTCTCATCAGTATGTATTGTTGAGAAATTCATGGATGTTAGGGAACTTTGGGAAATAAATAGTGATGTCTTGAGGAGTGAACATGTAACAGAGAAAGAGATGCTGGAAATCCTAAAACTAATGAAGGTAGATAAATCCCGGGACCTGATGAAGTGTATTCCAAGACATTGTGGGAAGTTAGTGAGGAAATTGTGGGTTCCCTAGTTGAGATATTTGAATCATCGATAGTCATGGGTGAGGTGCCTGAAGGTTGGAGAGTGGCAAATGTTGTGCCTTTGTTTAAAAAGAGCTTCAGAGAAAAGCCTGGGAACTACAGGCCAGTGAGCCTCACATCTGTGGTGGGGAAATTGTGGGAAGGTATTCTGAGGAACAGATCTACAGACATTTAGAGATGCCAGGGACAGTCAGCATGGCTTTGTGAGTGGAAAATCATGTCCTTCAAATTTTATGGAATTTTTTGAAGGGCGGTAGCCAAGACAGTAGATGAGAACAGTGCAATTGATGTTGTCTACATGGACTTTAGCAAGGCCT
>JAGIQG010000023.1:48461633-48629133 GCA_024679065.1 Sphyrna mokarran | reverse complement strand
CATAGACACTGAACTAATTGTCACTAATTGACGAAATCAATAACTGGGTACAGGTATTCAACATAACCTACAAGAGCAGCAAATCCAGAGCAGTTAATGACAAGAAAAGCAATATAGTTAAACAAAGTTTCTAGAAACAGGAATTGGGCACAGGTACTTACCCAGAACACCAACAATAGCCAGGAGGAAATAGTAAAATCACCTTCAGTAGATAGGCAGTCCGAAGATTTGGTTTTATATACCAATAGTCTGCATTAATGTAAAAAAATCCAAATGAATAAACTTTTGTCTATGGAAGTAATAGTCCAGTCCTTTGTTCCCAGATTCTGATCTCTCCTCTCACTGCAGCCCTTGATATTTGTCTATGTCAGAACTGTTGTTCACACAATGGGATAAAACAGTGAATGGAATGCCTTCTTAAAGGAAGAGTGAATACTTGCAGAGAAACTGACTATATCCATGGAAAATGACATTAACCACAGTCTCTGAACAAACAGCTGAGTTAATCTCTTCCAATCCAATAATTTTCCTACCACAAAACAGCACATTTACCAGGTCTACATTGGATGGCCAAGATGCAAAAAATGGAAAGATGAAAATAATGGGGAGCCTGACCACAATCTTTCAATTTTCCTTGGATATGGGAATGGCCCCTGTGTTATTACTGTTGTGGGTTTGGGATGAGTCTATCATTAGTCATGGTTGAGACTGCTAAAATCTCAGCTGTTTTTAAACTTTATCTTTTGTTCAACACCCAGTAATGTCCAGGACAAATTTAGCGAGATTTAGACAGATGGGATTGCAGAGGATGGAGGCACTAGTAGTGATCAGGATTGTTAAAGGAATTGGAGGGTTGGAAGGTTGGAAGGTTGGAGGGGTTCTAATGATAGATGAGCTTGCTGAGATGAAATATTGATCAGACCTGGTGGTTCCAGATTGAGGGGTATTGTAGAGTTTCAGCAAAGTTTGTAGAGATGGGATGGTTTCTCATGAGGAGGTTACAGATATATTGCACATTACAAGGGATGGAGAACACTACTTTGATTGGAGTTCTCCATGAAGCTGAATTATCTCTCCAATCTGATGACTGTTTATTCTCGGTGAAACTTTGCTGCAGGTTTGTGTGATGATTCCTCTCACTGGCCTGTTTAGCATCTGCAGTGAATATGGTAGACAAACAGAAGTGGAAAATTTAGCTGAATTGATGACACCTCGACCTGCTGCAAGAGACAAAGGCACCAATTGGACCCACACAATGAGGATTAAGGACAGGTATCGAGCCCCATATGATGCACAGCAGAATCCCAATATCCATCTCCAACTTGGACAATGATGTTCTTATGTAGAATGATACTGAGTCTAATACTCAAAAACATCTGGATTCACAGCTGTGTTGTCCAAGTGCAGCTCCATTTAAAATCCATCAAAGGAAGGAATGATACTATGGGCTTTGTGGATTTAAATTCCGACATTAATTAATGCACATGTTGAAAGGATCTATTGACATTTACTGTGTGAAGTGATGGTTCTCAGCTTGTTTCACCCATTCTGGTCTACATGTAATGGCAGGTTCACAGAAATATGTTCGAATCTTAACATCCCTCTGATATAGCAAAGTCAGACACTAAATTCTAGAGAAATTAGGGATGGAAGAAACATGGTGACTTGTCAGACTTCATCAGGTGAGTGGCACTTACTTGACGAAGGAACAGTACTCCAAAAGCTAGTGGCTTTTGCTACCAAATAAAGCTGGATTTTAACCTGGTGTTAAGGCTTCTTACTGTATTTACCCCAGTCCAACGCCAGCATCTCCACATCTTCTCAGACATGTCCAGACTCCATTAAAGAATGACAAAAGAAAGAGGCACATCGTATTATTGTTAACAACATGAAAGAAAAACATACATCTGCTCTGGGAGTTCTGGCATTGTAAACACATTAGTGACAGAAATGTGAATAACCACAGAATCAATAAAAACAATTTACTGTAATTAAAGATATAATTCAAATTGCATTCTTCTCACAACAATCTTCAAACTCTCTGTACAATTGCTACAAGTGTCCACAGCATTTAGATGGTTGAACTGACCTGTTTCACTGCAGGGCTCAGGGTTAATCATAAAGATTCAATTCAAAATCTGAACACAATTTGAATTGGAAATCTAAACTAACAACAACAAATGCTTGAAAACTTCAGCAGGTCAGGAAACATGAGTGAGGAAAAAAAAAAGTCAACATTTCAGTTTAGGATGACCTTTCATCAGGCAGTTTGAAAGCAGTGAAGTAAGAAGGCTCAGGGTGAACAAGGGAGAAAATCTGTGATAATGTGAAGAGGGAAGATTGAAGATTGTGATGCAGCAGGGAGAGTGATTTCAGAAATAGCAGTGAAACAAAGCATGTGTCTGAATGAACTGTGAGCAGCAATGTAAAACCCATTGAAAAACCAGGAGAAGGGAATTAAAAGCAACAAAGAACAAAACAGCACGGGAAACAGGCCCTTTGGCCCAACGAGCCCGCGCCGCCACCCCGATGTTCCCACCTCTACCCACGATTGCTGTCTATGTTTATAGATCTATGGATTAAAAACCAAATTTGAGACAATTTAGGGAGAATTTGTTTTGCCAATTAGCCTAAGAGCGCATCTTTGGGATGTGGGAGGAAACCGGAGCTCCCAGAGAAAACCCACGTAAACACGGGGAGGATGCGCAAACTCCCACAGACACAGGCCCAAATCCATGTATCTGCACAGCACAGTGATAGTCACTGAGCTGTTGTGTTGCCCATCAAATGGTCCAGGTCAAGCGTACACTATCAACGTGAAGCACTAGGATACCCTCAAAAAAGATCCAAGAGCAGTCCTCTCACGACCCATTGTGTGTATGCCCCTCGTTAGACAACAAGGTGGACCAAAGCACCTGTAGGATAAAAACAAATACATCAATATCATCATCTATTTACTCACTTCCCAGGGACTCCCAAGGCTCATGATCACTATTTTAAATCAGTTTTTTATACCTCTCCATTCCCATTCTGTTCATGTGCCCATCTAAGTATTTCTTAAATAACACCAGAGTACCTGCCTCCACCACTTTACTTGGCAGTGCATTTCATACCCCCACACCACCCTCTGTGTGAAAAAACTCCCTCTAGCATCCAAATTATACCTTAACCCACTCACCCTAAGCCCGTGACCCCTCATGCTATTTGAGTCCATCCTAGGAAAAAGCTTAACCCTGTTTATCTATCCCCTTCATAATCTTGTACACCTCTATCAGATCTCCTCTAAGTCTACGTCTTTCTAAGGAAAACAGTCTCAATTTGCCTAATCTCTTCTCGTAACTCAGACCGTCCATACCAGGCAGCATCCTGGTAAACCTCCTCTGCACTCTCTCCAGAGTCTCCACGTCCTTCCGGTAGTAAGGCGACCAGAACTGGATGCAGTATTCCAAATGAGGTCTAACCAGTGTTTTATACAACTGCAACATTAAAGGCCAGCTCTTGTACCCTATAGCTCTTCCTGTAAAGGTTAACATACTATATGCTTTCTTCACAACCTTCTCCACTTGCTATGCCACCTTCAGAGACTTGTTCACCTGCATCCCCAGTCCCTCTGTGTTTCTATACTCTTAATAGGTCTACCCTTTATCATATACGTCCCCGCTACATTCTTTCTCCCAAAATGCATCACCTCACATTTATCAGGATTGAATTCCTTCTGCCATCTCCTTCCCAAGCTACCAGCCCATCAACAAGTTCAAATTAAAATCAAACACACAGAAAAAAGGTACAGATGGAGGTGATGGTGGAAAGTTGTTAAATTGTTGAGTTCAGATGGTTGTGCCTTGCTGACCCTGAAAGATAAGGTGCTGCTTCTCAAACTTGCATTAAGCTTCACAGGAACAGTCTAGCAGACCAAGGAAAGCAAGGCCAGAGTGAAAGCAAGGTGGAGAATTCAACTGAGAAAGAAGTGAAAGCTTATAGCCAGTCTTGTGGAGTGAATGGAGGCATTGTGTGAATGAATCATGCAGTATGATTTCCCCAGTATAGAGGACATACTGGTGAATAGTGAACCGGACAGGGAGTTCCCATGGACCTTGAGGGAGGCTAGTAGTGGGCTTGCAGGGGCACTGGCAGACATTTTTAAAATGAAAATATTCACCAGGAGGTGCCAAATGATTGGAGGGTGGCTCACGTTGTTCTGTTGTTTAAAAAAGGTTCCAAAAGAAATCCAGGAAATTAAAGGCCAGTAAGTTTGACATTGGTGGTGGGCAAGTTATTGGAAAGTGTAATAAGGGATAGGATTTAAAAATATTTGGATAGACAGGGACTTATTAGGGAGAGTCGACATTGTTTTGCATGTGGTAGGTCATGTTTGACCAATCTATTAGAGTTTTTTGAGGAGGTCACTAGGAAAGTGGATGAAGGGAAGGCAGTAGATGTTGTTTACCTGGATTTCAGCAAGGCCTTTGACAAGGTCTCTCCTGGGAGGTTAGTTAGGAAGGTTCAGTTGCTAGGTATACATGGGGAGGTAGTAAATTGGACAGACACTGGCTCAATGAAATAAGCCAGAGAGTGGTTGTGGAGGATTGCTTCTCTGAGTGGAGACCTGTGACTAGTGGTGTGGTGCAGGGATCGGTATTGGGTCCATTGTTGTTTGTCATCTATATCAACGGTCTGATTGATAATGTGGTGAATTGGATCTGCAAATTTGCTGATGATACAAAGATTGGAGATGTAGTGGATAATGAGGAAGGTTTTCAAAGCTTGCAGAGGATTTGGACCAGTTAGAAAAATGGACTGAAAAATGGCAAATCGAATTTAATGCAGACAAGTGTGAGATATTGCACTTTGGAAAGACAAACCAAAATAGAACATACAGGCTAAATGTAGGACTCTGAAGATTGCAGTTGAACAGCGGGATCTGGGAATACAGGTACAGAATTCCCTAAAAGTACGTCACAGATGGATAAGGTCTTAAAGAGTGCTTTTGGTACATTGGCCTTTATAAATCGGAGTATCGAGTATAAAAGTTGGAGTTTTATGTTAAGGTTACATAAGTCATTGGTGAGGCCAAAATTAGAGTATCATGTACAGTTTTGTCACCTAATTACAGAAAGAATGTAAATAAGATCAAAAGAGTGCAGAAAAAGTTTACAAGGATGTTGCCGGGACTTGAGAAGCTGAGTTACAGACAGAGATTGAATAGGTTAGAACTTTATTCCCTAGAGTGTAGAAGAATGAGGGGAGATTTGATAGAGGTGTATAAGATTTTGATGGGTATAGATAGTGTGAATGTAAGTAGATTTTTTCCACTGAGGCTAGAGGAGAAAAAAAAACAGAGGGCATGGGTTAAGGGTGAAAGGAGAAAAGTTTAAAGGGAATATTAGGGCAGGGCTTCTTCACGCAGAGAGTGGTGGGAGTGTGGAATGAGCTGCCGGATAAAGTAAATGCAGGGTCACTTTTAATATTTAAGGAAAACTTGGACAAGGACATGGATGAGAGTGGTGTGGAGAGATATAGTCCAAGTGCAGGCCAGTGGGACTAGGCAAAAAAATGGTTTGGCACAGCCAAGAAGGGACAAAAGGCCTTTTCTGAACTATAATTTTCTATGGTTCTATGGAACCTCCAGATTGAATATCAACTGTGGCAACTGCTTTATGAAAGTCACATCAGGGGAACAGTGGGGGTGAGGGTGAGAGTTTAACTGTGATCACCCACCGAAACCCCGGTATATACACCCACCTCTGAGACAGCCTGAAGGGTTGGCACCAGCAGCGGATGGCAAACACTTGTCTGTTGGACAGAGATAGCAAGCAAACAAGCATAGTGGACCAAGGCGACAATCGTTCCAACTGCGGTGGTAGCTAATGCTGGTGAGGCCACATCTGGAGTTACTGTTTCGGTTTCCTTACTTGGGAAGGTATATACTGGCACTGGAGGGGGTGCGGAAGAGATTCATTGGTTGATTCTGGATTTGAGAGAGTTGGCTAATGAGAAGAGACTGAGTAGATTGGGGCTATACGCATTGGAATTCAGAAAAATGAGAGGAGATCTTATAGAAACGTATAAGATTATAAAGGGAATAGATAAGATAGCAGGGAAGTTGTTTCCACTGGCAGTTGAAACTAGAACAAGGGGGCATGGCCTCAAAATAAAGGGGAGCAGATTTAGGACTGAGTTGAGGAGGAACTTCTTCATACAAAGAGTTGTGAATCTGTGGAATTCCCTGCCCAGTGAAGCAGTTGAGGCTACCCTCATTGAATGTTTTTAAAGCAAGGATGGATAAATTTTTGAACAGTAAAGGAATTAAGGGTTATGGTGAGTGGGTGGGTAAGTAGAGCTGAGTCCACAAAAAGATCAACCACGATCGTATTGAATAGGGAACAGTTTGAGGGGCTAGATGACCGACTCCTGCTCCAAGTTCTTACATTCCCCCCTCATCTCCCCCAGCAGTATCATCAGTGTGGATGGAATGAAGCTGGGGAGAGGGTAGGGGGGGTGGATGGTTAAGTTACCCAGTTAAAATCTCTCCACCTAGTCTCACTGAAGGTGAGAGAAGGGGAAGTTAAAAGATGTGAGGCGTCAGTTTTTTTTTAAAAAGCAACGAGTGGTAGGTGTCCAGAACACACTGCCAGGACTGGGGTTGGAGACAGGTATGATATAGAACATAGAAGCACAGAACAGGCCCTTCGGCCTTCGATGTTGCGCCGACCAATATAAAAAGCAATGACCTCCAAACTAAACCATTCCCTTCTCTTCCGTATACTTATCAACTAACCTCTTAAACACCACCAAACTTGGCGCATCTACAACTGCCGCAGGCAGGGCATTCCACTCCTGAACCACCCTTTGGGTAAAGAACCTACCTCTGATATCCGTCCTATAACTATCACCCTTAATTTAAAGCTGTGTCCCCTCGTGCTAGCTTTCTCCATCCTAGGAAAAAGGCTATCACTGTCCACCCTATCTAAACCTCTAATCATCTTATATGTTTCGATAAGGCCCCCTCTTAGCCGCCTCCTTTCTAACGAAGGCATTTAGGGGCATTTAGATTAGTATGTGAATCTGATATGACAGTTAATGTGGTTCTGTTATTTAAGAAGGGTTGTAGCGATAAACCAGGGAACTACAACCTTATAGAACCTTAGTGAGACCACACTTGGAACATAGTATTCAATTCTGGTCGCCACACTTCCAGAAGGATGTGGGGGTTTTGGAGAGGGTATAGAAAAAATTTACCAGGATGTTGCCTGGTATGGAGAGCATTAGCTATGAAGAGAGAGTGAAGAAACTTGGTTTGTTCTCACTGGAATGTCGGAGGTTGAGGGGAGACCTGATTGAAGTCTACAAGATTATGAGAGGCATGGACAGAATGGATAGTCAGAAGCTTTTTCCCAGGATGGAAGAGTCAATTACTAGGGGACACAGGTTTAAGGTGCAAGGGGCAAGGTTTAAAGGAGATGTATGAAGCAAGTTTTTTTTTATACACAGAATGTGGTGGGTGCCTGGAACTCACTGCCAGGGAGATAGTGGAAGTGGATACAATAGTGATTGTTAAGGGGCATCTTGACAAATCCACGAATAGGATGGGAATAGAGGGATATGGTCCCTGGAAGGGTGGGGTTAGTTCAGTCAGTGCAGGCTTGGAGAGCTGAAGGGCCTGTTCCTATGCTGTAATTTTCTTTGTTGTTTTGTATAGTGAGTTTCATGTCAGCAGTAGGGAATCTATTGGAGAAGATTCTGAAAGAGAGCATCTATCTCCATTTGGACAGGCAAAGCTTGATTAGAGATAGTTAACACAGCTTCATCAGAAGGAGGCCATGCCTAACAAATTTGATTGAATTTTTTGAGGTGACCAGGTGTGTAAATGAGTATAGTGCAATTGATGTAGTTTATTTGGACTGACAAGGTTCCGCATGGGAGACTTGTAAAGCAGATGAATTCGCATGGGATAGTGGATTATAAATTGCCTTGGCTGTAGGAGACAGAGGGTGAATGATAGAGGCTGTTTTAGTGACTGGAATCCAATGGTGTACCACAGGGATCCTTGTTGAGTTCCCAATCATTCAGCAATTTATATGATTTAGATAGATGAGGTGCTAAAATGAATACTTTTCTTCAGTGTTCATTAAGGAGGGGCCATGTTTTTGAGGATGTGTGTGTGTGTGTGTGAGATACAGGCTGATAGGATGGAGGAGGTTGATGTTCTGAGGAAAGATGTATTAGCAATTTTGAAAAACCTGAGGGTCATTGGGATACGTCTGAGGATATTTTGGGAGGCAAGGGAAGAGATTGTGGAGTCTTTAGCTTTGATTGTTGGGTCCTCACTGTCCACAGGAATTGTGCCAGAGGACTGGAGAGTGGTGAATGTTATTCCTCTCTTCAAGAAAGGAAATAGGAATGACCCTGGTAATTATAAGCCAGTTAGTCTTACTTCAGTAGTCATTAAATAAATGGAAAGCGACAGGGTTTATGATCATTTGGAAAGATGCAGTTTAATCCGGAATAGGCAGCATGGTATACAGTGCATAGAACATTGGTTAGGCCTCACTTGGAGTACTGCGTCCAGTTCTGGTCGCCGTACTACCGGAAGGATGTGGAGGCCTTGGAGAGAATGCAGAGGAGATTTACCAGGATGCTGCCTTGTATGGAAGGGCTGTCTTACGAGGAAAGATTGAACGCAGTGGGGTTGTTTTCCCTTGAAAGACGTTGGCTGAGAGGGGATCTATTAGAGGTATATAAGATTATGAGGGGTATAGATAGAGTAAATGGTGGTAAGCTTTTTCCACCATTAGAATCGGATAGAACGAGGGGTCACGGCCTTAGGGTGAGGGGGGCTATGTATAAGACTAATATTAGAGGGCATTTTTTCACACAAAGGTAGTGGGAGTGTGGAATGCACTACCGAGTAAGGTGGTGGGAGCAGGCACGCTAGGGTTGTTTAAGGGTCTCTTGGACAGCCACATGAGCGGTCTGCAGATAGAGGGATGTAGGAGGACTGTTTAAATACTTTATTTGTTTCCACAGGCTAATCGGTCCACCTTGTTGACCAACAAGGTGCATGCATTCGGCAGGTCATGCGAGGGCTGCTCTTGGATGTTACTTCAGGAGTGGCCTAGTGCTTCAAGTTGTTAGTGTATGCTTAAACTGGACCATCAGATGGGCCCCATGACAGCTCAGAGACTATCGCTGTTGCTGTGCAGACACATGATTTGGGCCTGTGTCTGCGGGAGTTTGCGCGTTCTCCCCATGGTTGCATGGGTTTTCTCCGGGTGATCCGGTTTCCTCCCACATCCCAAAAATGTGCTCTTAGGCTGATAGGGACAATTTGTTACCCAATAATGGTCTCTATATGTCATTAAGACGTTAGGACGGCGGCATGGGCTCGTCGGGCCAAAGGGCCTGTTTCCCGTGCTATGTTGTTCTTTGTTCTTTGGTAGCGTGAGGGGTAGTCCTGTCTTGCAAATTTATTGAATTCTTTGAGGAGGTAACTAAGGGCCTGATTTCAGGAAAAATTTGTGACTCTCTCCTCACTGAATACTGAAGGAAAGTATTCATTCAACACCTCATCTATGTCATTTATTCAAATTAATTTAATGAACCACATGCCTAATTCTCCCGCCAAATCCCATTTCACTGTCTTCAGATCCATCCCGCATCCACGCTGTTACCAACCTGCAGAATAAAAATCCAAAATGGATTCTTATTCTGCAGGGGAACGAGGAACCCGTGCTCCTCAAACACCCATCACAGACCCCCCTGGCAGACCCACCACCCTGTGATCCGAATCACCTGGGTAGGAGGCAGACCACCACCTTCCCCCACCCACTGCCATTCCCCCACTCCCCGAGAGACAGGCCCCTGTCAGCACAGCATACCCCACTGCGATCCATCTCTCCCCACCCCCACGATCAAACCCCCCCACAGTTGGCCACCCTCCCCCTGCCTCGGCAGAACACACCCCCACCCTACCTGGATCGCTGCTGTCCCTCTACCATCCTTCCCCCATTCTCTACCATCCCCTCCCCAAGAGATCCATCTGAGCCCGCCCTCCTCCCCCAGCAAATGCCAATGCAAGGGCCTGGAAGGTGCTGCAGGCTGTTCAATGACTGTAAGAAGTCTCAACACCAGGTTAGATTGCAACAGGACTTTAACCTGGTGTTGTGAGGCTTCTTACTGTGTTTACCCCAGTCCAACACTGGCATCCCCACATCAACGAGTGCAGGTCAGATGGATGGTGGAGGGAGAGCAGCAATCCAGGTAGGTTGGGAATGCGTTCTGCCAAAGGGGCCCTGACACCCAGAGTGGGGAGGGGACTGGTTGCGGGGGTGGGTCAGTATCATGGCCAGTCCACCTAACCTGCATGTTTGCGGCGGGGGAGGTAGGTAGGTGCGAACGAGAGCTGGGAAGGAGGGTGGAGGGGAAGGGAGTGAGAGAAACTGAGCATCAAGGACACACACACACACACACGCACCAGTGATATCATTAACATTTTATTTTGCTGTTTGTGGTGCTATACACTTTGGGAAATAAAGAGTGCGGCAACTCAAAAGCTGAGTGACACAAAAAAAATACAACGATCATTAGTTGAGACTCACACGAGACTCCATTAGTGGACACAAGTGAATGGGAAGGGTACACATCCTCACCGGGGACAGAACAAATTATGGGGAGGGGTGACAAACAAACATGCTCCATGATCATACAGCCCTCGCTTCCTCCAGTGCCATCTAAAACGGAATCGCCTCTTCCGCACCGCAGACACACTCCTGCAGAGCATCATGGATAGGTAGGTGCTGCTCTGTCAATATTACGGTTGGAGAGATTGGCTGTTCCCAAACGGGCAAGACCTAGGGTGAGGGGAAAGAGGGCAAGGCAGAGAAATTCAAAAATCACTTCGCCCTCAGAACAAAACTGGATAGAGGGAGCTTTACTTTGTATCTAACCCCGTGCTGTCGCTGTCCTGGGAGTGTTTGATGGGAGACAGTGTAGAGGGTGCTTTACTCTGTATCTAACACTCCTGGGAGTGTTTGATGGGGACAGTGTAGAGGGAGCTTTACTCTGTATCTAACCCCGTGCTGTACCTGTCCTGGGAGTGTTTGATGGGTTTGAAGGTACGGGATGATACCTACTCCATCTTATCTTCGAGTTTGTGCACAGTTTGCTTGTCCACATAGCGACAGAAGAGAGAGAGGAGGTTGCTGGGGAGATGTAGAGGTTCAGCCACACAAGACTTGGGAACTTGCGACAACTCCTTTGCCACAAGGAAGATGGTGTCCGTCCTAGAATGAAACAGGAATGTCAGGAGATAGAGTTAGTGGCTTGGGCAGGACTTCCACATGTCCCAGTTACACCACTGAAAAAGGCCATCAGAGCAAGTGTTGGGGCCAGAAGAGGGTGAGCCTGAGGGATGAAGCTGAAGAGCTCAATAACTGACAAGGGCGTCACAACAGGGAAGGATCGCTCCGCGGGCAGATCAGTACTCACCATTTCTCAAAATCTCCAATACACGGGTCCATGGGAGTGTCGAGCGATAGGAGACGTTCCCCATGGCTCAGGAGGGCGTACAGGAAGGAGATACTGAACTGGAAAGGAGAGGGTGGGGGAGAGGGGGAGGGGGCAGAGAGATAGGTTGGGCAAAAACAGAGATTGCGGTTAATTTTTGCAGATTAGTCAGACAAAAATTATAACATTAGAGCAATACCCTCCCTCCCCCTGACTCCAACCCCATCCCTCCCCCCCCCAGACTAGACCAGTCCATCATCCCCCCCCCCCCAGACTAGACCAGTCCATCATTCTCCCCCCCCCCCCCCAACACACACACACACCCACTTCCAGGTAAACCCACCCACTCTCAATGCCGCCCTATCTTCAATCCCGCTCCTCGGGAACACCCTCTCCCTCAGGGTGACCCTTACTGCCTGGGAACCTACCTCCCACTTCTGTCCCCCTTCCTCCCTCCCCTTTCTCCCCTCCCGCTGGAGAACAGCCCCATCCTGCCTCTCATCTTCTCTGCCTCATCACAACAGTCAACACTCAAAACACAGTATTAAATTTCCATATCTCCCTGAATCTCCCCCTCCAACATCCCTGGGCATGAGGAGGCCTTGGTAATCTGACAGTTGGTGGGGGCAGCAGGCGGTGGTGAGGGAGAGTGGCAGCCACCAGGCAGTGAGGCCTCAGGATGGGGCCTACCTTGTTCTGGAAGACTGTCTGCAGGGGATTCTGGGAGGATGACTGACTTGTTATCTCCTGGAGAACCTCAATCAACTCTGTGAAGGATAAACTGCCCACGGTGGCAGCAAGGGGGGAAAAGAGGACAGGGAGACTCTGGAGAGAAGGAGTGAGACAGAGAGAGAAGGAGAGAGAGAGAGAGAGACAGACACTCAGTCAAAGATACACAAATCATCTTGTTCACAGCCCAACACTCCCTCAGTGTACACGCGAGTACACACGATAATAAGGAAGCCAGAAGGCCGTACCTGCTCAGTGTCCATCTGGACCAAGACTGATAATCGGGCTGCAATGGCAAAAGCAACCTCAAACGCATAGCCTGCTGGGAGAACGGCCAACACTCGAGAAACCAATTTTTTCCCCTTCTGTACCCCCAGCACTTGTGAAAATCCATTAGTCCTGAAAGGAATATAAAAACCAAACGGATAACAGGAGAGAATTAACAATCTTATACCCAACCTCCACAGAGGGAGGGAGAGGATAGTGTACCTAATGCACTGTGACATCCGGTCTGGGGGTGGTTGTGGTGGGGAGGGGGGAAGATGAGGAAGGACAGTGTATTTAACACGCTGTGACACCCAGTCCAGGGGGAGAAAGGGGTGTGCGAGGGTGGGGAGGGGTAGAGGGAAATGAGGGAGAACAGTACCTAACACGCTGTGACACCCAGTCCGGGAGGGGAAAATAGGTTGAGGGAAGGGGGGCAGAAAGGATAGTGTTCGGCCGCATTAACAGTCCAGATGCTAACTCACTCTTGCTCCCTCTCACATCTGCTGACATTTAGACTTTCGTAAAGCCATCTGATCTTAGCATCTCGATTCTCCTTCATGGTGTCTCGCTCTTCTTCTCCAACCAAAGCCATCTTTTTATCCATCTCCTCCACCTCCAGCAATACCATGTACATCTTTCAGGACAGATATTGATGTGAAGAGGGAGAGAAACAAAATGAATTCTCGTTGGGAAAATTCAGAGAGGCTAGTACCACAAACGTTGGCCGAGTGGCCACACACTCATTCTCAAAACTACATTTTGCACCTTCCCCTCATCCAAGGATGTTTGACGGTCAATTGTGTACAGTTTTTCTCATCCTATTACAAGTAGGTTTAGGTGGATTGGCCAGGCTAAATTGCCCCTTAGTATCAGGGGTCTGGCTAGAGTAAAATGTATGGGTTATAGGGATAGTGCCAGGGTGGGATTGTGGTCAGTGCAGATTTGATGGGCCAGATGGCCTCCTCCTGCATTATTGGATTCTATGATTGTTGTGTACAGTTCTGGTCACCCTATTATAGAAAAGATATTATTAAACTAGAAAGAATGCAGAAAATATTTATTAGGATGCTACCAGGACTTGATGGTTTGAGAGGCTGGGACTTTTTCCTTGAGAGTGTAGAAGGTTGAGGGTGAGCTTATAGAGGTCTATAAAATAATGAGGGGCACAGATCAACTAGATAGTCAATATTTTTCCCCAAAGGTACAGGAGTCTAAAACTAGAAGGCACAGGTTTGAGGTGAGGGAAGGGGTACGAAAGTGTCCAAAAGAGCAATTTTTGTCATTTTGCTGTTTGTCATTTTCATAAATGACCTGGATGAGGAAGTGGAGGAATGGGTTAGCAAGTTCACCGACGATACAAAGATCGGTGGTATTGTGGATGGTCTGGAGGGATGCCAAAAGTTGAAGCGGGACATAGACAGGATGCAAGACTGGGCAGAGAAGTGGCAGATGGACTTCAACGCAGATAAATGTGTAGTGGTCTATTTTGGCAGGAATAATGGGATGAAGGAGTACAACATAAGGGGTAGGAGTCTTAGCTGTGTTGTAGAGCAGAAGGATCTTGGGGTCCGGTCCATAGGACTCTTAAATTGACCTCGCAGGTGGAGGAAGTGGTCAAGAAGGCGTACGGTGTACTGGCCTTCATTAATCAAGGAATAGAGTTTAGGAGTCAGGAGGTAATGATGCAGCTCTATAAGACTCTTGTCAGACCCCAGTTGGAATATTGTGCGCAGTTCTGGTCGCCTCATTATAGGAAGGATATAGAGGCTATTGAGAGAGTTCAGAGGAGATTTACAAGGATGCTCCTGGATTGGGAGGCAGGCCTTATGAAGATAGGTTGAGGGAGCTGGGACTCTTCTCACTGCAGAGACATAGGTTGAGAGGTAACCTGATAGAGGTTTATAAAATGTCGAGAGGAATAGATAGGGTGGACTCTGAGAGACTATTTCCCCGAGCTGAAATGGTCACTACGAGAGGACACAGATTTAAGGTGCAGGGAAGCAAATACAAAGGAGATGTCAGGGGTAGGTTTTTCACTCAGAGGGTGGTGAGTGAATGGAACTGACTGCCATCAGAGGTTGTTGAGGCAAACTCACTGGGGTCTTTTAAGAGACTTCTGGATGAGGATATGGAAAAGAATAGGATAGGGGGTTATAGATAGGTCTGTGGATTGGTGGATGTGATCGGTGCAACTCGTGGGCCAAAGGGCCTGTTTGTGCTGTATTGTTCTATGTTCCCACCAGAGGGTAATGGGTATCTGGAACAAGATGCCAGGGGTAATAAGAAGTATTTAGACAGTTACATGGGTATAGAGGAATATGGGTCAAACGTGGGCAAGTGCTACTAGCTTACTGGTTAAAAAAAGGGAGCATGGACAAGTTGGGCTGAACGGTCTGTTTCTATGTTGTAAACTTTGATGACTAGCTCTCAATTTTCTCTTGCATTTTCAATCTTCACCACACCATCTCTTGGCTCCCACACTTAGGCTGACAAGTAACATTTGCACCATACGTACAAGTGGCAGGCAATGACCATATCCAACAAGAGGGAATCTAACCATCTGCCTCCCTCCTTCATGGATTACCATCACTGAAGCCCCATTTCCATCCCCCACCTCCACTATTAAATCCTGGGAGTTACCATTGACCAGAAACTGAACTGGATCTAGCCAATGAGAGAGAATCTAACCATCTTCCCCCTTGATAGTCAATGGCATTATCACCACTGAATCCCCTTCCTCACTATCAACATCCTCAGGTGGTGGGTAAGCTGCTATTCTGAACCACCCCCGTGTGGGGGCCTGTAACACACCCACTGGAAGAGAGAGTTCCAGGATTTTGATAACTGTGAAGGAATGGCCAATTATTTCCAAGTCAGCATGGCACGTGGAGGGCTGGGAGGGGCAATTTACAGGTGGTGGGCATTCCTGTGTATCTGCTGCAATACTCTCACCCCTCGTTCTTCTAGGTGGGGGTCGAGGTGGCAGGTGTGTTAAGGGAGTCACAGCTGCCACTGTGTGTTGGTGGTGGAGGGAGCGAATGGTTGAAGTTGGGGGTTAGTGTGTCAATCAAGTGGGGGAAGCATTTATTCTGTGTGCTGGACAGTACCAAGCTTCTCAAGTATTGTTGGAAGCCGCTCTCATCCAGTCAAGTGCAGAGTATCCCATCACGCCCTGACTTGTGTTCTTGTAGATGGTGGGACAGATTTTGGAGAGTCAGGAGATGAGTTACTCTCCACAGGATACCCAGCCCTGATCAGTGTTTATATGGCTGAGTCCAGTCCGATTTCTAGTCAATGGTAACCCCCAGGATGTTGATAGTGGAGGGAGGATTCAGTGATGGTAATCCCACGGAATATCAAGGGAGAGATGGGTAGATTCCCTCTGATGGGCTGGGTCCTAGATCAGTTTCTGGTCAATAAGCACGAATGCAAGAACCAGGATGCCAATAAATAAGTATTGCCTCCCACCCTCACCAGGGCTTATTCTTACCTTCTCGATTGTATTCAACAGACATAGTCTCTCTCGTCCCACGGTCTTCAGATCCTTTGTGGGTGGGCAGGGATGAGGAAATGTAGTCAATTGAGCAGGCCAAAGACACAAGAGAGATGGTCACCAAAACTAAAGCTTAATTGAGAAGGCCCCTGACACAACTGCACCTCACCCCAGCAACCAATATATCCCCTTCCCGTAGCTTACCAATGGGGAGATGGAGGTGCAAAGAGCAGCATAGGCCCAGCCGCCATCTTGCACCTAGTAGCGCAGGCTGGCCAATCCAGCCAAAAGATAGCAGGGGGCAAATCTTCCAAAATTAATTCTGCGATGACAAGTTGGCACCACCCTTGCCTCCTGACCCCACACCATGTCTGTGTGGGATTCATCCAGGTGCTCCAGTTTCCTCCCACACTCCTAAAGACGTGCTGTTTAGGTGCATTGGTCATGTTAAATTCCCCCTTAGTGTTCAAAGATGTGTGGGCATAGGATTGGCTATGGTAAATTGCCCCCTGGTGTCAGAGGGATTAACAGGGTCTGGGTAGGATTGTGATCAGTGTCAACTCGATGGGTGAATGGCCTCCTGTTGCATTATAGGGATTCAATGACACGACCTCCCCGATCCCCTTTACTCCGAACTCTCTCTACACCCCCCCCCCCCACCTCCCACTTTCCTCTCTTCCCTCAGATAGCACCCAGCGCTACCAAGTGAAGCTCGACTAACCTCATCTGATGACGTCACATGAACTGCATCGATTGCTCTGCGAGGACTGTAACACGTAGACACGGCAACTTGGCCCAGAGACCCCTCAATGTGGACAACTAGGGGCAAGATACAGAGTGAAGCTCCCTCCACATTGTCCCAATCAAACACTCCCAGGACAGGTACAGCACAGGGTTAGATACAGAGTAAAGCTCCCTCGACAATGTCCCCATCAAACACTCCCAGGACAGGTACAGTTTACAGATTACTGATTAGAATGCAAATCTTTACACCTAACCTGCTATTCAAGTCTTAAAGTGGCTAACAATTTGCATTCTAATCAGTAATCTGTAAACAGTCTGTGCTGGTATGTGTGCTGTTGGAGACCAGAACATCTCATTCACCTGACAAAGACCATAGGGTCGAAAGCTTGCAAGTTTACTATCAAATAAATTGGTTGGATTTAAACCTGGTGTTGTCAGACTTCTTACTGTGTTTACCCCAGTCCAACGCCGGCATCTCTACATTATGTCTACACTGTCCCCCCCATCAAACATTCCCAGAACAGGTACAGCACAGGGTTAGCTACAGAGTAAAACTCCCTCTACACTGTTCCCATCAAACACTCCCAGAATTGTGCACAGTGCTCCCTGCGTAATCTAATCACGGGGTAAACAGACTAGAACATTGCACTATGCACCAATGCATAGAAATCAGAGATATCTGGATGATTCTTACCTGCTTCATAATTTTCAGCTTTCTGTACATACGGAGTTACTAGCTTGGGAGGTTCATGTTTTGACTTTTCCCCAAATTCCTCATCTGCTAGCTTCAACTCCAGCTTCCTGTAGAATTCCTGGACAGGGAGAATGAGAAAAGAACACTGTATCTAATGCATCGTGATACCTGGTCCCAGAGGGGGAAAAAGGCAGTGTATCTAACGCAGTGACACCCAGTCCTAGAGGGGGAAAGGGCAGTGTATCTAACGCACCGTGACACTAATTTTAACTACACGCTTACTCACTTGGTAGTAGTAATCATGCAGGAAGAGGTTTTCACTTTGTAATTGAATCATCTGTAGTTTTATAATCCACGCCTTTTCCTTCTCCGTCATCAGGCAAGCATACTGGTCAATTTGAGAATCATACACCTTCTTAGGCTGACTGGAAGAGATTGGAACTCACATGAGTCCACACAATATCCCAGACCCCTCTCAGGGAGATATCTGTACACTGACTGCTGTCTCAGTACCCCCCCCTCTCTCTCTCAGGGAGATATCTGTACACTGACTGCTGTCTCTCAGTAATCCCCCCTCTCTCTAGGGAGATATCTGTACACTGGCTGCTGTCTCAGTACCCCCCCCCCCCTCTCTCTCAGGGAGATATCTGTACACCGACTGGTGTCTCTCATTCTGCTCTTCAAAACAGAAGAGATCTTTGACCTCTGACCCCTCCCCCAGGCCTACCTGCGTGACCTGCGATGTCTCATGTTCAGGATCCGTCGGTGCTGAGGATGCAGTTGAGTCACATGACCTGGAAACCTGCAGGAATGTCAAGAACGTACACAGAACAGAATGTTCAGGGTGCTTTGCCATGTTTTCTTCCTTTTCACTCGCCAATGCCAGTGGCCTACACAGCCAGGTCCAATGCTTACTGCCCATCCCTAATTGCCTCCTTCAGAAGGAAGTGGGCGAGCCATCATCTTGAACCTGCTGCAATTGCCCGTGTGTCGTGTAGGCACTCAGCCATGTAAATCCTGTGGCTACCAGAGCAAGGCAGAGGCTGGGTATCCTGCAAAGAGTAACTCACTTCCTGACTCCCCAAAACCTCATCACCATCTACAAAGACACAAATCAGGAGATTTAGATTCTCTCTAACTGGCTGTGTCAGTTATTAACAGGGAATAAATTGTGGTTAAGTTAATGACATGTACATCCCTCTTTTTAAGTCACACCCACACATAGCATGATGGCACAGTGGTTAGCATTGCTGCATCAGAGTGCCAGGGACCCCAGTATGATTCCCAGCTCGGGTCACTGTACACAGTCTGCACGTTCTCCCCGTGTCTGCGTGAGTTTCCTCCAGATGATCCAGTTTCCTCCCACTGCTGCAAGATGTGCAGGTTAGATGGATTGGCTGTGCCACATAAATCACCTCTTAACGTCCAAAGATTATCTTGTCAAGTTTTCATCAGTGTCACAAGTAAAGCTTATATTAATACTGCATTGAATTTATTGGGAAAATCCTCGAGTCGCCACATCCTGGTGCTTGTTCGGTTACATTGAGAGAGAATTTAATTTGACCAATACAGCTAACCAGCACGTTTTTCAGACTATGGGAGGAAACTGGTGCACCCAAAGGAAACCCACACAGATACAGGGAGAACATGCAGACTCTACGCAGTGAGCCAAGCTAGGAATCAAACCGAAGTCCCTGGCACTAATCACTATGTAGTTTAGTTGGATTGACCATGGTATACTGTCGCTTACTGTCAGGGAAGTTAGAAAGGTAAATATGGGAGGGTTATGGGAAGTTTTTTTTTAATTATTCATTTGAGAGACTGATTGGGTATCACTGACCAGCCTGCATTTATTGCCCATCTCTAATTGCCTCTTAGAAGGCAGCTGAGAGTCAACCACATTACTGTGGCTCTGGAGTCATGTGTAGGCCAGACCAGGTGAGGGTGGTGGAGTTCCTTCCCTAAAAGGACATTAGTGAACCAGACAGATTTTTCTGACAATTGACAATGATTTCATGTCATTAGTAGATTCTTAATACCACTTTTTTTTTTAAAATCAAATTCCACCATCTGCCACGGTGAGATTTGAATCCAGCTCTCCAGAACATTTGCTGAGTTCGCCTCCCCGGAGAGAGGTGGGGGGCGGGGGCGGGGGCGGGGGGAGCGGTGGTGGGGATTGTTATCCAGTTTGATGGGCCTTCTGCATTGAAGGGATTCTACAACATTGGATCGCAGGCTGGTGGACAGGTGTGTTTGCCCCCCACCCCCCCCCCACACACACACACCCTCACCCACCCCTCCTGCACACTCCTCTCCTACTCACACTCACCCCACCCCCCACCCCACATATCCTCCAACCAACCCACTCCCTACCTGAATGTCTCCATGATGTTGGCAGATGGGCTGTGAATGGCAGCATAGGGGGCCGGAGATCCAAATCGCATCTTCGCCAACTTTGGACTGGCAGCCATGGGCGATATGGTACGATAGGGCACATTCCCTGTGGGCTGAGGTGCCAAGGTTTGAGATGGAGAGCACTCCCAATTGTTGTGTCACCCAGCAATGGATGGCAGAGGGCAGGAAGAGTATACTGCCCTCAAAAACCAGCCAACAACCCTATCTCCCATCAACTCCCTCTCCAAACCTCCCACAACCCCACCCCCCCATAACTTCAACCCAAAACCACCACCAACCTCACCCGTACAGGCCAAGATCCTCCCCCCATCCCAGCAGCTCAACTGTGACACTTCTCCCTTCCCCAGGCTCAGAACTCAGATCCCTCAAGGACGGACATCTTGTTGTAGGGTTTCGTGTGCAACTCCAGTGCAGAAGGAAGCCTTTCGGTTCACCGAACACAATCTTATCCAGGCCCTATACCTGTAACCCCAAATATTTACCCTACCAATCTCCCTGACACTAAGGGGCAAGTTAGTACTGCTAATCCACTTAACCAGAACATCTTTGCACGGTGGGAGGAAACCAGAGCACCCAGAGAAAACAACGCAGAGACACCGGGTACAAGGCATTGGTAAGACCACACTTGGAACACTTTGGGTGGCACAATGGTTAACACTGCTACCTCACAGTGCTAAGGCCCTGGATTCAATTCCCGGCTTGGGCCACTGTCAGTGTGGAGTTTGCACATTCTCCACGTGTCTGTGTGGGTTTCTTCCAGGTGCTCTAGTTTCCTTCCACAGTTCAAAGATGTGCAGATTAGCTGGATTGGGGATATTAATTGTCCCTTAGTGTCAGGAGGACTCAAGAATAAACACATGGGGTTATGGAGACAGACCCTGGGTGGTATTGTCTGGTGCAGGCTCAATCAGCTGGATGGCCTCTTTCTGCAGTAAAATTCTATAAATATTGTGTACAGTTCTGGTCATCCTATTGTAGAAAGGGTATTAAACTACAAAGAGTGAGAAAAGATTTACTAGGATACTACCAGGACTGGATGGATTGAATTATGAGAGGCTGGATAAACTGGGACTTTCCCCTGGATCGTAGGAGGCTGAGGGGTGACCTTACAGAGGTCTATAAAATAATGAGGGGCAGAGATCAGCTATGTAGTCAGCATTTTTTCCCAAAGATACAGGAGTTTAAAACTGGAGGGTATAGGCTTAAGGTGAGAAGAGAAGAGATACAAAAAAGTGTCCACAGGGGCAATTTCTTTTCACAAAGGATGAGTGTCTGGAGCAAGCTAGCAGATGTAATAGCAGAGGCTGGTACAATTTTGTCTTTTAAAAGCCGTTTAGATAGTTACATAGGTCAAATGGGTATAGAGGGACATGGGCCAAATGCAGACAGTTAGGACTAGCATAAGGTTTTAGGAAGGGGCAACATGACAAGTTGGGCTGAAGGGCCTGTTTCCATGCTGTAAACCTCTCTGGATGTAAACAACAAATTACTGAGATTCCCAGCGCGGCAACAAGTTTCCAGTTTTCTCCTTTGGATATTCCCGAGAGCGAGCTACAGCAGGAATGTGAAAGACCTCAGAAGCACTGTGTGCCGAGAGAGTGTTTGAGTGACTACTTTGGGTGCACCCAAATTGATTAAATTAACAGAGACTGGATGGGTTGGGGTTGGTGTTATAAAGTGGAGATGGATGCTCCCTCGGAGAACTAACACCAAAACAGCTGAAGAGGAATCCCTCACCCCACAATCTGTTTAAAAAAAGTATACGAAGTGGTGTGACCCAAGCTTCAGTAACTTTTCATGATAAAATATAAAGTAAATCCCTACACTGCAAAATCAACACGCAAAAATTTATTCATTTCACTAACCAATGAATGACAGATGGAGTTTAATTTAGACAAATGCGAGGTGATGCATTTTGGTAGATTAACTGAGTAAATCCTACTCTAGTTCAATGTTAGGGCATTGGGGAGAGTTACAGAACAAAGATCTAGGAATACATTTTTATAAATCATTGAAAGTGGAGTCACAGGTGGACAGAGTGGTGAAGAAAGTGTTCAGTGTGCTTGATTTCAGAACATTGAATACGCTAGTTGGGACATCTTGAAATAGTACAAGACATTGGTAAGGTCACACTTGGAATACTGTGTGCAGTTCTGATCACCCTGTTATAGGAAGGATATTATTAAACTAGAAAGGCTGCAGAAAAGATTCACTACTGAGACTTGGATTGAGTTATAACGAGAGGCTGGATAGACTGGGACTTTTTTCTCTGGAGCGTAGAAGGCTGAAGAGTGATCTTATGGAGATCTATAAAATAATGAGGGGCATAGATCAGCTAGGTAATCAATATCTTCTCCCTAAGATAAGAGAGCCTAAAACTAGAGGGCATAGGTTTAAGGTGAGAGGGGAGAGATACAAAAATGTCCAAAAAGGCACTTTTTCCCCCCACACAGAGGGTTGAGTTTGTCTGGAACAAGCTGCCAGAGATAGTAGTAGAGATAGGTACAATTTTGTCTTTTAAAAAGCACTTGGACAGTTACATGTGTAAAATGGGTATAGAGGGACATGGGCCCATTGAGTCTGCTCCGCCATCCAATCATGGCTGATATTTTTCTCAACCCATTCTCCTGCCTTTTCCCCCATAGTTTCTTGATTAATAAGGGCATCAGAAGATATCTCTGTCTTAAAGACAATGACCACAACCTTCTGCGCTAGAGTTCCACAAATTTAGCACTCTCGGGCTGAAAAAGTTCTTCTTCACTCTTTTAAGAGCACCATTCCTTTAGCCTGGGGTTGTGCCCTCTGGTTCTAGTTTTTCCCACTGGTGGAAACATCCTCTCCACATCTATACTATCCAGGGCCTCACAGTATCGTGAAAGTTTCAATAAGATCCAGTCTCATCCTTCTAAATTCCAACAAGTACAGACCCAGAGTCCTCAACCATTCTTCACACAACAAGCTCTTCATTCCAAGGATCATTCTTGTGAACCTTCTCAGGACACTTTCCAAGGCTGACATATCCTTCCTTAAATATGGAGTCCAAAATTGCTTACAACGCTCCAAATGGGGTCTGACCAGTGTCTTATACAGCCTCAGAAATATATCCCTGCTCTTGTATTCTAGGTTTTTGGTATCTTGGTGCCGGCTTCAAATTGATTGGCTAAAATTCAAATGTCTGTTCCCTTGGTAAGCCTGTATCTTGGCTTTCAATATGAATGTTTTGGTCTGGGCTGTATACGTACTTGTAATTTAAAAAAAAATCCCTAAACACAGAAAATGCACCACATAAAGGAACATATAATGCATTTTCCGCTAGCATTTACCAATGTTATCATTTTTACAAACACCACATTCCAACCTCCCAATCTACAATTATTCTCCCCAACTCCACAATAGTTGGCAAGAGTGAGCCTTGGTCCTGAGGTTGAGGTACAGAAAGGGAGTTTATTAGCCATGTCAGGGTGGGGTCCCAATGCAGCAACAACAATCACTCCCTCAATGTCAACAAAACAAAGGAGATTGTCATCATTTTCAGGAAGCGTAATGGAGAACATGCCCCTGTTGACATCAACAGGGATGAAGTAGAAAGGGTCAAGAGCTTCGAGTTTTTAGGTGTCCAGATCACCAACAACCCGTCCTGGTCCCCTCACGATGATGCTTTAGTTAAGAAAGCCCACAAACGCCTTTAATTTCTCAGAAGACCAATGAAATTCAGCATGTCCGCTATCATTCTTACCAACTTTTTTACAGATGCATCACAGAAAGCATAGTTTCCTGATGTATCACAGCTTTGTACGGGCTCCTGCTCTGCCCAATACTGCAAGAAACTACAACAGTTTGAGAACGTAGCCCAATCCCATCATGCAAACCGGCCTCCCATCCACTGCCTCTGTCTACACTTCCCACTGCCTTGGCAAACCAGCCAGCATAATTTAGGAGCCCACACCTCTCTTCTACCTTCTTCCAGGAATTTATATTTATTATTGTTGATGTCACTCAGGCATCCCACCGTGGCATGGCTAATAAACTCCATTTATGTACCTAGACCTCAGGGCAATGTCTAAGGCTCGTTCTTGCAAACTGTTGCGGAGTTGGGTAGTCTCATTCCAGAATGAGGTCAAAAGTCTGAAGACACGTACCAACCGACTCCTGAACAACTTCTTCCCTGCTGCCATCAGACTTTTGAATGGACCTATCTCTTGTTTGGAGGAATGTCAGAAATTGCGTTGTGGCATAGATAGGATGCAAGACTGGCTGCAGAAGTGGTAGATGGACTTTAACCTGGATAAATGTGCAGTGATACATTTTGGCAGGTCAAATGGGATGAAGGAATGTAATATTAAGGGCAAGACTCTTAGCAGTGTGGAATATCAGAAGGATCTTGAGGTCCGGGTTCATAGGACTCAAATCAGCTTCGCAGATAGAGAATGTGGGTAAGAAGGTGTATGACGTACTGGCCTTCATCAGTCGAGGAATTGAGTTTAGGGTCGGGAGATAATGATGGTGAGTGAGTGAAATCGACTGCCATCAGCGGTGATGGAGGCAAATTCGATAGGGTCTTATGAGACTTCTGGATGAGTACATGGGACTTAATAGGATTGAGGGTTATAGGTAAGCATAGTGGGTAGAGATATGATCAGCACAACTTGTGGGCCAAAGGGCCTGTTTGTGCTGTAGTTTTTCTATGATTCTACCTCGCATCAATTTCATTTTTCTCTACACCCTAGTTATGACTAACATTACATCCTGCATCCTTTCATTTCCTTCTCTATGAACAGTATACATGTCGATACAGCACACAAGAAACAATACTATTCATTGTATCCAAATACGTGACAATAATAAATCAAATTGAATCATTTTCCTTCTCCTCTCTGTACTCTATGAATGGTATGCTGTGTCATGTAGTTAAGTAGAGTAATTGTAGATTGTGATTTACAAAATGCTGGGGGAAAGCATTGCAATGTCCCTTTAAGAGGTGGTGCTTTTTGTACACTTGAGAATTTAAAAAGTGCAAGTACACAAACAGCCCAAAATGAAACATTTGTGTTGACTCAAGCAGTGGGGTTACTAAGGCAACAAGCTTTCAGGTATTTGAAAACAGCTCATCAAATTTGAATTAGGCACTTAGATACCAAGAACCTATTAAATGTAAAGGTGTTGACAATCTAGAACAATCCTAACTTGGGGGATATTGATATGTCATCACAGGTATATATAAAAAAAAGGCAGTGGGACATGACAGCAACTGCCCCAGACACACAAAGCCTCATCTAGATAGTAAAGAATCAGAGAAGCCTAAAATATCCCGGAAGACAAAATCTGGTTGAAATTGAGAGACAAACACTATATTTTTGTTGAAAAATAGGAATTTGTATTTATCTGAACAGTGTTCCATCAGAATCCTGGTTGTTAATAGTATAGTTAACTTGCTAACTTTAGTTGTTAATTATTGATTTTGGAGAGAGTGTTTCAGGGAGTTATTTCAATTTGATCAAAGTTGCTGAGGAGCAAATCGTATCACTTCAAAGAAAACAAGAAAATTACAGCACAGGAACAGGCCCTTTGGCCCTCCAAGCCTGCACCGACCATACTGCCCCACTGAACTTAAAACCCCCTACCCTTCTGGGGATCGTATCTCCCCATTCCCATCCTATTGATCTATTTGTCAAGGTGCCCCTTTAAAGTCACTATCGTGTCCTCTTCCCCTACCTCCCTTGGCACAAGTTCCAAGCACCCACTACTCTATGTAAAAAGTATATCTCCTTTAAACCTGGGCCCTGTGATAACTGACTTTTCCGTCCTTGGGAAAAAGCTTCTGACTATCCACTGTCTTCTATCAGGTCGCCCCTCAACACTGACATCACTTTTACAGATTGAGGTGAGGTGGTACTCCTCCTCGAGTGGTTAGAAGTTAGTTCTGAGGAGGGGATCTGCCTTTGCTCCAAGTACACGTGATAATAATAAATCCTTTCCCTTCTACTCTCTATACTCTGAGCGGTATACTTTGTCACAAAGTTAAGTAATTGGAGATTGGTATATAGTGTGCAGCCAGCGAGGAGTGGGACAGAGCTTGGAACTCACTCCCACAGTTTCTCAGTTAGGTGACAGACCAGCAAAGAGTAGGTGGGAGGAAGGGTTTCTGGGATGTGTGCTGACAATGCCTATAATGTTACTCCGGGAGGAGTAACTGTGGGAACTTCATGCCACATAGTAGCCCCCTTCTGACCTCCGTCTCCATCTCCTCAAATCTTTCCCTCCCCCTCCGCCATCTCCCCCTCCCCACCTTACCAGGCGAACGTGTGACATTCCGAGCTGGGCCAAGCCAGGGCTCAGGATGCACGGAGATCTCGGGGGTCCACAGGGTAGGGGTGAGGAGGCAAACTCCAATGGAGAACTTCCCAGTTCAAAGCTTGGCTTCTTCACTAGCACCTGTTGTATAGCTCGGTCCTATCAATAAGAGGCTCAGAATCAGTGGAGGGATAAAGCCAGTCCCCTCTATCTAAAAACTAAAGTTTCTTTATTAAACATAGAACATCACAGCGCAGAACAGGCCCTTCGGCCCCCGATGTTGTGCCGACCAATTAAGAAAAAGCAATGACCCTCTAACCTAAACCATTCCCTTTTCGTCCATAAACTTATCTACTAACCTCTTAAACGCCACCAAACTTGACGCATCTATAACTGCAGCAGGCAGGGTATTCCATACCCTTACCATTCTCTGGGTAAAGAACCTACCTCTGACATCCGTCCTATAACTACCACCCCTTAATTTAAAACTACGTCCCCTCGTGCTAGCTTTCTCCATCTGAGGAAAAAGGCTATCACTGTCCACCCTATCTAAACCTCTAATCATCTTATGTGTTTCAATAAGGGGTACAATTATTAGTCATAAATAAGTCTTACATTAAAACTGCAATGAAGTTTCTCTGAAAATCCCCGAGTCGCCACACTCTGGCACCTGTTCGGGTACACTGAGGGAAAATTCAGCACAGCCAATGCACCCTAACCAGCACAGCTTTCCGAAGCACAGCTTCGGAAGAAACCGAAGCACCCGGTGGAAACCCATGCAAGCACAGTGAGAATGAGGAGACTCCACAGAGACGGTGACGCAAGCCAGGAATCAAACCCAGGTCCCTTGTGCTGTGAAGTAGCAGTGCTAACCACAGTGCCACCCTAAGTTGCCTAAATTTGTGCAGTTCTTGGTCTGGGAGTGTTTGATGGGGGACAACAGAGGGAGCGTTACTCTGTATCTAACCCCGTGCTGTACCCATCCTGGGAGTGTTTGATGGGACAACACAGTAAGAAGTCTGACAACATCAGGTTTAAGTCCGGCTGATTTATTTGATAGTAAATTTTCAAGCTTTCGAGGTTATCCTCTTTGTCAGGTGAATGAGGTGTTCTGGTCTCAAACAGCACATAATGGCACAGACAGTTTACAAGTTGTTGATTAGAATGTGAATCTTTACACCTAACCTGCTATTCAAGTCTTAAAGTGGCTAACAATGTGAGTGGAAGGAGCACTGAGCACAGGTTAAAGAGATGTGTATTGTCTCCAGACAGTACAGCAAGTGACCGCTAAAATGTTCACCAATAGGAAGGGAGCAGGGAGCGGTCACAGGCATTCGGCCTCTGATCTTCAGGTAAGCATTCTCCAAGGTAGCCTTCACTACACACGACTGCGCAGCAACTCTGCGCTGAGACTGATAGCCAAGTTCTGCACACGAGGACGGTCTCAACAGGGATCTTGGCTTCATGTCACACTATCTGTAACCCCCATGACTTGCCTGGGTAAGCAAAAAATTCACTTATTGTGCTGTCTGGAGACAATACACATGTCTTTAACCTGTGCTCAGTGCTCCTTCCACTCACATTGTTAGCCACTTTAAGAATTGAATAGCAGGTTAGCTGTAAAGATTCACATTCTAATCAGTAATCTGTAAACTGTCTGTGCTGTTATGTGTGCTAATGGAGACCAGAACACTTCATGCACCTGATGAAGGGGATAACCTCAAAAGCTTGTGAATTTACTATCAAAAATTGGTTGGACTTAAAACTGGTGTTGTCAGACTTCTTACTGTATTTACCCCAGTCCAACGCCAACATCTCCACATCAGTGTTTGATGGGGAACAGTGTAGAAGGAGCTTTACTCAGTATTTAACCCCACGTTTGACCTGTCTTGGGAGTGTTTGATAAGGGGCAGGGCGGGGCGAGACAGTGTTTAGGGAGCTTTACTCTGTATCTAACCCCATGCTATACCTGTCCTGGGAGTGTTTGATGGGGGACAATGCAGAGAGTTGGAAGGGAAAATTGCAAGGGGGACTTACCAAGACCTCTGCGATACTCAGCCCATTCCAACTTGAACAACTGCCACTGTCCACAATAGCACTATCCAAACTCTGTGTAGAGACACACAGAGAGAGAGAGAGAGAGAGAGAGAGAGAGAGAGAGTGTCAGCATTGGATATTATGAAAACTGTGGCCCCTTGACTCCCATCCTATCACTCTGCTTTGATCCTACCTAACACGCCTCACCCCATCGCCTGACAAAACCTCGTCCCACCTCCCCCAACACCCCATCTCACCAGAGACCAGTGGAATATTCCAGAAGCCCCTCTGTAAACCACCTCCTCACCCAAACCCCTACCTCCCATTCCCATTACTGTGTCCGAGGCTCTCGGCCCATCTTTCTTCCTCTCAATCCCAGGAAATTCTACCCTCCTTCTCTTACCTCCCTCCCCTCTGCAGCCCAGCCTCAGCACTTTCCAGCTAACAATGTCCTCTCCTTTCATCCTCCAAAAATGCTAGAAATTTGGATTGGCAGACCATTTGGCCCATCAACACTTACTTTCCCACTCACTTAAATTCTCTCTCATCTGATTGTGGTCTCAACTTCCTTTCCCTGCTTCTAAATCTCTCTTCCCTCACCTTCTCCTCCACACATCTTAGAACAGGAGAGGCCACTCTGTCCTTCCAGCCCTGTTACCCCAGTCAATTAAAATTCTGTCCCATCCACGACAATGTCAACTCCACTTTTCCTATCTTGCTCTCACGCACACGATCTTTCTCTCTCTCTCCCCTAACTCTATTCCCCATCCCCACCTCACATCAAGAAGGCCAATCTGCCTCCTGCTATCCCCCTCCATTGACGTCCTGTCCCATCCAATGGCACACTCAATGTTTTTTTTGTTTCCCTCCCCCATTCAACTCAGGTAACCCTCTGATCAGAAGTCTCTCTCAGTCTTGTATATATACACGAGTCACGCCAACCTCCTCTCCCCAAATGGGGAAGAATTTCACATTTCCCACGCCCCCTCTGCAAGAGAAGAAATTTCTCACTCTCTCCATCTTCACTGGGAGCCCCCCCCCAGTTTCAAAACTATAATCTCCTCCTCCCCCACACCCATTCTCATTTTGGATTCCCCCCAGTGAGGGATATGTTTCAATTAGGTCACCGCTTGTTCCTCTAAACCCCAAGCTACCGAAACTTTCCCCATAACACCACCACCACCCCCCCCCCCCCCCACCTCCTCCCAGGGGTCAGCCCCAAAGAAACATCACTTCCACCTTCTTCCTTCGGGAAAAAGATACAAAAGTCTGAGGTCGTGTACTAAGCTTCTTCCCTGCTGCTGTCAGACTTTTGAATGGACTTACCTTGCATTAAGTTGATTTTTCTCTACACCTTAGCTATGACTGTAACACTACTTTCTGCACTCTCTCATTTCATTCTCTATGAACATAGAACATTACAGCGCAGAACAGGCCCTTCGGCCTTCAATGTTGCGCCGACCAATTATGAAAAAAGCAATGACCCTCCAAACTAAACCATTCCCTTCTCTTCCATATACTTATCAACCAACCTCTTAAACGCCACCAAACTTGGCGCATCTACAACTGCTGCAGGCAGGGCATTCCACTCCCGAACCACCCTTTGGGTAAGAACCTACCTCTGATATCCGTCCTATAACTATCTGTGTCCCCTTGTGCTAGCTTTCTCCATCCTAGGAAAAAGGCTATCACTGTCCACCCTATCTAAACCTCTAATCATCTTATATGTTTCAATAGGTCTCCTCTTAGCCGCCTTCTTTCTAACGAAAACAACCTCAAATCCCTCAGCCTCTCTTCATAAGACCTGCCTTCCATACCAGGCAACATCCTGGTAAACCTCCTCTGTACCCTCTCCAATGCCTCCACATCTTTCTTATAATATGGGGACCAGAACTGTACACAATACTCCAAGTGTGGCCGCACTAGAGTTTTGTACAGTTGCAACATGACGTTGCGGCTCTGAAATTCAATCCCCCTACCAATAAAAGCTAAGACTCCATATGCCTTCTTAACAACCTTATCGACTTGACTGCCTACTTTCAGGGATCTATGCACAAATACACCAAGATCCATCTGTTCATCAACACTATGAAGAATCCTACCATTAGCCCTATACTCTACACATTTATTATTCCTGCCAAAGTGCATTACCTCACACTTTCCACATTAAACTCCATTTGCCACCTCTCGGCCCAGCTCTGCAACTTGTCCAAGTCTCTCTGCAAACTATAACACCCCTCTTCACTATCTACCACTCCATTGACTTTAGTGTCATCTGCAAATTTACTAATCCATCCTTCAATACCCTCATCCAGATCATTTATAAAAGTTACAAACAGCAGGGGCCCCAAAACAGACCCCTGAGGTACACCACTTGTAACCGAACTCCACAATGAATATCTCCCATTAACCACCACCCTCTGTCTTCTATCTGCCAGCCAATTCCTAATCCAATTAGCTAAATCACCCTCTATCCCATACATCTGCATTTTCTGCAGAAGCCTTCCATGGGACACCTTATCAAACGCCTTACTAAAGTCCATATATACCACATCAACCGCCTCACCCCCATCCACCTCTTTGGTCACTTTTTCAAAAAACTCAATAAGGTTAATAAGGCACGACCTACTCTTCACAAAACCATGCTGACTATTCCCCATCAATTCATTTCTCTCTAAATAATTATAAATCCTATCCCTAATAATTCTCTCCAATACTTTGCCCACAACAGAAGTAAGACTCACTGGCCTATAAGTCCCTGGAAAGTCTCTCTTCCCCTTCTTGAACAATGGGACCACATTCGTTATCCTCCAGTCTTCCGGAACTATACCCGTAACCAACGAAGACCTGAAGATCAGAGCCAGAGGCTCTGCAATCGCCTCTCTTGCCTCCCAGAGAATCCTAGGGTAAATCCCTAGGAATGGTATGGCATGGTACGGTATGGTAAATGAATGGTATGCTTTGTCTATATAACATGCAAAAAACAATTTTTACAATATACCAATACACGTCAATAATAAATCAAGCCCCAGGATCGCCGGGGTGGAGGTACGCACCTCCAGTGTTGGCTTTCCGTGTACTAGTTTCATGATGGCAGGGTCCCGTAGCTCTCCGTCTGATATCCCAGGCTTTTGCTCAGGCAGGGCTTCATCCAGTAAGTCCCAGGGCCTCCCCTCACTGGGGCTCTGGCCCTCTTTGTCAGTTTTGGCCTGGGCCCCAGGCTCCTCGTGCGATGGACCGTCACCTTCAGGTTCTGAGACCGGGTCCTTGGGTAGTTTCTCATTACCAGATGCTGCCAAGGTGCCCTCCTGGGAGGCGTGAGTGCCAAGGGCCTCACAGAGAAGATACAAATCATCAGGGAGGTCACCACTTGAGTCGATATCTGTGAGCAAGAAAGAAGGGGATTAGACAGAGTAAAACTTCCTCTACGCTGCTCCAGAGTGGGGGAAAGGACAGTGTTTCTAACGCACTGTGACACCTGGTCCCAGTTTCCAGAATGGTGACATTCCCTCAACTATCCGGCCTCACCTACTCCAAATGTTTCCTCGTTGTAGAGATCGATCTCCTCATCCTCAGCCATCTCTTGGAGGTACACATCCCCATCTAAACACAGCAGATCCATCTAGGAGAACAGGCCAGAAAAATTGACACATCCACAAACTGAGAGTCAATCCCCTCTCACTCACTCTCTCTTTACCCTCTCGCTGCCACACGGTTTGTCAGATTATCCTCACCAGGCGCGCATCCAATTGAAAGCATTTATCCCCACTATGGTGCATTGGGAGGAAGAATCAGGTGATTAACTCGCTCGGAAATCTTCCTCGCATTCCTGCATTCCTCTTACCCAAAGCCACAATCTTCCATCAGTATCTCACTCCCCATGCTCTCTTTCATCACCCCCTACCTCTCAGTCAGCCTCAGCCCAATGAGAAGAATTTTTCCCTCTTAACCATATTCCAGCATGCTGAGATATTGGATAGTGCGATCACAAGCGCCCTCTCACTCTGTCTGTTTCTATTCCCCATTCCCGCCCCACCCCACCATGAAACATTACCCCTCTACCAACCCACCCCACCCCACTCCACCCCCTACCCGCTCCCCCTCCCTCCCCTCCCACCACTGACAGATAAAGAGAGAGAGGGAGTGGAACAGAGAGACAGACAGGCAGATAGACAGGGATTGAGAGACAGAACAAGGGAGAGACAGAGGGAGTGAGAGACAGAATGACAGAGAGAGACACACACTCACAGGGATAGAGATAGTGAAAGAGAGAGGCTGAAAGAGGGAGATTGAGAGATGGAGAGAGAGAGAGAGAGGGAGAGAGAGACAGGGTGTCAGAAAGAGAGAGAGACAGTGTCAGAGAGAGAAGGAGCAGAGGTAAATGGATGGATAGAGAGAAATGGAGGAAGAGAGAGAGAGGGAATGGGGAGAGGAGGGAATGAGAAGAGGGAGAATGTGACAGAGGGGGAATGGCAAGAGAGAGGAAGAGAACGGGAATGGGCAAAGAGAGAGAGAATGGGGAAACAGAGATAAACAGGAAAGGGAGAGAGAGAGAGAAAGAATGGGGAAAGGGAGAGTGGGAATGGGGACAGAGAATGGAGATAGGAAGAGAGAGAGAGAGTGAGCAAGACAGAGAGAAAGAGAGGAGGTGGCACGGTGGTTTGCGATGCTACCTCACAGCATCAGGGACCCAGGTTTGATTCCTGGCTTAGGTCACTGTCTATGCAGAGTCTGCACATTCTTCCCGTGTTTCTGTGGGTTTCCTCCAGCTGCTGCGGTTTGCTCCCGCAGTCCAGAAGTGACAGAGAGCAAGAGAGAGAGGAGGAGAGAGAGAGGGAATGGGGAGGGAGGGAAAGATGGGGGAATGGGGAGGGAGGGAGAGAGATGGGATGGGGATAAAGAGAGGCAGAGAGACAAAGTGGTTTGCACAGTGCTAGATCCAGAACTTTTCACAATATACATAAATGAATCGGAGGAAGGAATTGAAGATACTGTTGATACAAAGATATGTGGAGGGACAGGTAGTATTGAGGAAGCAGGGGGGCTGCAGAAGGATGTGGGCAAAAAAATGGCAGGTGGAATACAATGTGGAAAAGTGTGAAGTTAAGCACTTTGGAAGGATGAGTGGAAGCAGAGACTATTTTCAAAATGGGGAAATGCTTCAGAAATCAGAAGCACAAAGGGACTTGGGAGTCATTGTTCAAGATTCCCTTAAGGTTAATGTGCATACTCACTCGGCAGTGAGGAAGACAAATGCAATGTTAGCATTCATGTGGAGAGAGCTAGAATACAAGAGCAGGGATGTACTTCCAAGGCTGTATAAGGCTCTGGTCAGACCCCATTTGGAGTATTGTGAGCAGTTTTGGACTCCACATTTAAGGAAGGATGTGCCGGCCTTGGAAAGGGTCCAGAGGAGGTTCACAAGAATGATCCCTGGAATGAAGAGTTTGTTCTTTGAAGAACAGATGAGGACTGTGGGTCTGTATTCATTCGAGTTTAGAAGGATGAGGTGGGGGGGAGATCTTATTGAAACTTACAGAATACTGTGAGGCCTGGATAGAGTGGACGTGGAGAGGATGTTTCTACTAATAAGAAAAACTAGAACCAGAGGGCACAACCTCAGGCTAAAGGGACGATCCTTTAAAACAGAGATAAGAAGAAATTTCTTCAACCAGAGAATGGGTGAATCTGTGGAACTCTTTGCTGCAGAAGGCTGTGGAGGGCCAGGTCATTGAGTGTCTTTAAGACAGAGATAGATAGGTTCTTGATTAATAAGGCGATCAGGAGTTATGGGGAAAAGGCAGGAGAATGGGAATGAGAAAAATATCAGCCATGCTAGAATGGCGGAACAGACTCAATGGGCCAAGTGGCCTAATTCTGGTCCTATGTCTTATTGTCTTATAAAGAACACAGTGAACTCAGCCAGGCCTGTGACACTGTGAGAATCTAGCAGATGTTGGTAAATGTGATCATCTATTTTGGTAGGAATAACAGCAAAATGGACTATTATTTAAATGGTAAAAAATTGCAGCATGCTGCTGCGCAGAGGGACCTGGGTGTCCTTGTGCAGGAATCTCAAAGAGTTGGTTTGCAGGTGCAGCAGGTAATTAGGAAGGCAAATGGAATTTTGTCCTTCATTGCCAGAGGGATGGAGTTTAAAAACAGAGAGGCTCTGTTGTAGCTGTATAAGGTGCTGGTAAGACCACACCTGGAGTTACCGTGTACAGTTTTGGTCTCCTTACTTGGGAAAGGATATACTGGCACTGGAGGGGGTGCAGAGGAGATTCACTAGGTTGATTCCAGAGTTGAGGGGTTAGCTTATGACGAGAGACTGAGTACACTGGAGCTATACTCATTGGAATTCAGAAGAATGAGGGGAGATTTTATCGAAACATATAAAATTATGAAGGGAATCGATAAGATAGAAGCAGGGAAGTTGTTTCCACTGGTGGGTGAAACTAGAACTAGGGGGCATCGCTTCAAAATAAGGGGGACCAGATTTCGGAGTGGAGGAGAAACTTCTTCATACAAAGGGTTGTGAATCTATGGAATTCCCTATCCAATGAAGCAGTTGAGGCTACCTCATTGAATGTTTTTAAGGCAAGGATGGATAAATGTTTGAACAGTAAAGGAATTGAGGGTTATGGTGAGTGGGTGGGTAAGTGGAGCTGAGTCCACAGAAAGATCAGCCATGATCTTATTGAATGGCGGAGCAGGTTTGAGGGGCCAGATGGCCTACCCCTGCTCCTAGTTCTTATATTCTTATACCTGTGACCTCTTATTTGAGATTACCCCATAAGAGGAAACATTTGGTCTACATTTACTTTATCAAACTCTTTTCAAATCTTATATCCCTCGTTCAGATCCCCTCTCATCCTTCTAAATTCCAGTGAGTACAAACCCAAACTATTTTTAACCTTTCATCCCTGGAATCAATCTGGTGACCTGCCTCCAATGCCACTACATCCTTCCTCAAATAAGGAGACCAAAATTGGACACAGAACTCCAGCTACGCAGCAGGATTTTCAGAGAATCATAGAATGCCTGCAGTGCAGAAAAGAGGCCATTTTGCTATCTAGTCTGCACTGACCACAATCCCTCCCAGGCATTTCCCCTGCTAACTCCCTGACACCAGCATCAATTTTAGCATGGCCAATCTACCCAACCTGAACATCTTTGGAGCGTGGGAAGAAAGCAGAGCACCCAGAGGAAACTCATGCAGACATGGGCAGCACATGCAGTCTCCAGACAGACCTGCATCTGGAATTGAATCTGGGCCCCTGGTGCTGTGAGGCAGCAGTGTTGACCACTGTGCACCGTACCACCCTGCTCATTTTATGGTCTTGCTCATCCCGAAACCATAATATCCCACCGAGGTCAAATGACTTTTCTGCGTCTGCCTCTCATCCAGTCCCATTCCCGTGATGGGTGGGGCTGTAAAATTTACCATGGCCAATCCCCCTCACCTACACACCTTTGGACTACGGCAGGAAAACCGGAGCACCCTGAGGAAGTCCACATGGACGTGGGAAAAACATATAGACTCCGCACAGAGTCACAGCCCAACTGGTCCGTGCTGCCCTGTTTTTAACAATTAAGCTGGCCCCAGTTGCTTGCATTTGGCCCATATTCCTCTATGCCCATGTAACTGTCTAAATGCATTTTAAAACAAAATTATACCCATTGCACAGACAGTGTTCCAAGCCAGGAATTGAAGCCAAGCCTCTGGTAACAGTGCTAACCATTGTACTGGGGACAATGTAACTTTATTATTGAGGTCTAAGCTTCATTTTCCCCTTGTTTTAGTTGAAAAATGTGAAAAATTATTTCCTCGTTGCTTTTGTATAAAAGATAATGGAAAGGTTAACACAGATTCCAGCCTTCATCCCAACAGGTCTGTCTGAAAGCCAAGGTGAGGCGATGTTTCTGAGGCTGTTTAGAGAACTGATTCACGTTTTGTGCACCACACCTCATGTAGGCTTCCTCAGCCTCGGATGGAATGTTACACACGTGCAGCAGAAAGTTAACACGGTTTACCCTGTCAATCCTGAGAATTTATAATGGACAGTGGTTGGCACTGCTGCCTCACAGCACGACAGACATGGGTTCGATTCCACCTTGGGACACTGTCTTTGCAGAGTCTGCACGATCTCCCCGTGTCTGCCTGGATTTCCTTTAGGTGCTCCAGTTTTCTCACAGTTCAAAGATGAGTGGGTTCATTACAGTGTTGATGTGAGTCTACCTGTGACACTAATAAATAATCTTTAAGAGGTTGCATTCTTCAGAACTGAAGCCTTTATCTATTCTTCCTACATTTAGAATCATAGAATCCCTACAGTGCAGAAGAAGGCCATTCAGCCCATCGAGTCTGCACAGATCATAATCCCACTGAAGACCTATTCCCGTAACCCCTCATATTTACCCTGCTAATCTCCCGACACTCGGGTTAATTTAGTATGGCCAACCAACCTAACCCACGCATCTTTAGACTGTGAGCAAAAATCGGAGCATCCAAAGGAAACCCACACAGACATGGGGAGAATGTGCAGACTGTGCACAGACAGTGACCGAAGCTGGGAATCAGACTCAGGACCCTTGTGCTGTGAGACAGCAGTGTTAATCACTGTGCCACCCAAAAGCAGGAGTAGGTCATTCAGCATCTCATTGACTGCTTTGCCCAGAACAAAAAAGATATATTTAAATAGTAAAATATATTGACAAATGGAAAATACTGTTTGTGGTAATTATGGTTTTGAGTACAGAAGCAGGGATGTATTGTTGCAATTATATAGAGTCTTGGTGAGGCCACACCTGGAATATTGTGTGCAGTTTAGTCTTTTCTGAAGAAAGATGTTCCTGCTCTCGAAGGAGTGCAGCGATGATTTACCAGGCTGATTCTGGGAATGGTGGGACTGATGTATGAGGGGAGATTGACTAGGTTAGGATTGTTTTTGCTAGAGATCAAACGAATGAAGAGGGAGTCCCATAGAGGCTTATAAAATTTAACAGGATTAGACTGGATAGATGCAAGGAGGATGTTCCCAATTGTGGGAGAATCCAGACCCAGGGGTCACAGTCTGAAAATTCGGGGTACACCAGTTAGGACGGAGATGGGAGACATTTCTTCACCCAAAAAGTGGTGAGCCTGTGGAATTCATTACACAGGAAGTAGCTGATGCCAAAACATTTGGCATACGGAGTCTTAAGCTTTTATTGGCAGGGGGATTGGATTTCGGAGCCGCAACATCATGTTGCAACTGTACAAAACTCTAGTGCGGCCGCACTTGGAGTATTGTGTACAGTTCTGGTCCCCGCATTATAAGAAAGATGTGGAGGCATTGGAGAGGCTACAGAGGAGGTTTACCAGGATGTTGCCTGGTATGGAGGGCAGGTCTTATGAAGAGAGGCTGAGGGATTTGAGGTTGTTTTCGTTAGAAAGAAGGCGGCTAAGAGGAGACCTTATTGAAACATATGAGATGATTAGAGGTTTAGATAGGGTGGACAGTGATAGCCTTTTTCCTAGGATGGAGAAAGCTAGCACGAGGGGACATAGCTTTAAATTAAGGGGTGGTAGTTATAGGATGGATGTCAGAGGTAGGTTCTTTACCCAGAGGGTGGTAAGGGTATGGAATGCCCTGCCTGCTGCAGTTGTAGATGCGCCAAGTTTGGTGGCGTTTAAGAGATTAGTAGATAAGTTTATGGATAAAAAGGGAACGGTTTAGGTTAGAGGGTCATTGCTTTTTCTTAATTGGGCAGCGCAACATCGAAGGCCGAAGGGCCTGTTCTGCGCTGTAATGTTCTATGTTCTATGTATTCAAGAAGCTGATAGATATAGCATTTGGGGTGAATGGGATCAAAAGCTAAGGGGAGAAAGCAGGATTAGACTATTGAGTTGGACAATCAGCCATGATCATAATGAATGATGGAACAGATTCGAAGGGCTGAATGGCCTCCCAATGCACCTATTTTCTATTGTTTCTATTTAATGCATGAAATATATTGAAAACAACATGCAGACACATCTCTTGCATTACATATTGATTTATTTTGCCAGTGCAACTCCTTATCCCAACATTGAAATAGCAACACATTGAAATCTGACAGAAAACATCTCATTGTAATGTTTGAGACTCAACAGAACTCAATTCACTCCACATCCTTCAAGCTCAGCTCAACTCATACCCTGAAACTTTGGCCTTTTGTTAACTCGCTCAAGGATTGAACCCAACTGGTCCATTCTAACTCAGTTGAACTGAAAACAATCCAACAGTTAGTGAAGGAAATCTTCATGACAACCACTGCAAGGCACTTTCGATAAAAGAGCCCATAAGGAGTTTAGCAGGCAAGGTACAGCCCTGAGTAACTCCTATGCTTTCCGTTCAGTTAACAGGAATTTGGCAGATTTTGAGTGTTTCAAAATTGAAGAAAACACAAGGCAAACAGTAACTTCCTCAAACCTTTCAGAAATACATTGAGTAATTGGCTCAATTCTTGCAAGGTGTTTACTTTATTCGTTCAAAGGACTTGGGCACTGCTGGCTGACCAAAAGCAAAATACTGCCGATACTGGAATCTGAAACAAAAACAGAAATGCTGGAAAATCTCAGCCCTATCAAAAGGTCACCCCCTCCTTAGGGTGAGGGGGGTAAGGATGCTAGAGGGAGTTTTTTCACACAGAGGGTGGTGGGGGTATGGAATGCACTGCCAAGTAAAGTGGTGGAGCCAGGTACTCTGGAGTTATTTAAGAAATACTTAGATGGGCACATGAACAGAATAGGAATGGAGGGGTATAGAAAACTGATTTAAACTAGGGATCATGAGCCTTGGGAGTCCCTGGGAAGTGTGTAAATAGATGATGATATTGATGTACTTGTTTTTATCCTACAGGTGCTTTGGTCCACCTTGTTGTCTAACAAGGGGCATGCACGCGATGGGTCGTGAGAGGGCTGCTCTTGGATTTTTTTTTCGAGAGTATCCTAGTGCTTCACGTCGTTAGTGTACGCTTGACCTGGACCATTTGATGGGCAACACGACAGCTCAGTGACTATCGCTGTGCTGTGCAGATACATGGATTTGGGCCTGTGTCTGTGGGAGTTTGCGCATTCTCCCCGTGCTTGCGTGGGTTTTCTCCGGGTGCTCCGGTTTCCTCCCACATCCCAAAGATGTGCTCTTAGGCTAATTGGCAAAACAAATTCTCCCTAAATTGTCTCAAATTTGGTTTTTAATCCATAGATCTATAAACATGGACAGGGATCGCGGGTAGACATGGTAACATCAGGATGGTGGCGCGGGCTCATTGGGCAAAGGGCCTGTTTCCCGTGCTGTTTTGTTCTATGTTCTTTGTCACCTGGACTCGAAACATTGCCTATATTCCCTCCCCACAGATGCTGTCAGACCTGCTAAGATTTTCCAGCATTTTCTGTTTTTGTTATTTATTTCCCATCTCTTGTTGCGCTTGGAAGGCCGTTGAGGGTCAACCACTTTGCTGTGGCTCTGAAGTCACATGTAGGCAGATTTCCTTCCCTAAAGAACATTAGTGAACCAGATGGGTTTTTCCCTGACAATTGAAAATGGTTTCATGATCTTCAATAGATTCTTAGCTCAAGATGTGTTTTATTAAGTTCAAATTCCACCACCTGCCGGGGCAGATTCGAACTCGGGTCTCCAGAATGTTAGCTGACTTTCTGAATTAATACTCAAATGATGATACCACTTGGTCATTGCCTGTTTACTGCCAATTCCAATATGAAAGGTTGTACAGTAAAACTTGCGTGTATTTTACCGATACTCAGTTTCTGCATGGAAAATGGATTGCACTGTCTGCCAGTTCCTAATGATTGCAGATAGCAAAAGACTTGTTCAGAAGTTAAGGTTGTAATTTAACATTTAATTCCTACACGCAGTTAGTTTTGTAATTAAAGAAAGGTAACAGCTGGAATTTTACCACCCCACCCACCGGGAATCGGAGCAGGTGAGGGTCAGACTAATGGAAAGGTCCCATTGACCTCGGGCAGGATTTTCTGGTTTCGGGGTGAATGAGACTGTAAAAATCCACCCAGTATTTGAAGGGGAGATGGCTTGGATGGCTGGGATTGAACTCCATCAGATTCTCCAGTTGTGACAGCTTCACTTATAGAGAAGCATTGGATCACTGATCTGAAATCAAAATGGTGACTGCTGGGGTTAGGGAGGATAGGAGGGTGTGTTTAACTTGCAAAGGCAACATTTGGGAGATGGTGGTGGCTCAGGAAGCTGAGCCCAGACATGAGGGACCGGACCTTGGACTGGATACGATTGGACAACGACACTTACCGGACCGTCATGGGGTCACCAGGAGGGGTCACAGTATGTTGGGAGAAATGGTGGGCATGTGACCAGGGGCTGTATTTGTATTTGTAAGGGTGTGTCCAGGTATGTCCCGAAGCCTCAACTCACAGCTCAACGCATCAATTCTCACAACTGTCCAATCACCGTTAGGGGACCCAGGAATGGGTTGGTATAAGTCCCAGCTAAGAAGCTATTGTACTGGGGGTGCATTACAAAGTGACCTCAGTAGTTTTGAATTTAATGGAGATACGGTTACCACAATATCTTCGCAAAACAGAATTGTTATATGAAGCCTTATTGAGAAAAATATTCCACAAATTCTACAATTTAGATTTTGATAATATTAATGTTAGTGATTTGTATAAATTTAAGTATTTTTTGCTGAGGCAGTGAGGTAGCAGTGAGGGGTTGTTAGTGACAGGTTTCCAGCTTTTAACACTGGCAAACCCATGATATGATGTAAAAATGCCGGCGTTGGACTGGGGTAGTAAGAACTCAGTAAGAATTTAGCAACACCAATTTTAAATTCAACCGATTTATTTGATAGTAAATTTGCGAGCTTTCAACACTCTGTGTCTTCGTCAGGCAAATGCAGTGTTCTGGTCTGCAATAGCACACATCAGCACAGACAATCACAGATTGCTGATCAGAATGCGAATCCTTACATCGAACCTGCTATTCAAGTGTTAAAGTGGCTAACAATGTGTGTAAAGGGAATCCTGAGCATTGGTTAGAGAATTGTGTATTTTCTCCAGACGGCACAGTAAGTGAGGTTTTTTGCTAACCCAGGCAAGTTACGGGGGTTACAGATAGTGTGTCATGCTTGGCTTCATGACACACTATCTGTAACCCCATAACTTGCCTGGGTTAGCAAAAAACCTCACTTACTGTGCCGTCTGGAGAAAATACACAATTCTCTAACCAATGCTCAGGATTTCCTTCACACACATTGTTAGCCACTTTAACACTTGAATAGCAGGTTAGATGTAAGGATTCACATTCTAATCAGCAATCTGTGACTGTCTTTGTTGATATGTGCACTATTGCAGACCAGAACACTGCATTTGCCTGACGAAGACACATGAGTGTCGAAAGCTCACAGATTTACTATCAAATAAATTGGTTGGATTTAAAATTGGTGTTGCTAAATTCTTACTGAAATCCATGATGAACAGCATTGAAGATGTTGAACTGACTCCACAGAGTAGCGGATTAACAAACCAGCTCAGAAAGGTATTGGGGGATAAAAAAACACTGTGGTGGGATTGGGGTTACATAAAGAGGTAGTGATGATTCTATATCTAAAATAAATCATAACACAATTGGAGACTCATGCTAAAATGATAAGTGAACTGATTAGAGAGGATCAGAATGCATTTGATCCAGCTGCCCAGAATGAGGTGTGTGTGGGGCTTGTTTGCTGAAGGAGATGTGGGGGCAAGGGGGGTGGGTGAGGGGGATGGAACAATCTGGAAGATTTGAGCAAGTCCCCTCATGGTTCAGCAACCCAGCAGCTAGCGGCATTATCCCCTTACAACAGCACATTGAGTTCCTGCCAGCTTGGTGTGGCGTCAGAGGCATGCCCACTGCCAGCTGGTTGTGGGAAGTCTAACCATACAATTATAAGGGTGGTTGTAAGAATGCTGGTGACGGGAACATCCAAACAGGCAGCACCCCTGTACCAGGCTGAGAATGCGGGAGTCATTTGTGGGAATGTACATGTTCTTTATAGAAAGGTCCTGTCATATTTCATAGTGTGGGATCACACTGTGACAGGCAGCAACCTCTCTGATTGTCAGAACAGGGCAGAATAAGTGATACTGTTGTATCCAGCATGGGAATGCTGATGGAGGACCTCAGTGCAGGTTCAGGACTGCTGGGGCAGAGCCTAGAAATTACACAATGGAAGTGATGGCCACCAGACACATCCCCCCACAGGTTACACACGTAAGGGGTGGAATCCACAGTGTCAGCACCAGTGCACAGCAGTGGTGCCTGATATCATATAGCAGCTTCTGTTTTAAACCCAGGGAGGAAGTTCATGTGGAAGACCAACAATACTGCCCATCCCTGAACCTGCTTCAATTTACATTACAGTATATAAAAATGTCACTAATTTACAAGAATACATTGCTCACTTTGGAAATGACATTCCCCCTTAAAGGAAAAGCTGTCAAAACACAGTTGAGATAGAACATAGAACATAGAACACTACAGCACAAACAGGCCCTTCGGCCCACAAGTTGTGCCGAACACATCAAAACCTACCCAGCCATAGACCTATCTGTAACCCCCAATCCCATTGGATCCCATATACTCATCCAGAAGTCTTTTAAAAGACCCCAGTGAGTTCGCCTCGACCACCACCGATGGCAGCCGATTCCATTCACTCACCACCCTCTGAGTGAAAAACTTTCCCCTAGCATCCCCTCTGTACTTGCTTCCCTGCACCTTAAATCTGTGCCCTCTCGTCGCGACCATTTCAGCCCTGGTAAATAGTCTCTGAGAATCCACCCTATCAATTCCTCTCAACATCTTGTAAACCTCTATCAGGTCGCCTCTCAACCTTCGTCTCTCCAGGGAGAACAGTCCCAGCTCCCTCAACCGGTCTTCATAAGGCATGCCTCCCAATCCAGGCAACATCCTTGTAAATCTCCTCTGCACCCTTTCAATAGCTTCCACGTCCTTCCTATAGTGAGGCGACCAGAACTGCGCACAGTACTCCAAGTGTGGTCTGACAAGGGACCTATAAAGCTGCAGCATTACCTCCGACTCCTGAACTCAATCCCTCGATGAATGAAGGCCAGTACACCGTAAGCTTTCTTAACCACATCCTCCACCTGGGAGGCCGATTTGAGAGTCTTATGGACCCGGACCCCAAGATCCCTCTGCTCTTCCACACAGCTAAGACTCCTACCTTTGATAGTGTACTCATTCATCCCGTTGGATCTGCCAAAATGGACCACAACACATTTATCCGCGTTGAAGTCCATCTGCCACTTCTCCGCCCAGTCTTGCATCCTGTCGATGTCCTGCTGCAACTTTTGACATCCCTCCAGACCATCCACAACACCACCGACCTTCGTGTCATCGGCGAACTTACTCACCCATCCCTCCACTTCCTCATCCAGGTCATTTATGAAAATGACAAACAGCAAGGGTCCTAGAACAGATCCCTGGGGCACTCCACTGGTGACCAACCTCCATGCAGAAAAACAGCCATCCACAACCACCCTCTGCCTTCTGCAGGCAAGCCAGTTCTGGATCCACAAGGCCAAAGCTCCTTGGATCCCATGGCCTCTCACCTTCTCATAGATATAGAGATATCACAGGAATATTTTTACCTGACCAATTGCAGCAGAGACAATGGAAATGATCATAAGTTTTAACCCAGCTATATAGAAAATGTATCCAATGACGGGGAAAAAACTTGGCAGTTCCAGGAAACTACCTTTTTCCGTTTTACTCCTTCCAGTCGTGTCTGCGAGGTTTTAGCCGGAGATAATTGGAATGTTTCCCTGGAGTGGGGAGACTCCTGCTCTTTATTGCCAAGATTTAATGCAGCCTCAGTGACTAGGAATGGAAAAAGATGAAGCCTGCCCTAAGGGGAGGGTGTTAAACTGGGGGAGGGCTAGATATAGCCAGATTAGTCAGGATCTTAGGGAGACCGACTGGGATAAGCTGTTCGAGGATAGGTCGACGCTGCACATGTGGGAGTCTTTCAAGAGAAAACTAAAATTTTTGCAGGAAAGACACGTGCCGGTAAGGAGGAAGGATGGGAAGGGTAGGATTAGAGAATCGTGGGTTACTAGGGATGTTGAGGACTTGGTCAGGAAGAAGCGGGAGGCATACGTTAGATCCAGGCAATTGGGGACAGAGGCAGCGCTTGAAAAATATAGAGATTGTAGACGAGATCTTAAAAGGGGTGTCAGAAAGGCAAAAAGGGGCTACGAAATGGCTTTGGCAGGTAGGATTAAGGAAAATCCTAAGGCATTTTACTGCTATGTAAGGAGGGAAGATTGGACCTCTCAGGGACAGAGGAGGGGAACTATGCTTAGAGCCTGAGGGAATGGGGGAGATCCTGAATGAATACTTTGCATCGGTATTCATGCGGGAGAGGGGCCTGATGTCTGATGCCGGCTTTGAGGATTTTGAGGACCCGTTAAATGAAATAATCATTACGAGGGACGAAGTGTTGGGGCTTTTAGGTAGCATAAAGACTTATAAAGCTCCGGGGCCTGATGGTATTTATCCCAGGCTGCTAAGGGAGGTGAGGAATGACATTGCTGGGCCTCTGACGCAAATCTTTGTCTCTTCTTTGGACACAGGTGAGGTCCCAGAGGACTGGAGGATTGCAAATGTAGTACCGTTGTTTAAAAAGGGTCAGAGGGATAACCCAGGGAACTATAGGCCGGTGAGCTTGACTTCAGTTATAGGTAAGCTAATGGAGAGGATTCTCAGGGACAGGATGTATGAGCATCTGGAGCGCTGCGATCTGATCAGGGATACGCAGCATGGCTTCGTTAAGGGGAGGTCGTGCCTTAAGAATCTAATGGAATTTTTTGAAGAGGTGACAAAAATGGTATGAAGGACAAGCCGTTGATGTCGTCTACATGGATTTCAGTAAGGCGTTTGACAAGGTTCCCCATGTAGGCTGATAGAAAAGGTGAAGGCGTATGGGATACAGGGCCAGGTATGTAGATGGGTTGAGAACTGGCTTGGGAGGAGGAGACAGCGGGTAGTAGTGGAAGGCTCTTTTTCCAACTGGAGGTCAGTCACTAGTGGTATGTCACAGGGCTCAGTATTAGGACCTCTTCTATTTGTGATTATATAAATGACTTGGAAGAGGGGGTAGGTGGTGTGATCAGCAAATTTGCTGATGACACTAAGATGCTTGGATTGGCGGGTACTGAGGAGCAGTGCCAGGCAATACAACATGACATAGATAGGCTGGTAGATTGGGCAGATAGATGGCAAATGGAATTTAATCCGGATAAATGCGAGGTGATGCATTTTGGCCGGAATAATGTAGAGGGGAGTTATAGGATAAAAGGTAAAACTATCCAGAGTATTGAGACGCAGAGAGACCTGGGGGAGCAGGTTCACAAGTATCTGAAGGTGTCAGTACAGGTGGAGAAAGTGATGAAGAAAGCGTATGGTAGGTTAGCCTTCATAGGAAGGGGTATAGAATACAAGAGTAGGAGTCTGATGTTGCAAGTGTATAGAACGTTGGGTAGGCCTCACTTGGAGTACTGCGTCCAGTTCTGGTCGCCGTACTACCGGAAGGATGTGGAGGCCCTGGAGAGAGTGCAGAGGAGATTTACCAGGATGCTGCCTGGTATGGAAAGGCTGTCTTACGAGGAAAGATTGAACGCACTGGGGTTGTTTTCCCTTGAAAGACGTCGGCTGAGAGGGGATCTATTAGAGGTATATAAGATTATGAGGGGTATAGATAGAGTAAATGGTGGTAAGCTTTTTCCACCATTAGATTCGGATAGAACGAAGGGTCACGGCCTTAGGGTGAAGGGGGCTATGTATAAGACTAATATTAGAGGGCATTTTTTCACACAAAGGGTAGTGGGGGTGTGGAATGCACTACCGAGTAAGATGGTGGGAGCAGGCACGCTAGGGTTGTTTAAGGGTCTCTTGGACAGCTACATGAGCGGTCTGCAGATAGAGGGATATATGAGGACTGTTTAAATACTTTAATTGTTTCCACAGGCTATTCGGTCCACCTTGTTGACCAACAAGGTGCATGCATTCGGCAGGTCGTGCGAGGGCTGCTCTTGGATGTTACTTCAGGAGTGGCCTAGTGCTTCACGTCGTTAGTGTATGCTTAAACTGGACAATCAGATGGGCAACATGACAGCTCAGAGACTATCGCTGTTGCTGTGCAAACAATGGATTTGGGCCTGTGTCTGCGGGAGTTTGCGCGTTCTTCCTGTGGTTGCGTGGGTTTTCTCTGGGTGCTCCAGTTTCCTCCCACATCCCAAAAATGTGCTCTTAGGCTGATTGGGTAACAAATTGTCCGTATATTGATCTCTATATGTCATTAAGACGTTAGGACAGCGGCGCGAGCTCGTTGGGCCGAAGGGCTTGTTTCCCGTGCGATGTTGTTCTTTGTTCTTTGTTCTTTGTTCTTAGGCCTCAATTCAAGCCTAATTCCTGGGTTTTCAGGATACATTTTCCATTTGCTTTATTCTAAATTGAATGAGATGAATGGTTAAATAAAAACTGCAGCAGTCTCTTTAATTATTCTTTAAAAACGTTATTGGAGATTTTACTGTTTCCTCTCTCTCTCATTGTTTTGCTTCAAATGTAAATCATCAGAGATGAAGAAAGAGAGAGAGATGGAGAGAGAGAGAGACGGAGAGAGAGAGAGACGGAGAGAGAGAGAGAGAGAGCTTCTTTTCCATGTTTCTGCTGCTTTAACCTGTGCTTTGTTGATGTTGGCATCTTAAATATCAGTGTGCCTGAAAAACACACAGCTGAGTGAGAATGTCCCAGTGCACTGAGTGTGGAAAGAACTTTCTTTGTGTTGGCTTTTGCTGGGACACTGAGTTGAGAATGTATATTTAGCTGTGCAGTTTTCTGTGTTTTATTTTATACCTGTGCTGTCATTTGTTAACCAATTTAATTACCTTTTATCCTAAGCAATATGAATTTTGAAAACTGGAAAGTGTTGAGGATCTGAAATGAGATGTGTGTAACTAAGGAGAGGGAGAAAAGTTCTTCCAGAGGGAGTGCTGACTGAGGCCTATTCCACAGGCTTCACCTGGGTGATTTGTGCCTGGTTTTTATCGCGATCACAGATTAATTTTAATCTCTGATGGTGAAGGAATGAGTGAGTTATAAACTGGGATATGTTTGTATTACTGAGAGATTGTGTAACTGAGAGACCAGCCTGGGCTCTTGCTGTAAGATTTATTTTAAATATTTTAATCAATTATTTTTTTCTCTCCTCTTTCTCTGAGAATCTGAATTTTGAAGACTTCAATGTGACACATAATCCTTGGACAAGCGTTTTTCTCCAGAGGAACTTGAATGGACTTTGCCTGCTGCATGGGCTTCACTCACATAGTTTGCTATCTGCTTATTGCTCCAGTGCAGGTTTAATTTTCATTTTCATTTCAGCTCCACGTCTAAACCAGTTCTTGTTAGCTTATAGGAGTGTGTACCTGGAGTGTAAAAGCCTGGAGTTAAAAGAGTCTGATATTGCAATTAGTCACAATCACTTTAACCCTATGGTGGGTGACAAAGAGACAAGTAAAAATTTGAAATACATAGCTATTTAAAAACTTGTTATAATTCGAAAATAATAGCAGTGGGGGTACATTGATGAACTGACTGAGAAAAGATTCTCAGAGGCTATTACAGTCAGTTTTCAGAAGCTCAGAGACAACATATTTTCCCCTCTGCAAATTCCTACCCCATTCTGTCTTTTATAGAATCACAGAATCCTACACTGCAGAAGGAAGCCATTGAGCCCATTGAATCTGTACCGACCACAATCCCATCCAGACCCTATCCCCGTAACTCCATGCATTTACCCTGCTAATCCCTCTGACACTAAGGGGCAATTTAGCATGGTCAATCCAACTAACCCCCAGCTTGTGTGTGTGTTTTCCCCTAATTCCTTCCTCTATATGTCTGACTTTCCATTTTGCTCTCCCATCTGATACCTCTATCAGTCCCTTAATCTCTCATTGCAACTTTTTTTCCCTGTTCTATCCCTCCCCAACATTTCACCCTGTCTCTCTCTCTCTCTGCAGTTTTCTTTGTGTGTCGTTATACCCTTAATCATCAGAATCTTTCCACAAACAACAAAGTGATTTGTCATTATTATAAACAGGAAGACAGGAATATTTCACCACTCATTTCAACACCGAGTAGATGCCAGAAAGGAACAGGAATGGAGATATGGAGAGAAATAATAAGTGAGAAAGAGGCATGGAGAAATAAAGGGACAGGGACAAGGATCTAGAAAGGAATAGAACATAGAACATAGAACATTACAGCGCAGAGCAGGCCCTTCGGCTTCGATGTTGCGCCGACCAATTAAGAAAAAGCAATGACCCTCTAACCTAAACCATTCCCTTTTCATCCATAAACTTATCTACTAACCTCTTAAACGCCAGCAAACTTGGCGCATCTACAACTGCAGCAGGCAGGCATTCCATACCCTTACCACCCTCTGGGTAAAGAACCTACCTCTGACATCCGTCCTATAACTACCACCCTTAATTTAAAGCTATGTCCCCTCGTGCTAGCTTTCTCCATCCTAGGAAAAAGGCTATCACTGTCCACCCTATCAAACCCTCTAATCATCTTATATGCTTCAATAAGATCCCCTCTTAGCCGCCTCCTTTCTAACGAAAACAACCTCAAATCCTTCAACCTCTCTTCATAGGACCTGCCCTCCATACCAGGCAACATCCTGGGAAACCTCCTCTGTACCCTCTCCAATGCCTCCACATCTTTCTTATAATGTGGGGACCAGAACTATACACAATACTCCAAGTGCGGCCGCACTAGAGTTTTGTACAGTTGCAACATGACGTTGCAGCTCTGAAATTCAATCCCCCTACCAATAAAAGCTAAGACTCCGTATGCCTTCTTAACAACCTTATCGACTTGATTGCCAACTTTCAGGGATCTATGCACATGTACACCAAGATCCCTCTGTTCTTCAACACTATTAAGAGTCCTACCATTAGCCCGATACTCTACACATTTGTTATTCCTGCCAAAGTGAATTACCTCACACTTTTCCGCATTAAACTCCATTTGCCACCTCTTGGCCCAGCTCTGCAACTTGTCCAAGTCTCTCTGCAAACTTTAACACCCTTCTTCACTATCTACCGCTCCTCTGACTTTGGTGTCGTCCACAAATTTACTAATCCATCTTTCAATACCCTCATCCAGATCATTTATAAAAATTACAAACAACAGGGCCCCCAAAACAGATCCCTGAGGTACTCCACTTGTAACCGATCTAAAGGAATATCGATCTTTACCCTGAGTGCCAGAGGGAGAGAGGGAAGGGAGGGGTGTCAAAGAGACAGAGTGAAGTAAGGGGAGTGTAGGGACAAAACAGGACAGGTGAGGGCAGAGGGGTTTGTATGTGGGAAAGAGAGGGTTTCCAGAGTGTAGTCCAGAGAGGTGGTTTCTTCATGCTTGCCGACATGACAACAAATGTGGCAGAAACAGATGTAGAGAGAGAGAGAGAGGGAGAGGGGAAATGTGGGGGAGAGAGAAACAGATGGTGGGTTTAATACAGGCTGTTAGTGGGAGGGGGCTTCAATAAGAGACACACTCTCCAATTTAATTTTGAGAGTTGTGATGGGGGTGTCTCAACCTCTTTTTCTTACGCTCCCTTTCATTCACTCTCTTCTCATTCTCTGTGTCTCATTCACTGTCACACTGTCTCCCTCACTCTCTGTCTCATTTTCTGTGTGTGTGTGTCACGCTCTCTCTCTTATTCTCTCTCTGTCTCATTCTTTGTCCCTCTGTCTTATTCTCTCTGTCTTTGTCTTCCTCTCTTCTCATTATCTCTTTCTTCTCAATCTCTCTCTTTCTGTTACTGTTTGTAAACATTTACTAAATAACAAAAATTTGTAATCTCTATGCCTGCTATCATTTTTGGCATTACAGCAATTGCACAAAAACCAAGAGAAAGAGAGAGAGAGAGAGAGAGATACCACAATGAGAAAACCTGAACTGAATTGAAAATTCCCACTACTTCTTGAGATCTCCCTATATCGTCAGTGTATGCTTAAACTGGACCATCTGATGGGCAACATGACAGCTCAGAGACTATTGCTGTTGTTGTGCTGACACATGGATTTGGGCCTGTGTCTGCGGGAGTTTGCGCGTTCTCCCCGTGGTTGCATGGGTTTCCTCCGGGTGCTCTGATTTCCTCCCACATCCCAAAAATGTGCTCTTAGGCTGATTGGGTAACAAATTGTCCCTATATTGGTCCCAATATGGGAATCTTCAACAATAGGCATAGCCTAAAGTCAAGGATATGTCATTAAGACGTTAGGACAGCAGTGTGGGCTCGTTGGGCCGAAGGGCCTGTTTCCTGTGCTGTGTTGCTCTTTGTTCTTTGTTCTTTTTATACACAGGGTGTCGGCAGAATTCCCTAAGTTACAACAATGAGGTCCGTTTTACATTGCTCCGTTGATTGTACATCATCTTGGATAATGGGAATTAAAGCCTTTTAACTTGAGGTGAAATTGTGAAACAAAACTTGTGTATTAGGAAAAGAGATCGATATGTATATATATCAGGGAGGTGGATGGGGAGGGAAGGGTTTGTAGTTGAGTGTTGGAATTTAGCTTGTGATGGTGAGATGTTTTTTGTATTTATTCAAGGGACATGAATATCTCTGGATGGCCAGAATCAATTGCCCATCCGTATCATAGAGGAGAATCCTCGACAGTGCAGACGGAGGCCATTCGCCCCATCGAGTCCACACTGACCACACTCTCATCCAGACCATATTCTCAGAACTCCATGCATCTACACTAGCTAGTTCCCCTGACACTAAGGGGCATTTTATCATGCTCAATCTACCTAAGCCACACTTTGGATGGTGGGAGAAAACTGGAGCATCCAGAAGAAACTCAGGCAGAGAACATGAAAACTCTACACAGGCAGTGATTCAGACAGGGAATCGAACACGAGTCCCTGGTGCTGTGAAGCAGCAGTGTTAACCACTGTGCCACCATGCTGCCCACTCTGCCCTTGAAAGAAATGGTTTGCTAGATTGTTTTGGAGGGCAGTTGAAAGTCAACCACATTGCTGTGGCTCTGGAATAGCACGTAGACTGGAGCAGGAGATTAGGGGGAGGCTGAATGTGTGCAGAGAGAAATTGAGAGTAAGAGGGAGTGAGAGTGAAAGGGAAGAAGAGAGAGAATGTGATGGGGACATGAGAGAGTGTGGGGGAACACTTGAATTGACAGCAAAACAGACTTTTGGCTGTGGTTAGAGTGTGAAAAGACACATGATCTCCAGGGTTGCTCAGACCTCAGCTCCCAGTCTCTGGAGAAAAGCCTCAGCCACAATTCGCTGGAATTCCTGAATCACAGAAATAAATAACCAAATGAAAACTGAGAGGCTGATTTCAAAAACCTTCTGAAGGAAAGTTCCACATTATCCTCTAGTGATATGGTCACAATGCTGCCATGGGATCCTGCTGTGCATCAATGACCAACAACCTTTCCTCACCTGCAACTTGTAACCAAACAACTTAAAATTAAACTAGCTCAATGACTGTTCACCACTTGGCAGGGAAGAAGGAGGGATTAAAATTAAAATTCCCTGGCCTTGGTAAAGCTTTATTCTCAAATGCAGAGTCCTGTTTGTGTTTTTGCAGTATGATTTGGGAGATTCTGGGCTGGGCAGGGAGATTCATTGCCCCGACCTCTGTCAGAGCAACTTTCTCTCTCTCTATCCATTTCTTTCTATGTTGCCTGTTCCAATGAATGGTCGACCTTCGAATGTGATTTGTTGTTTTTTTCAAGGGTTGGGGAGTAGAGGTGTGAGGAGAGAATTAAAGGGAGCAACAATGGCTCCCTTTTCCCTCTTGCTCCTTCCAGCTCTCACTGGGATGTTTCAGAGCTGGAAAGAATTGTTCTGTGTCTTTGGGGCAGGGTTATATGTCTTCTTTTCCTCAAGTATTAATGAAGCCTATGTGAGTAGGCCTGAGGACACCTGTGGCATTTGCTTCATTCCCAAACAGTGTCAGTGTTTAATTTGATTAAATAAAACCTCCAGCAGCCACTTCAATTAATTGCATTCAGAAGTAATTGTGGGTTTTCCTGTTCCCTGTCTCTTTTGTGAGTCTTCAGGGAGGGAGAGAGATTGAGAGAAGAGGGAAAATGTATGTAAGAAACAGTGAGCCAAAACAGAGTGGCAGGAAAAGGAGAGAAGGAACGTCGTGTGTGGGATGGGGGATAGTGCTCAGGTAAACTCTGCTGTGCAGTCACAGCCCAGCTGCCCATTCTCTGGGGAATAAACTCTCACCCACATCCTCCCAGAAAATTGGATTTGTAAATAGCGACTGTAAATGAGGATTAATCTCTAAAGGTATTGCCCTGCCTCATGTTTTCATTAATTCACACCTACAACATTATGTTTAAAATCAGACTGTGATCACATTGTAGTGTATGTATGTGGGATTTGTGTGTTAATGTAGATTGTGAAAAGTTGTGGCCCCAGCATTGACCCCCTGAGGCACATCACTAGTCACTGGCAGCCACCCTGAAAAATCCCCCTTATCCCCACTCTCTGCCTTCTGCCAGTCAGCCAATCCTCTATCCACACCAGGATCTTACCCTTAACACCATGGGCTCTTAATTTATTTAACAGCCTCTGACACGGCACCTTATCAAAGACCTCCTGGAAATGTAAATAAATCACATCCACTGGTTCTCCTTTATTTAACTTCCTTGTTACCTCCTCATGTAACTCTAACAGATTTGTCAGACATGATCTCACTTTGATGAAGCCGTGCTGTATCAGTCCTATTTTATCATGCATTTCCAAGTATTCTGTAATCTCATCTTTAATAATGGCTCACTTATACACACACATAGATACATACACACATTGACACACACACATAGACACACATACTCACAGACACACACACTGATACACACACTCACTGATACACACATCAGTGACGCACACAGACACACACACTCACTGACACAGTCTCACTGATACACACACTCACAATGCACACATGCACTGATACATACACACTGACACACTCACTGACACACATACACACACTCACTGATACACACACACACAGACACACGCACTGATATACACACAGTCACTAATACACTTACACTGATGCATGCACACACACACACATTCACTGACACAAACACATGACACAAACACACCAATGCACACACTCATGGGCAAACATGCGCACGTGCGCATACACACATGCACACATATATATACACACACACACACACACACACACACACACACAGACACACACACATTCACAGAAAGTAAGCGGTATTCGTGATTGGCTAAATTGGGTAGTAGTCTGTCTGGCCTCTGGTTCAGGCCATCAGTTAGCAATCCAGTTTCTGATTGGCTGAGCCGGTCATTAAGCGACTCAGTCTCTGATTGGTAGAGGCAATCATTTGGTAATCCAGTCTCTGATTGGTTGAGGCTGTCAATTAACAATCTGGTCTCTGATTGGCTGATGTGGTCAGTTAGTGCTCCTGGATTCTGATTGGCTGGCAGTCAATTTTGTTTCTTCATTGACTGAATAATTGATGTAAACGGATATGTCACCACGATTCTGATCTGCTCCCTGAATTTGGATTGAGTGACCACATAAATAAACGTGTTTGTGTAGCAATTTAAATCCCGTAGCATTAATCCGACATTTTGAAATGTAAATTCAGGAAGAGAGATGTAAACTATTCCTTTCACGTTCGAGTAGATAAAAAATATTACAGACACCGACCAGAGGAGAATGAAAGTTCCGGATATACTGAAGAGTAAAATCATTGACTTCCTTCTGCTCTCCATCTCGGGGTCTTTGCATTTCTCTCCCTTCAGCTGAGCTCTCAGTGCCTTCCGGACTCGACTGGTCACGATAATGTGACTGACTGTCAAAGCATTAATCAGCAGGATTAAACCGAATGGGAGCAATGGTGTTAAAATCCGATCAATCCAGGAAAATACAATCCATTCAAAATCAATCCAAAAACTTGACCTTGTCTTACAGAACCACTGGACATTATCGATTATCAGTTGATGTTCGCATGAGAAATACCAGGGAATGTTTTTCACAGAGAGCAGGATGCTGGTTGTTGTCAGAACCACGGCCACAGTTTTCCTGGTGCAATATTTAGTTTTCAGTTTCTGGCAGCGAATGGCCACAAATCGATCAATGGAGAAACTGACAGTGAACCAGACAGAACAGTCTCTGGCTGCATAAAGCAGAACAGTGTGAACACAACACACAGGGGTGAGCCACAGGAAATTTGGGGCGAAATAATAATCATTTATCATGGCGAGAATGGGTTGAGTGATGACGAACAATAGATCTGCCACTGCCATGGCAACCAGGTAGCAAGTGGTGCAGCTGGAGAGACCACACTTCCCCCGACTCAGGATCACAATTCCCAGCAAATTAACTGTCAGAGAGAAAAGGATAAGAGATGGGAAAATTAGTGAGTAAACATTCTCCATGTCTAAGCTGACAGTAAGGAGAGGATTTCAGCATCAATCCAATGAACAGGGGTTGCTGGGGAAGCAGTGTGGTTAGAGGATTGTGTTAGAGATTAACATTGCAGATTGGAAAGTAACCAATGTAACACCATGGGTTAAATAGGGACTGGGGGACAGGAAGCTGTGAATTACACATCTCTCACTTTGATGGAGCAAATCTGCAAATTATGATCATTAAAATATTTCAGAGAGATTGGATTTCTTATCGGATTCGTTTTACAGGATGAATTCAGACTGGACAGGTTTCCCAATCAGAGTCAAAGTGGACAGAGATATACCAGAGATTGACAATAGATTCTCCCGTCCCTTCCTGCACCCAATTATCAGAGCCCACCCAGGATTGGAAGGAATGGAGTGAAGGAAAGAGAGAGAGAGAGAGAATGAGGAGGACCAGGAATGAGATGTACAGAATAATAGAGTAGCATAGTGCAGAAGAGGCAATTCAGCCCATCGAACCCAAACTGACACATTAGAAATACCTGAAATCTCAGCTAATCCCCTTCTGTCAATACTCAGCCCATAGCTCTGAATATAATAATGAGGTAAGTGCTTATCCAGATACTTTTTAAAAGATGTGGGGCATCCTGCCTCTACCACCCTCCCAGGCAGTGCATTCTAGACCGTCACCACCTTCTGGGTAAGAAGTATTTTCTCACATCGCCCCTAAACCTTCTTGCCCTCACCATGAACCTATGTCTCCTCGTGACTGACCCTTCAGCTGCTCCTTATCATCTCTGTCCAAACCCCTCCTAATCTTGTACACCTTGATCAAATCGCCCCTCAGTCTTCTCTGCTACAACGATAATAACCCAAGCCAACACAATGTATTTTCACAATACAGATCCTCCAACCCAGGCAGCATCCTGGTGAATCTCCTCTGCAAACCCTCCCAGTGCAATCATATCCTTCCTGTAATGTGGCAACCAGAACTGCACACAACACTCCAGCTGGGGCCTCACCAAATTCTTGCACACTCCAACATTACTTCCCTGCTTTTGTAACCTGGGCTTTGATTGATAAAGGTGAGTCACTTTCACTGCCTTACTAACGTGCACTTTCGTTTTCAAGGATCTGTGGTCAAGTACGTCAAGATCATGCCTTATGAGCGTGGTTGAATTCTTTGAAAATGTGACTGAACACATTGACGAAGGACGAGCAGTGGATGTGGTTTATATGGACTTCATCAAAAGGCATTTGGTAAGGTCCCCCATGCAAGACTTCTTGAGAAAGTGAGAGAGCATGGGATCCATGGGGCTGTTGCTTTGTGGATCCAGAACTGACTTGCCCACAGAAGGCAGAAAGTGGTTGTAGATGGATCTTTTTCTGCATGGAGGTCAGTCACCAGTGGAGTGTCCCAGGGATCTGTTCTGGGACCCTTGCTGTATGTAATTTTCATAAATGACCTGGATGAGGAAGTGGAGAGCTGAGTTGATAAGTTTGCTGATGACACGAAGGTTAGTGGTGCTGTAGATAATTTGGAGGGATGTCAGAAGTTGCAGCATGACATTGATAAGATGCAAGACAGGGCAGAGAAGTGGCAACCCGGATAAATGTGTAGTGGTCCATTTTGGCAGGTCAAATGGGATGAAGGAGTATAATATAAAGGGTAGGTCTCTTAGCAGTGTAAAGGACCAGAAGGATCTCCATGTCTGGGTCTATAGGGACTCTTAAATCGGCCTTGCAGCTGGAGGATATGGTTAAGAAGACGTATCGTATACTGGCTTCGTCAATCAAGAGATTGAGTTTAGGAGTCGGGAGATAATATTGCAGCTGTATGAGACCCTGGTCAGACCTCTCTTGGAATGCTGTACTCGGTTCTGGTCACCTCATTACAGGAGGGATATGGAAGCTATTGAAAAGGTGCAGAGGAGATTTACAAGGATGTTGCTTGGATTGGGTGGCATGCCCTATGAGGATAGGCTGAGGAAGCTTGGTCTTTTCTCCTTAGAGAGAGACGAAGGATGAGAGGTGACCTGATAGAGGTGTATAAGATTTGGGAGATATAGATTAGTGGATTTTCAGAAGCTTTTTCCCAGGGCTGGAATGGCTGCCACAAGAGGACACAGGTTTAAGATGCTGGGGAGTAGGTACAGAAGAAATGTCGGGGGTAAGCTTTTCACTCAGAGGTGGTGAGTGAGTGGAATCAGCTGCCATCGGTGATGGTGGAGGCGAATTCGATAGGGACTTTTAAGAGACTTCTGGATGAGTACACGGAACTTAATAGAATTGAGGGTTACAAATAAGCCGAGTAGGTATGAATATGACCAGTGCAACTTGTGGGCCAAAGGGCCTGTTTGTGCTGTAGGTTTTCTATGTTCTATGTTGTAATATAGAGGAGACCACATTGGGAGCAGTGAATGCAATAGACCAAATTGAAAGAGGTGCAAGTGAAACACTGTTGAACTTGGAATGAGTGTTTTTGACCTTGGATGGTGAGCAGAGAAGAGATAAAGGGACAAGTGTTACATCTTCTGCGATTGCATGGGAAGGTGCCATGAGTGACAAGAGAGGTGTTGCGTATAATGAAGGAGTGGACGAAGTTATTCCAGCAGGAACAGTCTCTGTGGAATGCTGACAGAGGGAGTGAAGGGAAGATGTGTTTGGTGGTGGCATCACGCTGGAGTTGGCGAAAAGGGCAGAGGTTTATACTTTGCATGTGGAGGCTGGTGGGGTGAAATGTGAAAACAACGGGGACTCTATTCTTGTTCTGGGAGGGAGAGGAGGGGGTGAGAGTCAAGGCACAGAGGATGGACCGCATGCTGATGAGGGCCCCGTCGATAACTGTAGGTGAGAATCCATGGTTGAGTAAAAAAAAAGGACATAACAGAAGCCCCACTTTGGAAAGTGCGTCTGAGTAGCAGCTGCTAAATTATTCATTTTGACTGGGGTTGATCATTGAATTTATATCTGGACCCCCCCCTTTCCCGCCATATCCTTTAATCCCTTTAGCCCCTAGAACGATGTCTAATTTCTTCTTGAAATCACAACATGTTTGCACTGTGGGAGTGAATTCCACACATTCATCACACTCTGAGTGAAGAGATTTCTCCTCACCTCAGTTCCAAAAGGTTTACCCCTTATCCTCAACCTATAAAGCTTTTAAAGTTCATTTATTTGTCACAAGTAAGGCTTATATGGTGAAGTTACTGTGAAATTTCCTAGTCGCAACAGTTAGATGTCTGTTAGGGTCAATGCACCTAACCAGTATGTATTTCAGGCTGTGAGAGGAAACTGGAACACCCAGAGGGAACCCACACAGACACAGGGAGAACATGCAAACTGACGCAGACAGTGACTCAAGCTGGGAATCGAACCTGGGTCCCTGCCATAGTGAGGTGGTAGTGCCAACCACTGTTTACATCCATTCAGGTAATAACTTGTCTTCCTAATATTTCTACCAGAGTCAATAGCCTCACAGTGATCCACATTAAACTGCATCTGCCATGTGTATGACCACACTCACAGCCTGTCCAAATCACACTGAATATTGTCTGCTCATCCTCCCATCCAGCTTTATACCATCTGCAAATTTGGAGATGATGCACTCAGTTCCCCCTTCTGGAAGATTAAATAAGCCATGTCCACTGGTTCTCCTTGGTCAACTCCACTCATTGCACCTTCAAACAATTCCAAGATATTCCAATTATGATTTACCTTTTGTAAATCCATGTTGACTTTATCTAATTATGGCACTGTCTTCCGAGTTATGAAATCCCTTGAAATTATCCTCTTGCACCATCCCCAGCACCGATGCTAGGTTCACTCGGATATAGTTCCCTGTTTTCTCTCTACCTCCCTGTCTGAATAGAGGGCTTGTATCAGCTACTCTCCAATCTGTAGGAGGAAATTCAGAGAGACCAAAACATTTTGGAAAATAATCATGACAGTATCTACTATTCCCAGGGCCACTTCCTTAAGTACACCGGGATGAAGATTATCAGGATCCGGAGATTTATCCACTTTCAATCCTATTAATTTCCCCAAAGTCGTTTCTCAGCTAATGCAAATTTCCTTCAGATCTTCACTAAAACTTGTTCCTTTTGAAACTTCTGATACTTTATTCATATCTTCCTTTGTGAAGATCAAAACAAAGTATGATTTAATTCTTTAACAGTTATTTTAGCCATCATGTATTCTCCCATTTCTGATTGCAAAGGTCAATCTTTTTCTCATTACATGTTGATAGAGATCTTTTTGACAGTTATTTGCTCTGTTCCTCATTAGCATATTTTCATGATGTATTTTCACTTTCTTGACCAATCCCTTGGTCATTCTTTGCTGAATTTATGCACCTTGTGTATTGTCCCCTCTGCGAAGAGGAAAATGTTTCTTCATAACAATCCTATCCATCAGTCCCTCACAACTCTGTACACCTCAATAACGTCCACGCTCTGTATTCACTGTTCTGTGGAAATAAACCAGCCGAACCAGCCTGTCTCCACCACAGAAATACTGCACCACAAGCAACATCCTGGTGAAGCTTCTTTGTGTTCCTTCCGAGGCAATCACGTCCTCCTTCTATTAGGACCACCAGAGTTCCCGACAGTACTCCAGCTGAGGCTAAATGAGTGTTTTATACAGCTCCATCGCAACTTCGCTGCTTCTATTTCCATACCTCAGCTAATAAAGATAACAATCATATCTACCTTCTTAACCATTTGATCACCAATAGTTACGTACTGGATTGGAAAACAACAAAAAAAATGTTGTTTGTGTGCTTAAACAGAAAATAAATTTTAAAAAATCCAAAGGACAATCGTCCAGTCACAATTTCTACAGTATGAATATAAATAAATGAATGAATTTGACTTTTGATTTGATTTATTATTGTCAGATGTATTAACATACAGTGAAAAGTATTGTTTCTTGCATGCTACACAGACAAAGCATACTGTTCATAGAGAAGGAAAGGGGAGGGTGGAGAATGCAGTTTACAATTATAGCTAGAGGGTAGAGAAAGATCAACTTAATGCAAGTTAGACTCATTCAAAAGTCTGGCAGCAGCAGGACAGATGCTGTTCTTCAGTTGGTTGGTACGTGACCTCAGACTTTTGTACCTTTTTCCTGAAGGAAGAAGGCGGCTGTGGAATGTGCTTTTGCAAAGAAGGTCTGGAGTGAGATGCAGTGGTATTTGCCGAGGTTCATCCCGAGCAGCTTGGTGATGCAGGACTCTGTGCTCTACGGGCTGTTTCTGGGGGTGCACATCAAGACAAATATCAACTGCTGCTGGAGGGTCATCAACTCGTTGAAGAACGCGCTTTGGTCTGCCCGATACTTGCTGATCTTCCAGTTGAAAGAACTGTCCTCGACTGAGTGTTGCAGTCTGGCACATTCCAAGGTCCAGGACTACGTGCTGAGGGATGGCTGAAGCTTGGGGCAGCCGCTGCAAAGGCAAAATGGGGAAAGGCCACACTGTAAGGCCTTTAACAGAGACAGACCAAAGGCCTGGGAACTGCAGAATACCTTCGACCAATCTGAGCAATAACGGCACACAGTAATCTTTGAGGCATGTATATAGTTTTAAGTATTGAAATGAAATAACTGTAATTTGTATAGAACTGTAAAAATGTTTTATTCTTCACTCTTTGTAATTTGCAGACATGTACACTTGCGATGTTTTAATTGAGATTATTATGAATAAAGTATAGCTTTGGAAAAAAAAATGAAGGTGGACTAGAGAATGTCCGGGGTGTGTGGGATCCTTAATTATGCTGGCTGCTTTGCCGAGGCAGAACAAAGTGTGGACAGAGTCAATGGATGGGAGGCTGCTTTGCGTGATGGACTGGGCTACATTCACAATCTTATGTAGTTCCTTGCAATCTTGGACAGAGCAGCAGCCCATATCAAGCCATGATGCAACCAGAAAGAATGCTTTTGATTGTGCATCTGTAAAAGTTAATGAGAGTCATAGCTGATATGCCAAATTTCCTTAGTCTTCTGAGAGACATGTTGATGGACTTTCTTAACAATAGTGTCGGCATGGGAGTACCAGGTCAAGTTGTTGGTGATCTGGACACCTAAAAACGTGAAGCTCCCGACCCTTTCTCCTTTGCCCCCGTTGATGTAGACAGAGGCATGTTCTCCTTTAAACTTCCTGAAGTCGATGACAATCTCCTTTGTTTGGTTGACATTGGGGGAGAGATTATTGTTGCTGCATCAGTTCATCAGATTCTCTACCTCATTCCTGTACTCTGTCTCATCATTGTTTGAGATGGTAGCGTTGTCAGCAAACTTGAAAATGAACTTTGGAGGGGGATTTGGCCACATAGTCATAGATATTTAAACACAATTGTAGGGGGCTGAGAACACAGCCTTGTAGGGCACCTCAACTTCAAAAGAGTAAAAACATATACTTAAGTAATACAGGCTGTGATGAAGAGCAGTCAGCACATATTGAGTTCCAAAATTAAGATAATTCTTAACAGAGTCCATTAAATTAATTTGACAATTATTAGCAATGAAGATGAGATTAATATGATCAATGCCCCACACATTGATTTTCTAGATGCTTTCAGTAAATTAACACTTGACAGACTTGTACAACTCAGAGTGAGTGGAGTTAGAGAACAAACAGCAGAATGGATAACAGACTGGCTACAAAGACTGAACACAGAGAATAGGAGGTAAAGTAATTTACTCTGATTGCTGGAAGGTGGACATGGGTTTTCACAACGATCAGCATTGGGATCACTTTCCTTCACCAATTACATCAACAATATGGAATCGGGGAGTAAAATTATATTTTCAAAATTTACAAACCAATTCAAACTGAGAATGAGAATGAACAGAATGGAAGAATACAACGCAACACAATAACACATTCATCATAAATTATAAACTGGTGAATTGGGTATTAGAATTGGAAATCAATTTCCCCACTGCTCAGCGTTAAATTCTGCATTTTTATTAGAACAATAAGCTTCCCAATCACTCGATAGAATTCAAGTAACTGAATGAATGAGAAGTTTAGTGGTTCAGGTGATCAGATTCTCAAATCACTTTCAGACGTGACACTGTTTAGACATAACTACAATGATCTTAAAAAAACATATTTGAGTTCATTTATAGATTAACGGAAATGTGAACAAATCACAACATTTTTAAAATACAAATTGTAGAATACTGTTGGCCATTGTGTTGTTCAGACATCAGGAAGTAAATGACACCTGTTTCTTTTCAATATAGAACCGAGTTATGGAGAAATTTCACATCACACACTCACCACCAAACATCATTAGAACACAATGAATCTCTTCCTAATTTCAAACTACTCCAAAGATTAAAGACAGATTCAGCTCCATGGAATGGAAATCTCACTCACCCAAGAAAGTATATATAATTGAAATTAAATCAAGTTATTTCATTCTAGTATTTCTTTCAAAAAACAATACAAGTCGACACAGGTAGATAGTGTCAGAAATAGATACTTAAATCAGATATTCCACTCTGGTGAATAAAAACACAATGAGTGCAACTCTACATTGACAATTACACCCTGCAATACTTGTTAACTTGTGTCAGATATTCCACTCTGGTTATTGATCCACAAAGTTTAATTTTATTCGTACTCCCACTAAGTGTTATTTTAGACTCATCGCTGTCACTGAAATCCAATTGAACAATACACACGATTCCACTAAATACAATAACTTCATTGACCACTGAGCCTATAAATCATACGCAGAGGTTTGTCAGTTGATGAAAAGAGTTTAAAACACCAAAATATTTCAAGCCATTTGATTTAAATAAATTACATCATTTGCCTGGTGTCTGTGTAACAGTGACAATGAGACCAACATGGAGCATTTACAATCAGAGTTTAAAATCAGAGAGCTGCTCTCACACAGATTCACACAACCTTAATGGTTAGAGTCACTCACCAGGAACACCAATAATGGCGACGATTGGGTAGAATATTTTCTCAGCTATCTGAGCTGGAAGCAGCATCTTCAGTGTGAAGTGATGTGCCTCTTCGTGCTGCTGGCTGTCTCTGTCTTAAACTCTGAAGTTACAGATTCCCAAAGCCTTTAATTTATACGCTGCAGAATTACCTCAGGGACATTGAGGTAGCAACACAGTTTAATGATTTTTTTTAAATATTTGAACAAACAGATATTGACATTGAGTTTGGTGACATGAAATATTTATCTGTAGATAGAGTTATCTCTTACCAAGCACTGGATTCTGTTGATCACATTTATCAAATAATAATGAGGAAAGATACTGTCCACTCAAACACAATAAATCCCATCTCTAGATCTCAGATTGGTTCAATGATATCTGTCAGTGGACTGTGATATTTCAGTGATTGTGTTTTAGTTGTTACCGTGTCTCTCCCTCTCTCTGTTCTTTAAATGGGAACATTCAGTCATGTGGTTTTAGTGGGTTAGGGGTGAGAATAAATTGCAAAATTCTGTTCATTAATAATCTGGGATTATTCAAGCTGCGAAGAAAATTATTTTACCCCTGAATCTAATACAGCTCCTCACACAGAGAAAACCATTGGAAACAACACGATATCTCAGAAAATTCAGTCCCTGCAGCCAATAAAGAACAAAGAACAAAACAGCACAGGAAACAGGTCCTTCAGCCCAACGAGCCCGTGCCGCCACCCCGATGCTCCCACCTCTACCCGTGATCCCTGTCCATATTTATAGATCTATGGATTAAAAACCAAATTTGAGACAATTTAGGGAGAATTTGTTTTGCCAATTACCCTAAGAGCACAACTTTGGGATGTGGGAGAAAACCGCAGCACCCGGAGAAAACCCACGCAAGCACGGGGGGAATGTGCAAACTCCCACAGACACAGGCCCAAATCCATGTATCTGCACAGCACAGCGATAGTCACTGAGCTGTCGTGTTGCCCATCAAATGTCCAGGTCAAGCGTACACTAACGACGTGAAGCACTAGGATACTCTCGAAAAAAATCCAAGAGCAGCCCTCTCACGACCCATCGCGTGTATGCCCCTCGTTAGACAACAAGGTGGACCAAAGCACCTGTAGGATAAAAACAAGTACATCAATATCATCATCTATTTATACACTTCCCAGGGACTCCCAAGGTTCATGATCCCTATTTTAAATCAGTTTTCTATACCCCTCCATTCCCATTCTATTCATGTGCCCATCTAAGTATTTCTTAAATAACTCCAGAGTACCTGGCTCCACCACTTTACTTGGCAGTGCATTCCATACCCCCACCACCCTCTGTGTGAAAAAACTCTCTCTAGCATCCAAATTATACCTTACCCACCTCATCCTAAGCCCTCATGCTATTCGAGTCCATCCTAGGAAAAAGCTTAACCCTGTTTACTCTATCTATACCCCTCATAATCTTGTATACCTCTATTAGATCTCCTCTAAGTCTACATCTTTCTAAGGAAACAGTCCCAATTTGCTTAATCTCTCCTCGTATCTCAGACCTTCCATACAAGGCAGCATCCTGGTAAACCTCCTCTGCACTCTCTCCAGAGTCTCCACGTCCTTTCAGTAGTAAGAGGACCAGAACTGGATGCAGTATTCCAGATGAAGCCTAACCAATGTTTTATACAACTGCAACATTAAAGGCCAGCTCTTGTACTCTATACCCCTTCCTATAAAGGCTAACATACTATAAATACAAACACATCATCTCTTCAAGGAGGAAATATGCAGATTTAACAGTGACATGTAATGCACAGGCACCAACTGATACTGGCCTCACATCTGATACACCAGCTTATACTGGGAGAGGAGTATGAAGAGAGCAAGAGAGAGAGAGCCATGATCTGGGAATGTGGAAGATATTATGGGGAAGCAGATATTGTGAGAGGAATAGTGCTCATAATAGTAATTTAAACTTAAGGGAAAGATAGCTCCATCATAAACGACCCGGTGCTGTATTCACATTAAATGGATCAGCTGGATATTACATCCTGTTCTGGCTCACACACTTTAGACACAATGTGATGACATCGGCGAGAGAAATGAAGGCGAATGTCCAATAAGAAAGAAACAACTGTGGTGAGATAGAGGGAGACAGATGGGCAAAGAGGGGATAAGAGGTGGAGAAAGACAAATGAGTGAGTAAGTGAGAGCTGCAGTCTGAATGAAAGGGAGAGTGTGCATATAGGCTGAGAGCGAGAGACACAGAGATAGACAGGCGCTGAGGGAGGGATCTTGATGGGTTCAGAGAGACAAGTGGGCTCAGACAGAAGGGGTGAGAGGTGGGTAGAGTAGGATCTATGATGTGAATGTCCTGAGAGAGGCTGAGGGAACGGGGAGAAAGAAGGAGGGAGGGAGAAGTGTATGTTTGTGAGAGAGGAATGTGAGGGAGTGAATGTTACAGAGAGATTGTGTGAAAGAGTGCGTGAGAGGATCAGTGAGCAAGTGTGTGAGTGTGCATGTGTGTTTTTCTGTGTGTGTGTGTATATGTGTGTGAATTTGTGCAAGTGTGTGCAAGTGTATATTAGTTGTACGAATGTGCACTAGTGTGAATGATTGTGGGCAAGTGTTGCAAGTGTGCACAAATCTGTGCAAGTATGCGAGTATGCATGAGTGTCTGTGTGTGAGTCTGAGTCTGTGTGTCTGACTGAGGGAGAGACTATGTGTGTGTGTACATGAGTTACTGTGTGCTTGTGGGGATGTGTGTGAGTGTGTGTGTCTGTGTGTGTGACAGACAGGGAGAGAGAGAGACCATGTGCATCTGGCTTACTGTATGTGTGAGGGTGTGTTGGAGAAAGAGCATGTGTGTGAGAGTATGTGTGCGTGAGTGTGTGTGTGTGTGAGTGTGTGTGCGTGAGTGTGTGTGCGTGAGTGTGTGTGTGAGAGTGAATGTGTGTGTGTGTGCACGCATGTGTGCGTGAGAGAGAGAGTGTGAGAGTGAGTACGTGTGAGTGAGTGAGGGTGAGTGTGAGTGAGAATGTGAGCCTGTAGGTGTGTGTTTGTGTGACTGTGAGAGTGGGAGTCTGTGGGAGTGTGAATCTGTGGGGTGTGTGTGTGCTTATGCGAGTGTGAGTGTGTGACGGTCTGTATATATGTGAGTGTGAGTGTGAGTGTGTGTGATAGAGAGTGCGTCAGAGAAATACTGGCTGTGATTCTCCCAAAAGTGCTGAATTGGTGGGAAAACTGTCCTAAATCCCAACTGTTCTGTCTCACCTGAGTCTCTGCACTCTGTGCAATGCAGAGGTCCCAGGTGTGAATCTCATTAAAACCCCGGAGGGGAGTGGAGCCTGTTTGTGCCAGAGTTTAACCATTCTGGAGCTCTGTGCCTACACAGTGTTCCCAATCCTGGGGCTGGCCAGTGATTGAGCCCAGGATCCCCACAATGCTGCTCATCCAGATCCCCCCATGGCCTGATCACGACCCCCACAATAATTCCCAGGCCAGCTCTGATTCCCCCCTGTCCCAGAGTGCCCCAATGTCCAGGGCCCACCCCCAAGTACTGGGGATTTCCCTCCCATCCCCCTCATCCCAGCAGAAACTCACCAGCAGAACACCCACCCCAGCCCACCTCAATCGCTACCCTCCCTCCATCCCAAACTGATCCTGCCTCCAGAGAAGGATACTTCACCTCCACCCCCACCGATCACCACTACACCCTATCCATAATAGGTCCCACCCCTAAATAGCCCTAATTCCCCAGAGCCAGATAATCACATCCCAGAGTACTTACAGAAGTGGCTCTAGAAATATGGATGCATCGTTGGTCACCTTCCAGGATTCTATATACTCTGGAACAGTCCCTGCAGATTGGAGGGTAGTGAAAGTCATTCCAATATTCATAAAGGAAGGTAGAGAGAAAACAGGGAATTATAGACCAGTCAGCTTTATATCGGGAATGGGGAAAATTCTCAAACCCGTAATCAAGGGCTTTATAGCAGAGCAGGAAACAGTGACAGGATCAGACAGAGTCAGCATGGATTTATAAAGAGGAAATCATGCTTGATAAATCTGTTGGAATTCTTTGAAATGTAATGAGTAGAATTGACAAGGGGGAAGCAGTCAACATAATATATTTGAACTTTCAGAAAGTGTTGGACAAAGTCCCACGTAAGAAATTACCACACAAGATTAAAATGCATGGGATTGGGAGAAATGTATGAAATGGATGGAAAACTGGTTGACAGAGAGAAAGAAAGAGTAGCAATGAATGGGTTCTTTTCAAATTGGCAGTCAGTAACTCGTGGGGTGCCAAACGGATCGGTGCTGGGACCCCAGCTATTCACGGAAATGTATCCTAGTGCTTCACATCATTAGTGTACGCTTGACCTGGATCATTTGATGGGCAACACGACAGCTCAGTGACTATCGCTGTACTGTGCAGATACATGGATTTGGGCCTGTGTCTGTGGAAGTTTGCGCATTCTCCCCGTGCTTGCGTGGGTTTTCTCCGGGTGCTCCAGTTTCCTCCCACATCCCAAAGATGTGCTCTTAGGCTAATTGGCAAAACAAATTCTCCCTAAATTGTCTCAAATTTGGTTTTTAATCCATAGATCTATAAACATTGACAGGGATCGCGGGTAGAGGTGTGAACATCGGGGAGGTGGCGCGGGCTCGTTGGGCTGAAGGGCCTGTTTCCCGTGCTGTTTTGTTCTTTGTTCTTTGTTCTCAGCCTCGAAGTGTCAGCATCTTTCCCTTTTGATCACGCTTTTTGATCCGAACTTTCACTCTCTGAACCTTGATCCATTGTCTCTGAAGGTGGCAGAGCAAGTGGAGAAGGTTGTGAAGAAAGCATATAGTATGTTAGCCTTTATAGGAAGGGGTATAGAGTACAAGAGCTGGCCGTTAATGTTGCAGTTGTATAAAACGTTGGTTAGACCTCATTTGGAATACTGCGTCCAGTTCTGGTTGCCTTACTACTGAAAGGACGTGGAGACTCTGGAGAGAGTGCAGAGGAGGTTTACCTGGATGCTGCCTGGTGTGGAAGGTCTGAGATACGAGGAGAGGTTAGGCAAATTGGGACTGTTTTCCTTAGAAAGATGTAGACTTAGAGGAGATATAATAGAGGTGTACAAGATTATGAGGGGTATAGATAGAGTAAACAGGGTTAAGCTTTTTCCTAGGATGGACTCAAATAGCACGAGGGGTCACGGGCTTAGGGTGAGGGGGGTAAGGTATAATTTGGATGCTAGAGGGAGTTTTTTCACATAGAGGGTGGTGGGGGTATGGAATGCACTGCCAAGTAAAGTGGTGGAGGCAGGTACTCTGGAGTTATTTAAGAGATATTTAGATGGGCACGTGAACAGAATGGGAATGGAGGGGTATAGAAAATTGATTTAAAATAGGGATCATGAGCCTTGGGAGTCCCTGGGAAGTGTGTAAATAGGTGATGATATTGATGTACTTGTTTTTATCCTACAGGTGCTTTGGTCCACCTTGTTGTCTAACTTGATCGAGGGTAGGCCGACACTATATATGTGCGAGTCTTTCAAGGGAAAACTAAAATTTTTGCAGGCAAGACACGTGCCAGTAAGGAGGAAGGATGGGAAAGGTAGGATTAGAGAACCGTGGGTTACTAGGGATGTTGAGGACTTGGTCAGGAAGAAGCGGGAGGCGTAAGTTAGATCCAGGCAACGGGGGACAGAGGCAGCGCTGGAAAAATATAGAGAGTGTAGACGGGATCTTAAAAGGGGTGTCAGAAAGGCAAAAAGGGGCCACGAAATGGATTTGGCAGGTAGGATTAAGGAAAATCCTAAGACATTTTACTCCTATGTAAGGAGCAAAAGGATGGTTAGAGGGAAGATTGGACCTCTATGTTCTATGTTCTATGTTCTCTCAGGGACAGAGGAAGGGAACTATGCTTGGAGCCTGAGGGAATGGGGGAGATCCTGAATGAATACTTTGTGTCAGTATTCACGTGGGAGAGGGGCCTGATGTCTGATGCCGGCTTTGAGGAATTTGAGGACCTGTTAAATGAAATAATCATTACGAGGGATGAAGTGTTGGGGCTTTTAGGTAGCATAAAGACTTATAAAGCTCCGGGGCCTGATGGTATTTATCCCAGGCTGCTAAGGGAGGTGAGAGATGACATTGCTGGGCCTCTGACGCAAATCTTTGTCTCCTCTTTGGACACAGGGGAGGTCCCAGAGGACTGGAGGATTGCAAATGTAGTACCGTTGTTTAAAAAGGGTCAGAGGGATAACCCAGGGAACTATAGGCCGGTGAGCTTGACTTCCGTTATAGGTAAGCTAATGGAGAGGATCCTCAGGGACAGGATGTATGAGCATCTGGAGCGCTGCGATCTGATCAGGGATACGCAGCATGGCTTCGTTAAGGGGAGGTCGTGCCTTACGAATCTAGTGGAATTTTTTGAATAGGTGACAAAAATGGTTGATGAAGGACAAGCCATTGATGTCGTCTATATGGATTTCAGTAAGGCGTTTGATAAGGTCCTTCATGGTAGGCTGATAGAAAAGGTGAAGGCGCATGGTATACAGGGCCAGGTATATAGATGGGTTGAGAACTGGCTTGGGAGGAGGAGACAGCGGGTATTAGTGGAAGGCTCTTTTTCCAACTGGAGGTCTGTCACTAGTGGTGTGCCACAGGGCTCTGTGCTAGGACCCCTTCTATTTGTGGTGTATATAAATGACTTGGAAGAGGGGGTAGGTGGTGTGATCAGCAAATTTGCTGATGACACTAAAATGATTGTTTTGGCGCGTACCGAGGAGCAGTGCCTGGCAATACAACATGACATAGATAGGCTGGTAGATTGGGCAGGTAGATGGCAAATGGAATTTAATCCGGATAAATGCGAGGTGATGCATTTTAACCGGAATAATGTAGAGGGGAGTTATAGGATAAAAGGTAAAACTATCCGGAGTATAGAGATGCAGAGAGACCTGGGGGTGCAAGTTCACAAGTCTCTGAAGGTGTCAGTATAGGTGGAGAATGTGGTAAAAAAAGTGTATGGTATGTTAGCCTTCATAGGAAGGGGTATAGAATACAAGAGTAGGAGTCTGATGTTGCAGGTGTATAGAACGTTGGTTAGGCCTCATCTGGAGTACTGCGTCCAGTTCTGGTCGCCGTATTACAGGAAGGATGTGGAGGCCCTGGAGAGAGTGCAGAGGAGATTTACCAGGATGCTGCCGGGTTGGAAGGGCTGTCTTACGAGGAAAGATTGAAAACACTGGGGTTGTTTTCCCTTGAAAGACATCGGCTGAGAGGGGATCTTTTAGAGGTACATAAGATTATAAGGGGTATAGATAGAGTAAATGGTGGTAAGCTTTTTCTACCACTAGAAATGGATAGAACGAGGGGTCACGGGCTCAGAGTGAGGGGGGCTATGTATAAGACGAATATTAGAGGCCAGTTTTTCACACAAAGGGTAGTGGGGGTGTAGAATGCACTGCCAAGTAAGGTGGTGGGAGCAGGCACGCTAGGGTTGTTTAAGGGTCCCTTGGACAGCCACATGATGGTCTGCAGATAGAGGGATATAGCAGGACTGTTTGAACATTGGGAGGTCCAAATAGTAGTAGACTATCTTTTAGTTTCGTCTCGGGAATGTCTTAGTTTTTTTTTAGCATGTTTAATTAAATCTTATTTGTTTCCGCAGGCAATTCGATCCACCTTGTTGACCAACAAGGCGCATGCATGCGGCATGTCGTGCGAGCGCTGCTCTTGAGGTTGCTTCAGGAGTTGCCTTGTGCTTCACGTCGACTGGACCATCTGATGGGCAACATGACAGCTCAGAGACTATCGCTGTTGCTGTGCTGACACATGGATTTGGGCCTGTGTCTGCGGGAGTTTGCGCGTTCTCCCCGTGGTTGCGTGGGTTTCCTCCGGGTGCTCCGGTTTCCTCCCACATCTCAAAAATGTGCTCTTAGGCTGATTGGGTAACAAATTGTCCCTATATTGGTCCCTATATGGGAATCTTCAACACTAGGCATAGCCTAAAGTCAAGGATATGTCATTAAGACGTTAGGACAGCAGTGTGGGCTCGTTGGGCCGAAGGGCCTGTTTCCCGTGCTGTGTTGCTCTTTGTTCTTTGTTCTTTGTACGAGGGACATGCACGCGATGGGTCGTGAGAGGGCTGCTCTTGGATATTTTTTTCGAGAGTATCCTAGTGCTTCACGTCGTTAGTGTACGCTTGACTTAGACCATTTGATGGGCAACACGACAGCTCAGTGACTATTGCTGCGCTGTGCAGATACATGGATTTGGGCCCGTGTCTATGGGAGTTTGCACATTCTCCCCATGCTTGCGTGGGTTTTGTCCGGGTGCTCCACTTTCCTCCCACATCCCAAAGATATGCTTTTAGGCTAATTGGCAAAACAAATTCTCCCTAAATTGTCTCAATTTTTTTTTAATGCATAGGTCTATAAACGTAGACAGGGATCACAGGTAGAGGTGGGAACATTGGGGTGGCAGCATGGACTCGTTGGGCCGAAGGGCCAGTTTCTCATGCTGTTTTGTTCTTTGTTCTTTGTCATTTCAGAGCCCCTCTTTCTATTTCGATGACAAGTGGTGTACCTCAGGGGTCTGTTTTGGGGCCCCTGCTGTTTGTAAATTTTATAAATGATCTGGATGAGGGTATTGAAGGATGGATTAGTAAATTTTCAGATGACACTAAAGTCGGTGGAGTGGTAGATAGTGAAGAGGGGTGTCATAGTTTGCAGAGGGACTTGGACAAGTTGCAGAGCTGGGCCGAGAGGTGGCAAATGGAGTTTAATGTGGAAAAGTGTGAGGTAATGCACTATGGCAGAAATAATAAATGTGTAGAGTATAGGGCAAATGGTAGGATTCTTAGTAGTCTAGATGAACAGAGGGATCTTGGTGTGTATGTGCATAGATCCCTGAAAGTAGGCAGTCAGGTCGAGAAGGTTGTTAGGAAGGCATATGGAGTCTTGGCTTTTATTGGTAGAGGGATTGAATTTCGGAGCCGCAACGTCATGTTGCAACTGTACAAAACTCTAGTGCGGCCGCACTTGGAGTATTGTGTGCAGTTCTGGTCCCCGCATTATAAGAAAGATGTGGAGGCATTGGAGAGGGTACAGAGGAGGTTTACCAGGATGTTGCCTGGTATGGAGGGCAGGTCTTATGAAGAGAGGCTGAGGGATTTGAGGTTGTTTTCGTTAGAAAGGAGGCGGCTAAGAGGGGACCTAATCGAAACATATAAGATGATTAGAGGTTTAGATAGGGTGGACAGTGATAGCCTTTTTCCTAGGATGGAGAAAGCTAGCACGAGGGGACACAGCTTTAAATTAAGGGGTGATAGTTATAGGACGGATATCAGAGGCAGGTTCTTTACCCAAAGGGTGGTTCGGGAGTGGAATGCCCTGCCTGCAGCAGTTGTAGATGCGCCAAATTTGGTGGCGTTTAAGAGGTTAGTTGATAAGTATATGGAAGAGAAGGGAATGGTTTAGTTTGGAGTGGCATTGCTTTTTATATTGGTTGGCGCAACATCGAAGGCCGAAGGGCCTGTTCTGTGCTGTAATGTTCTATGTTCTATGTTCTATGTTCTATGTTCTATTTCTCTCCACCTCTCACTCTGTATTTCAGTATGTGTACACATCTCCCTCCAAATCTGTGGATCATTTCATTTGGATCACAACAGTATCTTCCATTTCAATTTTTACCCCATCCCACCTTCCACCAATCTCTGCTTCCCTGTCTCCCTTTCTGAACCACTATCTGAATCACAGAGGCACCTTGTCTGTCTCCATTCCAATTTCTCTCTCTGATCACCGTTTTGTTATTAATAGGGAGTGAAAGCCCAGAGATACAATGGAGTTAGGGGTGGGTGGGTGTAACTCGCTTCAAGCGATGAGAGTTGTAATGCAGGGGGTTGTTTGAAGATAGGGATATTAGACAGAGGGGAACTGAAGGAGAGTTTGGGGAGAAAATCCAACAGGGTGTTTGCTGTCTAGGAGGGGAGAAGGTGGAATATTCTTCTATCGACTGCTTAGTGTCAGGGGAATGTTAAAATTTAAAAACTGGCAGAGTTTTGAACAAGACTTAGAGGGACATCAGGAAAGAGTGGGATTTAGAGGGATTTTGAGGGATGCGGGGCTTGGGAAAATTTACAGGGATTCCAGGTTCCTACAGAGGGATGTGGTGGAGAGATTCAGGCAGATGGGTCTTGACATTTAGAGAGGTCTTCGCTGGTGGGGACTCAGAGGATGTGGGAACATTCGAGGCATTTAAGGTGAGGGAAAGGAATTCGGGGGAATTACAGAGATTGAGGAGCTGAGGCAGAGAGAGATTTCAGGTGGATGCACTTGGATTCGGAAAGGAAGTGCTTAGAGGGATTGGGCTGTGATTTAGAGAGGAGTTTAAGGGAAACTTGAGATTTGCGGAGGGTTAGAACATAGAACATTCCAGCATAGTACAGGCCCTTCGGCCCTCGATGTTGTGCTGACCTGCGAAACTAATCTAAAGCCCATCTAACCTACACTATTCCAATATCATCCATGTGTTTATCCAACGACCATTTAAATGCCCTTAATGTTGGTGAATCCACGACTGCTGCAGACCGGGCATTCCATGGCCTTAGTACTCTCTGAGTAAAGAACCTACCTCTGACATCTGTCTTAAACTATCACCCCTCAATTTAAAGCTATTTCCCCTTGTATTAGTCATCTCCATCCAAGGAAAAAGGCTCTCACTGTTCCCTCTATCTAATCTTCTGATCATCTTGTATGTCTCTATTAAGTCACCTCTGAACCTTCATCTCTTGAATGAAAACAGCTTCAAGTCCCTCAGCCTTTCCTCAGAAGACCTTCCCACATACCATGCAATGCCCTGGTAAACCTTCTCTGCACCCTTTCCAATGCTTCCACATTCTTCCTAATAATGCGGCGACCAAAACGATACGTGATACTCCAAGTGCAGCAGCACCAGAGTTTTGTACAGCTGCAAAATGACCTCCTAAACTCAATCCCTCTACCAAAAAAAGCTAACACACCGTACATCTTCTTAACAACCCTATCATAGAACATAGAACATTACAGCGCAGTACAGGCACTTCGGCTCTCGATGTTGCGCTGACTAGTAGAACCAATCTAATGACTCTCTGACCTAAACTATTCCAATGTTAACCATATGCCTATTCACTAACCATTTGAACGCCCTTAAAGTTGGTGAGTCTACAACTGCATCAGGAAGAGTATTTCACACCCTTACTATCCTCTGAGAAAGGAACCTACTTCTGACATCCGACCTTTAATTATCACCCCTCAGCTTAATGCTATGTCCTCTCGTATTAGCCCTCACCATCCGAGAAAAAAGGCTCTCACTGCCCACCCTATCTAACCCTCTGATCATCCTATATGTCTCAATTAGGTCGTCTCTTAGCCTTCTTCTCTCTAACGAAAATAACCTCAAGTCCCTCAGCCTTTCCTCATAAGACCTTCCCTCCATACCAGGCAACATCCTGGTAAACCTCCTCCACACCCTTTCCAATGCTTCCACATCTTTCTTATAATGCAGGGACCGGAACTGTACGCAATACTCCAAGTGAGGCCGCACCAGAGTTTTGTACAGTTGCAACATGATCTCACGGCTCCGAAATTCAATCCCTCTGCTAATAAAAACTAACACACCGTACGCCTTCTTAACAACCTTATCAACCTGGGTGCTAACTTTCAGGGATCTATGCACATGTACACCAAGACCAACAGTTAAAGTTTGTAAAGATATGCAAAAAGAAAAAGATCGACAAAAAGAATGTAAGTTCCTTATCGTCAGAAACAGGAGAATTCATAACAAGGAATAAAGAAATGGCTGAAGAAGCTGTATTTTTCTTCTTTGTTCACAAAGAAAGACATGAATAATATCGCAGAAATCCTGAGAGAAACAAGTTTTAATGAGGAGCTTTAATGAGAATCAACATGAGAATAGAAATGGTTTTGGGGAAATTCATGGGATTGAAGGTGAAAAATGTCCCAAGCTTCTTAATCTTTATCCCAGAGCACTTCAGAAAATGGCTCTGGGAATAATAGATTCAGTTGTGGCTATTTTCCAAAATTTTTTGGACTCTGCACTGGTTGCTACAAACTGGAGGGTAGCTAACATCAGCCCAGTGTTCACAAAGGGAGGTAGAGAGAACATTCAATAAAGATCCCAAGGCGACATCTTCCAAACACACAACCATTTCCATGTTGGGCAGCAGATACAAGGGAACACCAGCACCTGCAACTTCCCCCTCCAAGCTTCTCACCATTCTCACTGAGAAATATCTCGGCCATTCCTTTGTGGACACTGGGTCAAAATAGTAAAATTCCCTTCCTAACGGCATTTTGGGACAACACAGAGTACATGGACTGCAGCGATTCAAGAAGGCAACTCACCACCACCTTTTCAAGGACAACTAGGGATGGGCAATAAATGCTGGCCAGCCAGAGATGCGCATGTCCTACTCGTGAATAGAAAAAAAAAGGTGACTATTGACTAGTGAATCTAACCTCACTACTGGGGAAATTTCTAAAGTTCATTATCAAGGATTTCATAGCTCAGAATTTGGAATTCAGTAGTGCAATCAGAGACAATTAGCATGGATTTAATGGAGAGAAATCATGTTAATGAATCTATTTGAATTCTTTGATGATCAAACTAATAGAGTTGACCAAAGAGAACAAGTGGATATGGCTTATTTAGAATTTCAGAAGGCTTTCAACAAGGTTCCACTTGGAACTCGACTATACAACTTTATAGCGCATGAGATTGTGGGTAATGTCTTGAGATGGACAGAATGTTGGTCAGCAGCTAGGATGCAAAGAGTGGGTATATAGGGATCATTTTCTGACTGTTAGGCAGTGAGTAGCGGGTACAGCAAGGATCATTGCTAGGACCCCAACTGTTGAAACTATATATGAATGGTTTTGAAGAAGAACTAACTGCATTATCTCCAAATTTGCACATGATACAAAACTGGGTGGGAGGGTGAGCTGTGAGGAGAATGGAGAGATACTTCAACATGATTTGGACAGGCTGAGTCCATAGGCATGAGTGTAGCAGGTGTAGTATAATGTCGATAAACGTGTGGTTATACACTTTGGTAGCAATAACAAGAAGTCATGTTATTATTTGAATGAGTGTAAATTGAGAAAGGTGGATAGAAAAGGAGAACTTGCTGTCCTCATGCATCAGTCCATGAGAGTAAGCATGCAGGTACAGCAGGCAGAAAGAAGGCAAATGCTCATTTTCACCTTTATAGGAAGAGGATTTGAGAATAAGAATATGAATGTTTTTCTGTAATTGTATATGGTGTTGGTGGGGCCACACCTGAAGTATTGTGTATATTTCTGGTCTCTTTATCTGAGGAAGAATGTCCTTGCCTCAGAGGGAGTATAGCACTCAGGCTGATTCCTGGGATGACAGGTCTGATATATAAGGAGAGAATATTTCGGTTGGGATCATGTTCACTAGTGTTTAGAAGAGTGATTGGGGATCTCTTCGAAATATATAACATTCTAACAGGGTTCAACAGGGTTGATTCAGAAAGAATGCTCCTAATGGTGAAGGTGACCAGAACCAGGATTGTAGTTTTAGGATAAGGGGTAAACAGTTTAGAATCAAAGTGAGGGGAAATTTTTTCAACCAGAGCGAGGTGAATTTGTGGAACTCACTACAACAGAAAGATGATAGCTGAGGCCAAACGTTATCTGACTTCAAGAATAAATTAGTTTTAGCAATTGGGCCTAAAGGGATCAATGGATACATGAGGAAAGGGGGATCAGGATGTGGAAATTAATGATCAGTCATGATCAAAATGAAAGGTGGAGAAGCTTCAAAGGGGCAAATGGGCTCCTCCTGGTGAGCGGTTCCCCTGTCTCACACCCACACTCCCCCCTCTCACACCCACACTCCCCCCTCTCACACCCACACTCCCCCCTCTCACACCCACACTCCCCCTCTCACACCCACCACTCCCCCCTCTCACACCCACACTCCCCCCTCACACCACACTCTCCCCTCCTCACCCCACACTCCCCCCACTCACACCCCACTCCCCCCCACACCACCCACACTCCCCCCACTCACACCCACCTCCCCCCACACCCACCCACACTCCCTCACTCACCACTCCCCATGAAACTTCAAAGTTCTCCATCTCAACTTTCTACCTCCTCCCCCTGTCAGCCCACACTTGCAGTTTGTAACGCAGAGAGCAATGCCTACCCGGAAACAACTGTCTGACCTGCTATCCGATTCCATCAGAGCCTTTTGGAGAATGAAGGGAAATATTTATACTTAAAGGGTTGTGGGGGTGGGGGAATTGGGGGTTCAGGTTGGGAGGGGTTAGGGAGAAAGGGGTGGGGGTTAGAGATATAAATGAAATCCTTCCATTACTTATGGATTGAACCGACAGTCTCCTGGGGCATAAGGTCTGACTTATTGTGTCTCTCTGTGATACCATAAAATAGATGTTATTCCAGATCTGTATATGTCCTTCACCAATCCTCACAGTGTGTGCTTCAGATAGTGCAAGAGGGACTTCAGAATGTATCGAACCCCATGCTCAACCTATCCTGATGGTCATGATGTGGAGGTGCCGGCATTGGATTGAGATAAACACAGTAAGAAGTCTCACAACACCAGATTAGAGTCCAACCAGTTTATTTGATAGTAAACCCACAAGCTTTCGGAAATGGTGTTCCTTTGACAGGTTGTTGTTAAGTCCAACAACTAGTTGGACTTAAAGCTGGTGTTGTGAGACTTCTTACTGTGTTTACCCCAGTTCAATGCTGGCATCTCTACACAGTGTTTGATGGTGACAGTATAGCTTGAATTTTACTCTTTATCTAACCCCATGCTGCACTTGTCCTGGGAGTGTTTGATCACATGCAAATACCAGTGTTGGATTAGGGTCAACACACTAAGCAGTCTCACAACACCAGATTAAAGTCCAACAGTTTATTTGGTAGCAAACACAACTAACTTTCAAGGCTCTGCTCCTTTGTCAGGTGAGTGCAGAGTTCTGATCACAAGACAGCGTTTATAAAGACACACAGTTTACAGAATACTGATTAGAATGTGAATCTTTACAGCTAATCAAGTCTTAAAGTTGCAGACCTGATTTCTTGCATCTTTGTAAAAAGTTGGTGTCTTTGTTGATATGCACAATTTTCTTGGAGATCCTCTCCACGTGGATCTGGCAGTTTGCAGTGTTGATGGTAGTCATGATGTGAGATGCTGACGTTGGACTGGGATAAATATAGTAAGAAGTCTCACAACACCAGGTTAAAGTCCAACAGGTTTATTTTGTAGCAAACACCATTAGAAAGGAGGTCTGCACCTTTAAGACTTGATTAGGTGTAAAGACTCATTCTAATTAGTATTCTGTAAACTGACTGTGCCTTTATATGCCCTGTTTGTAATCAAAACTCCCCAGTCACCTGACAAAACAAAATAAACTTTAACCTGATGCTGTGAGACTTTTATTGTGTTTGATGGGGACAGTGTAGAAGGAGATTTGTTCTCTATCTAACCCTGTGCTGTATCTGTCCTGGGAGTGTTTGATGGGGACAGTGTAGAGGGAGCATTGCTCTGTATCTAACCCCTTGCTGTACCTGTCCTGGGAGTGTTTGATGGAACAACACTGTAAGAAGTCTGACAACACCAGGTTTAAGTCCAACCGATTAATTTGATAGTAAACTCACAAGCTTTTGAGGCTCTGCTCTTTGTCAAGTGAATGAGGTGTTCTGGTCTCAAACAGCACAAGTATCAGCACAGACTGTTTACAGATTACTGATTAGAATGTGAATCTTTACACCTAACCTGCTATTCAATTCTTAAAGTGGCTAACAATGTGAATGGAAGAAGCACTGAGCACAGGTTAAAGAAATGTGTATTGTCTCCAGACAGCACAGTAAGTGAGGTTTTTTGCTTACCCAGGCAAGTCATGGGGGTTACAGATAGTGTGACATGAAGCCAAGATCCCTGTTGAGACCGTCCTCATGTGTGATGTGTGCAGAACCTGGCTATCAGTCTCTGCTCAATGACTCTGTGCTGTTGTGTGTCGTGAAGGCTATTGAAGAACATTTACCCGAAAGTCGGAGGCCAAATGCCCATGTCCCTACACTCAGCCCCCTCGTCCTGATCATCTATGTAAATGGTAAACAGTTGAGGCTCCAGCACCGATTCCTGCGGCACTCCACTAATCACCAACTGCCAACCAGAAAAGCACCCATTTATTCCAACTCCCTGCTTCCTGTTAGATAACCAATCCTCAATCCACTCTAACACTTTACCCCCAAATCTGTGTACCCTAACCTTCTGCAGCAATCTTTTGTGAGGCACCTTATCGAATGCCTTCTGGAAATCTAAAAACACCACATCCACCGGTTCCCCTCTGTCTACTGGACTAGTCACATCTTCATAAAATCCAATAAATTTGTCAAATATGACTTCCCCTTCACAAATCCGTGCTGCATCTGCTCAATTGAACCGTTCTTTTCTAGGTGTCCTACTATTTCTTCTTTGATGATGGATTCTAGCATTTTCCCTACTACAGACATTAAGCTAACTGGCCTGTAGTTACCCGCCTTTTCTCTGCTACTTTTTTTAAACAGTGGCGTAACAGTATCTGTTTTCCAATCCACCGGCACTTTCCCAGAGTGCAGCAAATTTTGATAAATAATTAATAACGCATCCACTATTCCTTCTGCCATTCTTGCAGAATTCATTCCATCTGGTCCAGGGGACTTGTCTACCTTCAGTCCTGTTAGTTTATCAAGCACTGCCTCTCTAGTAACAGTAAATGTATTAAGGACCTCATCTCCTACCAACCCTCTATCTTTAATTTTTGATAAGCTATTTGTGTCCTCCTCCGTGAAGACCGACACAAAAAACTTATTTAAAGTCTCAGTCATTTCTTTGTTACCCACTGTTAAATCCACCCCCCCCCTTGTTTTCCAAGGGTCCCACATTCACTCTAGCCACTCTCTTCTTCTTTATATATTTGTAACGACTTTTAGTATCATTTTTTTGTATTTAGAGCTAATTTAGTTTCATATTCTGTCTTTCTTTATCACTTTCTTAGTCATTCTTTGTTGTTTTTTAAATCTTTCCCAATCTTCTAATTCCCCACTATTTTTAGCCACTCTGTACGCATCAGTTTTTAATTTAATACGCTCCTTCATTTCCTTCGATATTCACAGCTGGTTATCCCTTTTCTTACCTTTCTTCTTTATCATCAGAATATATTTCTGCTGAGTACTGAAAAAGATCTCCTTAAAAATCCTCCACTGTTCCTCAGCTGTCCTACCAACCAGTCTGTGCTCTCAGTCTACATTAGCCAATTCCGCCCTCATCTTATCATACTCCCTTCTGTTCAAACAGAGGACACTGGTTTAGGACCCTATTTTTTCATCCTCCATCTGTGTCAGAAACTTAACCATACTGTGATCACTTATCCCAAAAAGAATCCCTCACAAGGAGATCCCTAATTCTACCTGCCTCGTTACACATTACCAGATCTAAGATAGCTCGTTCCCTTATAGGTTCCGTTACATACTGTTGAAGGAATCAACATACTGTCAAAGGGATCAAGAGCTTGGGACATTCCTGGGAATTGCATAAGATGTACATGTTATTAATGTTTTTCTCTTTTATTCTACAGGTGCTTTGGTCCACCTTGTTGTCCAACAAGGGCATACACATGATGGGTCGTGCAAGGACGGCTCTTGGATTTTTTGAGAGTAGCCTAGTCCTTCACGTCATTAGTGTTTTATGGGATGGTGCAGATGATGTTTGCTCTGTGTTTAAAGCTGTCACTGCATCTTCCACACTCTGGATGGCAGTATGAAGAGACAGATCGACTTCACACCCAATCCCTGCAGTAAATATTCTGGGATCAGTGTGTATTGATATAACACCATGTTGTTCCCCCCTCATCTGAAAGTACCCCCCCCTCACATCAACACACTCTCTCTCACCTCAGCACACCACCTCTCACCTCAACTCCCACTGTCCACAACAATACCCCCTGTCTCAACACTGACCCTCTCACATCAAACTTCCCTTCACCTCAACACTCTCTCTTTCATCCCTTCACATCAAAAATAGGATTGACCTTGTGAGTTCCTTCAATCTTTCTGATCTTAGGCTACCATCAACAGCATAAAGTTTCAGAGTGCACTGCCTGTCTGTTCCTCCAGGAATTTACTCGTTTTAAATAATTCCTGAATGGAATATCTATTTTGGGTTAGGCAAAGGTCATGGTGTTGAAGCATGATGCTAAATACCAGAATTATCTGCATCAATATCTGTTATCTGGTTTCTCCATGTCCCAGGTTACATTGGTTTTGGCCAGTTGATCCAAACTGCAAGAACTGATTCCAGCTCCGGAAAGAGGAGAGAATTTCCATGGAGTGAAAGGAGAACTTTGGATCATGGAAATAAATAGTGACATATGAATTAATCAAGTTCCACTTCACTTTATTCCTGCAGACTAATCAAATCGCAGAATCACAAATAATCGACCAGATTTAAAATATACATATTAGATGGTAATTTGACTTGTGTAAAATTGTTTGGATTACAAAGGGTTAAAGCTGTCTTTAGTGACTGGAACTAATGTTATTCACCTTGAGATCTCAATAATGTGCCTCTTCTATTCCCTACAGACAGCACAAGAAACAGATTTAGAAATGTTCTTTCAAATACATTGTATAAGATCACAAATGTCCGATTATAAATTCCCAAATAAATTATCAGCTGAATTCAACAAGCAAATCCCCGGCAATTGAGTTGTGATTTCCCCTTGCTTTGTGAAGTAAGGGACATCAGCATCACTGCGAATTTAATCATCTTGTTTAATGGATAGAATCGAAGGAGATCTTCTGTGTATCTCAGACTGTGCTGTATCAACAATCAGAGTATTTCATGGGACAGTGTAGAGGGGGTTAAACACTGTAAAGCTTTAGGTTCTTTGGCCTGATTGTAGATTATGGGTCCATGATAATACTCTGAATTGAACCTGTAACTTACCAGACACTGTCAGGTGGTACAGTTGTGAGGGTGTGGTGGGTGTGGGGGAACACTAACCTTACACTGTACTTCTGTAACTAACATTGAGTTGTTTCATGCGATGGCGCAGATGAGTTTCACTCTATATTTAACGGAGCTATCCCTGCCCCCTCTCCTTGTACAGTAGACTGAAGAGGCAAGAAGGATTTAGATATAGCCCTTGGGGCTAAAGTGTTCAGGGAATTCAGGAGAAGGCGGGATCAGGGCATTGAATTTGACAATCATAATTATAAAGAAAGGTGGGGTAGTCACAAAAGGGCCGAATGGCCAAGTCCAGATTGTAATTTCTATGTATGAGTCTACATGTGAGAATGGGAACTTCAATGGTGAGGAGGATGTTAAGAGACTTCAAAGTGATTTTAACAAGTGGTGGTGGGGAGTGGAAGGGGGCAGAAATAACAGTGCAATATATTGTGAATAAGTGTAAAATTATCCATTTCAGGTGGAAAAACAGAATATCGGAGTATCATTTAAATTGGGATAGAGTCTATTTTAGAAATATCAGCAAATTGTGAGATCAGCAGCATGAAATTATTAACCTGGGGTTGCAGTTTCAAACAGACAAACTTACATTCTGAAACAGGAGAGGCCTCACAACTTCAATTCTGTGAATCTCTGGTACTCCTGATGTGGAGATGCCGGCGTTGGGCTGGGGTAAACACAGTAAGAAGTCTCACAACACCAGGTTAAAGTCCAACAAGGTTTATTTGATAGTGCCAAGTTCCGCACACATGAGGACAGCCTCAACCAGGATCTTGGGTTCATGTCACACTTGAACCCCCATGACTAGCCTGAACTTGCAACATCTCACTTACTGTCCTGTCTGGAGACAATACACATCTCTTTAACCTGTGCTTAATACCATCTCCAGTCACATTGTCTGAACCTTTAAGACTTGAATAGCAGATTAGCTGTAAAGACTCACATTCTAATTAGTATTCTGTAAACCATGTGTGCCTCTATATGCACTGTTTGTGAATGGAACTTTCCACTCACCTGACGAAGGAACAACGTTCTGAAATCTTGTGGCATTTATCATCAAATAAACCTGTTGGACTTTAACCTTTAAGTGAGACTTCTTACAATCTGTGGTACCCCTATGTTCTGCATATTATAATCACGCTGTGTGTTGAGAAGTGGAAAGTTATTGAGACATTCACAAACCATCAAATTTTCTTGGGACATTTCCTATGAAACAGATTCTACAAAGAAATACAATCAAACTCATAGCTTCATCAATCACCAAAGCCCAAATCTCCCAATCAGACATCATCATGTACTTCTGGAGATAGCCCACAATCCCATAATGCAGGAATGCTACATTCCCCAACACAACTGTGACATATTCTCAAAATGAGTAAAGAGGGGGAGAGAGAGAGAGAGAGAAGAGGGAAAGGGGAGAATTGGAGAGCGAGGGAAAGAAAGTGGAAACAGGGAGGGAGAGAAGGGAGGAGACAGGGAAACAGGGAGGAAGACATGGATGAGGCAGGGACAGTAGGGAGAGAGGGAGCTATGGCAAAGTGGAGGGAGAGAATGGGAGAGGGAGGGATGGCGCAAACGAGAGAGCAACAGGATGAGATAGGGAGAAATGGCCTGACAGAAGGATGGGGGAAGAGATGGCGTGAGTGGCAGGACAGGGTGGGGACAGAGAAGTGAAAGAGGGCAGAGTTATGAAAGGAATGGGGTGGAGATAAGTGAGAGAAAAACATTGAGCTCAATGCAGACTAAAAGTAAGTTGATTAGTATAATTAGAAAGATTAATAAGTTTGCAGATAACACAAAAACTGGTGAAGTTACGGATATGTGAAGGGAGCTATCAGAGGATACAGCAAGATGTAGACCTGTCGGAGACTTGGGTGGAGGAATGGCAGATGGAGATAAATCCAAACTAGTGTGAGATAATGCATTTTGGAAGATCTAATGCATGTTGGAATTATACACAATATGGTAGAAACCTTAGGCAGAGAGATCAGGGAGTATATATATCCACCTATCACTGAAAGTGGCAAAGCATAGAACAAACAAAGAACAAAGAACAACACAGCACGGTAAACAGGCCCTTCGGCCCAACGAGCCCGCTCCGCCGTCCTAATGTCTTAATGACATATAAAGACCAATATAGGGACAATTTGATACCCAATCAGCCTAAGAGCACATTTTTGGGATGTGGGAGGAAACCGGAGCACCCGGAGAAAACCCACACAACCACGAGGAGAACGCACAAACTCCCGCAGACACAGGCCCAAATCCATGTGTCTGCACAGCAACAGCGATAGTCTCTGAGCTGTCATGTTGCCCATCGGATGGTCCAGTTTAAGCATACACTAACGACGTGAAGCACTAGGCCACTCCTGAAGTAACCTCCAGGAGCAGCCCTCGCACGACCTGCCGAATGCATGCACCTTGTTGGTCAACAAGGTGGACCAAATAGCCTGTGGAAACAAATAAAGTATTTAAACAGTCCTCCTATATCCCTCTATCTGCAGACCGCTCATGTGGCTGTCCAAGAGACCCTTAAACAACCCTAGCGTGCCTGCTCCCACCACCTTACTCGGTAGTGCATTCCACACCCCCACTACCCTTTGTGTGAAAAAATGCCCTCTAATATTAGTCTTATACATAGCCCCCTTCACCCTAAGGCCGTGACCCCTCGTTCTATCCGATTCTAATGGTGGAAAAAGCTTACCACCATTTACTCTATCTATACCCCTCATAATCTTATATACCTCTAATAGATCCCCTCTCAGACGACGTCTTTCAAGGGAAAACAACCCCAGTACGTTCAACCTTTCCTCGTAAGACAGCCCTTCCATACCAGGCAGCATCCTGGTAAATCTCCTCTGCACTCTCTCCAGGGACTCCACATCCTTCCGGTAGTACGGCGACCAGAACTGGACGCAGTACTCCAAGTGAGGCCTAACCAACGTTCTATACACTTGCAACATCAAACTCCTACTCTTGTATTCTAAACCCCTTCCTATGAAGGCTAACATACCATACGCTTTCTTTATCACTTTCTCCACCTGTACTGACACCTTTAGAGACTTGTGAACCTGCACCCCCAGGTCTCTCTGCGTCTCTATACTCCGGATAGTTTTACCTTTTATCCTATAACTGCCCTCTACAGTATTCCAGCCAAAATGCATCACCTCGCATTTATCCGGATTAAATTCCATTTGCCATCTATCTGCCCAATCTACCAGCCTATCTATGTCCTGTTGTATTGCCTGGCACTGCTCCTCAGTCCCCGCCAATCCAAGTATCTTAGTCATCAGCAAATTTGCTGATCACACCACCTACCCCTTCTTTCAAGTCATTTATATAAATCACAAATAGAAGAGGTCCTAGTACTGAGCCCTGTGGCACACCACTAGTGACTGACCTCCAGTTGGAAAAAGAGCCTTCCACTACTACCCGCTGTCTCCTCCTCCCAAGCCAGTTCTCAACCCATCTACATACCTGGCCCTGTATCCCATACGCCTTCACCTTTTCTATCAGCCTACCATGGGGAACCTTGTCAAACGCCTTACTGAAATCCATGTAGACGACATCAACGGCTTGTCCTTCATCAACCATTTTTGTCACCTCTTCAAAAAATTCCATTAGATTCTTAAGGCACGACCTCCCCTTAACGAAGCCATGCTGCGTATCCCTGATCAGATCGCAGCGCTCCAGATGCTCATACATCCTGTCCCTGAGAATCCTCTCCATTAGCTTACCTATAACTGAAGTCAAGCTCACCGGCCTATAGTTCCCTGGGTTATCCCTCTGACCCTTTTTAAACAACGGTACTACATTTGCAATCCTCCAGTCCTCTGGGACCTCCCCTGTGTCCAAAGAGGAGACAAAGATTTGCGTCAGAGGCCCAGCAATGTCATCCCTCACCTCCCTTAGCAGCCTGGGATAAATACCATCAGGCCCCGGAGCTTTATAAGTCTTTATGCTCCCTAAAAGCCCCAACACTTCTTCCCTCGTAATGATTATTTCATTTAACGGGTCCTCAAAATCCTCAAAGCCGGCATCAGATATCAGGCCCCTCTCCCGCGTGAATACCGATGCAAAGTATTCATTCAGGATCTCCCCCATCCCCTCAGGCTCTAAGCATAGATCCCCTCCTCTATCCCTGAGAGGTCCAATCTTGCCTCTAACCATCCTTTTGCTCCTTACATAGGAGTAAAATACCTTAGGATTTTCCTTAATCCTACCTGCCAAAGCTATTTCGTGGCCCCTTTTTGCCTTTCTGACACCCCTTTTAAGTTCCTGTCTACACTCTCTATATTTTTCCAGCGCTGCCTCTGTCCCCAATTGCCTGGATCTAACGTACGCCTCCCGCTTCTTCCTGACCAAGTCCTCAACATCCCTAGTATCCCACGGTTCTCTAATCCTACCCTTCCCATCCTTTCTCCTTACCGGCACTTGTCTATCCTACAAAAATTTTAGTTTTCTCTTGAAAGATTCCCACATGTGCAGTGTCGACCTACCCTCGAACAGCTTATCCCAGTCGGTATCCTTAAGATCCTGCCTAATCTGGCTATATCTAGCCCTCCCCCAGTTTAACACCCTCCCCTTAGGGCAGGCTTCATCTTTTTCCATTAATACCCTAAAGCTGACAGAGTTGTGGTCACTATTAGACACATGCTCTCCTACTACAACGTCAACCACCTGCCCTGGCTCATTCCCCAGCATGTGGATTCGCTAGTCAGGAAGGCACACAGCATACTTGCCTTCATTGGTCAGCACACTTACTATATACATTGGCAGGACACACTGTAGCTGTAATGAATCTTAGGCCTTATTTCAAATATTGTGCACACTTCTGGTCACCACACTAAAAGGATGTGGATGCTGTGGTGATGGTACAGAAGAGGTTTACCAGGAAGTTGCCTGTTCTGGGGGTTCTTGTCTATGAGGAGAGGTTGGATAAACTCGATCTGTTCTCACTAGGTCTGTGGGAGGTTGATGGCTGACCTGATAGAGGTTTACATGATTATGAGTGCACTGATCAGAATGGATAGTCAAATGCTGTTCCCTCGGGAAAAGTCAAGTACTTGCAGACATAGGTTTAAAGTGCATGGGGCAAAGATTGGAGAAAATGTATGAGGCAAGTTTTTTTACAGCAAGGGTGGTGAGTGTCTGGAACACACTGCCCAGGAAGGCGGTGGGTGCTGGTATGATAGCATCATTTAAGGAGCATCGAGACAAATACGTTGATAAGGTGGGAATGGAAGGATCTGGACTCTGTAAGTGCATACAATTTTAGGTTAAGCGGGTATCATGATTGGCAGAGGACCAAAGAACATGTTCCTATACTGTACTTTTCTTTGTTCTTTGTTATTTGAAAGATACAGATTGTTTGAGGGAAAAAGGTTTAAATGGGGGAGAGGTTCAGCTTTTTCATTCTGAGGGTCACAGTGAGGAGGATCTCTCTCTCTTTCTTTCTCTCTCTCCATAAACATTGACCAAATGTAAAGAGAAAACAAATTCCGGATGCCATTTTCATTCAAAGAACAAAGAACAAAACAGCACAGGAAACAGGCCCTTCGGCCCAACGAGCCCGCGCCACCACCCCGATGTCCCCACCTCTACCCGTAATCCCTGTCCATGTTTATAGATCTATGGATTAAAAACCAAATTTGAGACAATTTAGGGAGAATTTGTTTTGCCAATTAGCCTAAGAGCACATCTTTGGGATGTGGGAGGAAACCGGAGCACCCGGAGAAAACCCACGCAAGCACGGGGAGAATGCGCAAACTCCCACAGACACAGGCCCAAATCCATGTACCTGCACAGCACAGCGATACTCACTGAGCTGTCATGTTGCCCATCAGAAGGTCCAGGTCAAGCATACACTAACAACGTGAAGCAGTAGGATACTCTTGAAAAAGATCCAAGAGCAGTCCTCTCACGACCCATCGCGTGTATGCCCTCGTTAGACAACAAGGTGGACCAAAGCACCTGTAGGATAAAAACAAGTACATCAATATCATCATCTATTTACACACCTCCCAAGGACTCCCAAGGTTCATGATCCCTATTTTAAATTAGTTTTCTATACCCCTCCATTCCCATTCTGTTCATGTGCCCATCTAAGTATTTCTTAAATAACTCCAGACTACCTGCCTCCACCACTTTATTTGGCAGTGCATTCCATACCCGCACCACCCTCTGTGTGAAAAATACTCCCTCTAGCATCCAAATTATACCTTATCCCCCTCACCCTAAGCCCGTGACCCCTCGTGCTATTTGAGTCCATCTTAGGAAAAAGCTTAACCCTGTTTACTCTATCTATCCCCTTCAAAATCTTGTACATCTCTATCAGATCTCCTCTAAGTCTACGTCTTTCTAAGGAAAACAGTCCCAATTTGCCTAATCTCTCCTCGTAACTCAGACCTTCCATACCAGGCAGCATCCTGGTAAACTTCCTCTGCACTCTCTCCAGAGTCTCCACGTCCTTCCGGTAGTAAGGCAACCAGAACTGGACGCAGTATTCCAAATGAGGTCTAACCAGCGTTTTATACAACTGCAACATTAAAGGCCAACTCTTGTACTCTATACCCCTTCCTATAAAGGCTAACATACTATATGCTTTCTTTGCAACCTTCTCCACCTGCTCTGCCACCTTCAGAGACTTGTTCACCTGCACCCCCAGGTCCCTCTGCGTTTCTATACTCTTAATAGGTCTACCCTTTATCATATACCTCCCCCCTACATTCTTTCTCCTGAAATGCATCACCTCACATTTATCAGGATTGAATTCCATCTGCCATCTATCTGCCCAAGCTACCAGCCTATCTATGTCCTGCATCGCCTGACAATGCTCCTCACTATCCGCAAGTCCAGCCATCTTTGTATCGTCTGCAAACTTACTTATCACTCCACTTACTCCCTCTTCCAAGTCATTTATATATATTACAAATAGAAGAGGTCCCAGTACCGAGCCCTGCGCACACCACTAGTGACCGACCTCCAGCTAGAAAAACACCCTTCCACTATTACTCTCTGTCTCCTATTACCAAGCCAGTTACTTATCCATCTAGCTACCTGTCCTTGTATCCTATTTGTCTTGACCTTCTCGACTAACCTCCCATGAGGGACTTTGTCAAACGCCTTACTAAAATCCATATAGACGACATCAACGGCTCACCCTTTGTCCACTGTTTTTGTCACCTCCTCAAAAAATTCTACCAGATTTGTAAGGCACGACCTCCCCTTAACAAATCCATGCTGTGTATCCCTAATCAAATTTCAACGCTCTAAGTGCCTATACATCCTATCTGTAAGAATCCCCTCCAATAGCTTCCCTACCGCTGACGTCAAACTCACCGGCCTATAATTTCCAGGGTTATCCCTACTACCCTTTTTAAACAACAGTACAACATTAGCTTTTCTCCAGTCCTCTGGGGCCTCACCTGTATCCAAGGAAGAGACAAAGATTTGCGTCAGAGGCCCAGCAATTTCACCTCGCACCTCCCTAAGCAGTCTGGGATAAATAGAACATAGAACATAGAACATTACAGCGCAGTACAGGCCCTTCGGCCCTCGATGTTGCGCCGGCCAGTGGACCCTCTAACCTAAACTATTCCAATATCATCCATATGCCTATCCGCCGACCATTTGAACGCCCCCAAAGTAGGCGAGTCCGCAACTGCTGCAGGCAGGGCATTCCATGTCCTCACCATCCTCTGTGTAAAGAACCTGCCCCTGACATCCATCCTATAACTACCACCTCTTAATTTAAAGTTATGTCCCCTCATGTTGGTCATCACCATCTGAGAAAAAAGGCTCTCACTATCCACCCTATCCAGTCCTTTGATCATCTTATACGCCTCAATTAGGTCACCGCGTAACCTTCTTCTCTCTAATGAAAATAACCTCAGGTCCCTCAGCCTTTCCTCATAAGGCCTTCCCACCATACCAGGCAACATCCTGGTAAACCTCCTCTGCACCCTTTCCAATGCTTCCACATCTTTCTTATAATGCGGCGACCAGAACTGTACGCAATACTCCAAGAGCGGCCGCACCAGAGTTTTGTACAGTTGTAACATAACCTCATGGCTCCTAATTTCAATCCCTCTACCAATAAAAGCTAATACACCGTATGCCTTCTTAACAACTTTATCAACCTGGGTGCCAACTTTCAAAGAGCTATGAACTTGTACCCCAAGATCCCTCTGCTCGACAACACTATTAAGGGTCCTTCCATTAGCCCTATATTTCATATGCCTGTTATTCCTACCAAAGTGAATCATCTCACACTTATCCGTATTGAATTTCATTTGCCACCTCACGGCCCAGCTCTGCAACCTATCTATGTCCCTCTGCAAACTGTAACATCCATCCTCGCTGTCTACAACTCCCCCCACTTTGGTATCGTCAGCAAATTTACTAATCCAACCCTCTGCACCCTCATCTAGGTCATTTATAAAAATGACAAACAGCAGTGGCCCCAAAACAGATCCTTGAGGTACACCACTTGTAACTGCACTCCAGGTTGAATATTTCCCATCAACCACCACCCTCTGTCTTCTATCAGCTAGCCAATTCCTAATCCAAACTGCTAAATCACCTTCAATCCCATGCATCTGCACTTTCTGCAGTAGCCTACCATGGGGAACCTTATCAAACGCTTTGCTAAAATCCATATACACTACATCAACTGCCTTACCCTTATCTACCTCTTTGGTCACCTCCTCAAAAAACTCAATAAGGTTTGTGAGGCACGACCTACCCTTCACAAAACCGTGCTGACTATCCCTAATCAATTTATTTCTCTCTAGATGCTTATAAATCCTATCCCTTATAATTCTTTCCAAGACTTTGCCCACAACAGAAGTCAGGCTCACCGGTCTATAATTTCCAGGATGGTCCCTACTCCCCTTTTTGAACAAAGGGACAACATTTGCCATCCTCCAGTCTTCCGGCACTATACCTGTAGCCAACGACGACATGAAGATCAAAGCCAAAGGCTCTGCAATCTCCTCTCTAGCCTCCCAGAGAATCCTAGGGTAAATCCCATCTGGCCCAGGGGACTTATCAATTTTCATACCCTCAAGATTCGCTAACACCTCCTCCTTATGAACCTCAATCCTGCCCAGTCTACAACCTGGTATCACAGTATTCTCCCCAACAACATTGTCTTTCTCCTGCGTGAATACTGACAAAAAATACTCATTCAGTGTCTCTCCTATCTCCTCAGGCTCCACGCACAAATTCCCAATGCCATCAGGCCCAGGACATTTATCAGTTTTAATGCTACCTAGAAGCTCTAACACTTCCTCCCTCGGTATGGATATTTCCCTCAACTGGTCCACAGCTCCCTCAAAGACAGGAGCTGTCAACAAGCCCCTCTCCTTTGTGAATACTTTCGCAAAGTATTCATTCAGGATCTCCGCCATTCCCTTGGGCTCTAAGCACAGTTCCCCTCCTCTGTCCCTAAGAGGTCCGATTTTTCCTCTAACCACCCTTTTATTCCTAACATAGGAATAAAAAGCCTTTGGGTTTTCTTTAATCCTGTCCACCAAAATCATTTCATGCCCCCTTTTTGCCCTTCTAACTCCCCGTTTGAGCTCCCTCCTACTCTCTCTATATTTCTTCAATGCTGTCTCGGTTCCCAGCTGCTTCGACCTATCATACGCTTCTCTTTTCTTCCTAAACAAGTCCTCAATATCCCCAGTAATCCACGGCTCTCTAATCCTATCTTTCCCATCTTTCCTCTTGGCTGGCACATATTTATCTTGCAACATTTTCAGTATTCCCTTGAAAGCGTCCCACATGCCTAATGTGGACTTACCCTCAAACAACAGTTCCCAATCAGTTTCCCTAAGTTCCTGCCTAATTCGACCGTAGTTAGCCTTCCCCCAATTCAGCACCCTGCCCCTAGGGCAACAAGCATCCTTTTCCATCTGAATCCTAAAGTAGACAGAATTGTGGTCACTGTTAGCCACATGTTCCCCTACTACAACATCAACCACCTGCTCTGGCTCATTACTCAGAACTAAATCCAAATTCGCTGTACAAAGTTTTTGGCAGTAAAAATCTCTAGCCTCTGTCTCTCAATCTTTCTCCCTGATAGAGAGAAATTGGTTAAGAGAGTGCACAGTGGGAGTGAAGAGTCAGGGAGTTAACGGCATTGAGAGCAAAACAAAGGTGTGGGTTGAAGAGTGGTGATGGGATGAGACACAGTATCTGGGGGTGTTCAGTGTGGGGGTCAGTGTTCAGCTCTCTGTCTCTGAAGAAAAGCCTCAGTCACAGCCCTGTGGGATTCCTGATTTACAGAAATAAACAAATACATATATAAATATATAAATATTGGATGACTGATTTTAAAAAGTCTCCCCATGGAATGGATACAGCCTGTTTCCCATTTAAATTGGGGAATTTATCTCTTTCCGTCACTGAAATATTGTCTATTCAGACTTGGAATATGCACGGTGCTCAGTGGCTGGCTGGGAAGATTACATTGTGTGAGGCTGGGGGAATAAAGATTTTCCCCCTTGTCCTCATGGATATGGACTCAGTAAGAATTTAGCAACACCAATTATTAATCCAACCGATTTATTTGATAGTAAAAAAGCGAGCTTTCAACACTCCCATGTCTTCATCAGGCAAGTGCAGTGTTCTGGTCTGCAATAGCACACATCAGCACAGACAGTCAGAGATTGCTGATTAGAATGCGAATCCTTACATCTAACCTGCTATTCAAGTGTTAAAGTGGCTAACAATGTGTGTGAAGGGAATCCTGAGCATTGGTTAGAGAATTGTGTATTTTCTCCAGACAGCACAGTAAGTGAGGGTTTTTGCTAACCCAGGCAAGTTACGGGGGTTACAGATAGTGTGTCATGAAGCCAAGATCCCTGTTAAGACCGTCCTCATGTGTGCGGAGCTTGGCTATCAGTCTCTGCTCAGCAACTCTGCGCTGTCGTGTGTCACGAAAGCCCCCTTGAAGAACATTTACCCGCAGGTCGGAGGCCGAATGCCCATGACTGCTGAAGTGTTCGCCCACAGGAAGGGAACTGTTTTGCCTGGTGATTGTTGAGCGATGCTCATTCATCTGCTGTCGTAGTGTCTGCATGGTCTCCCCAATGTACCATGCTTCGGGACATCCTTTCTTGCAACGTATTAGGTAGACAACGTTGGCCGAGTTGCAAGAGTATGTACCGTGTACCTGGTGAATGGTATCCTCACGTTTGATGATGTCGTCCATGTCTATGATCCGGCATGTCTTGCAGAGGTTGCTGTGGCAGGGTTGTGTGGTATTGTGGTCACTGTTCTCCTGAAGGTTGGGTAGTTTGCTGCGAACAATGATCTGTTTGAGGTTGTGCGGTTGTCTGAAAGCAAGAAGTGGGGGGGTGGGGATGGCCCTAGCGAGATGTTCATCGTCATCAATGATATGTTGAAGACTCCGGAGAAGATGTCGTAGCTTCTCCGCTCCGGGGAAGTACTGGACAACAAAGGGTACTCTGTCCACCGTGTCCCGTGTTCGTCTTCTGAGGAGATCAGTGCGGTTTATCGTTGTGGCACGTTGGAACTGTCGATCGATGAGTCGAGCGCCATATCCTGTTCTCACGAGGGCATCCTTCAGTGTCTGGAGGTGTCTGTCACGATCCTCCTCATCTGAGCAAATTCTGTGTATACGGAGGGCTTGTCCATAGGGAATGGCTTCTTTAACGTGTCTAGGGTGGAAGCTGGAGAAGTGGAGCATTGTGAGGTTGTCTGTCGGTTTGCGGTACAGTGAGGTGCTGAGGTGACCGTCCTTGATGGAGATGCGTGTGTCCAAGAACGCAACTGATTCTGGAGAATAGTCCATGGTGAGTCTGATGGTGGGATGGAACTTGTCGATATCATCATACAGTTGTTTCAATGATTGTTCACCATGAGTCCAAAGGAAAAAGATGTCATCAATGTATCTAGTATATAACCTTGGTTGGAGATCTCGTGTGGTGAAGAAGTCTTGTTCGAACCTGTGCATGAAGATGTTGGCATACTGAGGTGCGAATTTGGTCCCAATGGCTGTTCCGTGTGTCTGGATGAAAAGCTGATTGTTGAAGGTGAAGACGTTGTTGTCCAAGATGAAGCGGATGAGTTGTAAAATTGCATCTGGAAACTGGCAGTTGTTGGCATTGAGTACTGAGGCAGTTGCAGCAATACCATCGTCGTGGGGGATGTTGGTGTAGAGCGCCTCATGGATATGGAGACATTGCTGCCCATAGGATCTAGCTATGCAGAAATAACCTGCAGACTTTCCTGATCTGCAACTTCAAAGCACACAAATTGAACATTGAAGTAGCTCTGTGATGTTAAAACAATTGGGAGGGAGGAGGGAGGGATAAAATTAAAATTCCCAGGCCTTGGCTATGGCTTGTTCCAAATTCCAGACTCCTAATTGTGTTTTTAATGGGATGGTGTGAATTGGAGAATTGCCAGGACAGGAGGTCAGGACAAGAGATTGATATCACTGTCTCTATCACTCCAGTTTTCCCTCTCTCCATCACTCTGTTTCTCTATTACATCTTGTAATTCATGCAAAAGACCTTCTCAATATAATTTGTTATTTTAATGGACAGGCTCTGTGAGGGAAGGGAGTGGAAGAAATAGGGGGTGCCTAACAGGTTCTTGTTTTTCCCTTTCACTCCTTCCAGCCGTGTCTGCAAGGTTTTAGCCGGAGATAATTGGAATGTTTCCCTGGAGTGGGGAGACTCCTGCTCTTTATTTCCAAGATTTAATGCAGCCTCAGTGACTAGGCCTCAATTCAAGCCCTAATCTCTGGGCTTTCAGGATACATTTTCCAATTGCTTTATTCTAAATTGAATGAGATGAATGGTTAAATAAAAACTGCAGCAGTCTCTTTAATTATTCTTTAAACATGTTATTGGGGATTTTACTGTTTCCTCTCTCTCTCATTGTTTTGCTTCAAATGTAAATCATCAGAGATGAAGAAAGAGAGAGAGATGGAGAGAGAGAGAGAGACGGAGAGAGAGAGAGACGGAGAGAGAGAGAGAGAGCTTCCTTTCCATGTTTCTGTTGCTTTAACCTGTGCTTTGTTGATGTTGGCATCTTAAATATCAGTGTGCCTGGAAAACACACAGCTGAGTGAGAATGTCCCAGTGCACTGAGTGTGGAAAGAACTTTCTTTGTGTTGGCTTTTGCTGGGACACTGAGTTGAGAATGTATATTTAGCTGTGCAGTTTTCTGTGTTTTATTTTATACCTGTGCTGTCATTTGTTAACCAATTTAATTACCTTTTATCCTAAGCAATATGAATTTTGAAAACTGGAAAGTGTTGAGGATCTGAAATGAGATGTTTGTAACTAAGGGGAGGGAGAAAAGTTCTTCCAGAGGGAGTGCTGACTGAGGCCTATTCCACAGGCTTCACCTGGGTGATTTGTGCCTGGTTTTTATCGCGATCACAGATTAATTTTAATCTCTGATGGTGAAGGAGTGAGTGAGTTATGAACTGGGATATGTTTGTATTACTGAGAGATTGTGTAACTGAGAGACCAGCCTGGGCTCTTGCTGTAAGATTTATTTTAAATATTTTAATCAATTATTTTTTTCTCTCCTCTTTCTCTGAGAATCTGAATTTTGAAGACTTCAATGTGACACATAATCCTTGGACAAGCGTTTTTCTCCAGAGGAACTTGGATGGACTTTGCCTGCTGCATGGGCTTCACTCACATAGTTTGCTATCTGCTTATTGCTCCAGTGCAGGTTTAATTTTCATTTTCATTTCAGCTCCACGTCTAAACCAGTTCTTGTTAGCTTATAGGAGTGTGTACCTGGAGTGTAAAAGCCTGGAGTTAAAAGAGTCTGATATTGCAATTAGTCACAATCACTTTAACCCTATGGTGGGTGACAAAGAGACAAGTAAAAATTTGAAATACATAGCTATTTAAAAACTTGTTATAATTCGAAAATAATAGCAGTGGGGGTACATTGATGAACTGACTGAGAAAAGATTCTCAGAGGCTATTACAGTCAGTTTTCAGAAGCTCAGAGACAACATATTTTCCCCTCTGCAAATTCCTACCCCATTCTGTCTTTTATAGAATCACAGAATCCTACACTGCAGAAGGAAGCCATTGAGCCCATTGAATCTGTACCGACCACAATCCCATCCAGACCCTATCCCCGTAACTCCATGCATTTACCCTGCTAATCCCTCTGACACTAAGGGGCAATTTAGCATGGTCAATCCAACTAACGCCCAGTTTGTGTGTATGTTTTCCCCTAATTCCATCCTCTATATGTCTGTCTTTCCATTTTGCTCTCCCACCTGATACTTCTCATCAATCCCTTAATCTCTCATTGCAATTTTCTTCCCCTGTTCTATCCCTCTCCAATGTTTCACCCTGTCTCTCTCTCTCTCTCTCTGCAGTTTTCTTTGTGTGTCGTTATACCCTTAATCATCAGAATCTTTCCACAAACAACAAAGTGATTTGTCATTATTATAAACAGGAAGACAGGAATATTTAGAGATAGGTTGTATATGCACTTAGAGCATTGCGATCGTATTAAGGATATGCAGCATGTTAAGGGGACAGGGGGGGTCGTACCTTACAAATCTGGTAGAATTCTTTGAGGAGGGGACATAAATGGTCGACGAAGGGTGAGCCGTTGATGTCATCTATATGTATTTTAGTAAGGCGTTTGACAAAGTCCCTCATGGGAGGTTAGTTGAAAAAGTCAGGGCTAATGGAATACAAGGACAGGTAGCTAGATGGCTAAGTAACTGGCTTGGTAATAGGAGACAGAAAGTAATAGTGGAAGGGTGTTTTTCTAGCTGGAGGTCGGTCACTAGTGGTGTACCGCAGGGCTCAGTACTGGGACCTTTTCTATTTGTAATATATATAAATGACTTGAGTAAGTGGAATGGTCAGCAAGTTTGCAGATGACACAAAGATGGCTGGGCTTGCAGATAGTGAGGAGCAGTGGCGGGCAATACAACAGGACATAGATTGGCTGGTCGATTGGGCAGATGTATGGCAGATGGAATTTAATCCTGATAAATGCAAGGTGATGAATTTTGGGAGAAAGAATGTAGGGGGAAGGTATATGATAAAGGGTAGACCTATTAAAGCTATAGAAACGCAGAGGGACCTGGGGTGCAGGTGAACAAGTCTCTGAAGGTGGCAGAACAGGTGGAGAAAGTTGTGAAGAAAGCATATAGTATGCTAGCCTTTACAGGAAGGGGTATAGAGTACAAGAGCTGGCCTTTAATGTTGCAGTTGTATAGAACGTTGGTTAGACCTCATTTGGAATACTGCATCCAGTTCTGGTCACCTTACTACCGAAAGGATGTGGAGACTCTGGAGAGAGTGCAGAGGAGGTTTACCAGGATGCTGCCTGGTATAGAAGGTCTGAGTTACGAGGAAAGGTTAGGTAAATTATGGCTGCTTTCTTTAGAAAGACGGAGATTGAGAGGAGATCTAATAGAGGTGTACAAGATTATGAAGGGTATTGGTAGAGTAAACAGTGGTAAGGTTTTTCCTAAGTTGGAATCAAATTTCACAAGGGGCCGCAGGCTTAGGGTGAGGGGGATAAGGTATAATTTGGATGTTAGAGAGAGGTTATTCACACAGAGGGTTGTGGGGATATGGAATACACTGCCAAGTAAGGTGGTGTAGGCAGGCACGCTGGAGTTATTTAAGAGATAGTTAGATAGGCACATGTGCGGAATAAAGATGGAAGGATATAGTAGACAGATTTAATTAGGAATCATGAGCCTTGGGACGTTCCTGGGAATTACATAAATTGTGCATGTTACTGATGTATTTCCCTTTTATCCTACAGGTACTTTGGTCCGCCTTGTTGTCCAACAAGGGGCATACACGCGATGGGTCGTGAGAGGGCTGCTCCTGGCTGTTTCGAGAGTAGCCTATTGCTTCACGTCGTTAGTGTACGCTTAAACTGGACCAGTTGATGGGCAACACGACAGTTCAGTGACTATCACTGTTGCTGTGCAGGTACAGGGATTTGGGCCGGTATCTGTGGGAGTTTGCACATTCTCCCTGTGCTTGCGTGGATTTTCTCCGGGTGCTCCGGTTTCCTCCCATACCCCAACAATGTGTTCTTAGGCTGATTGGCAAAATAAATTGTCCCTAACTTGTCTTCCCAATTTGGTTCCAATGCAGATTTCCATAAACATAGACAAGGGTCATGGGTGGAAGTGGGAACGTTAAAATGGTGGCATGGGCTCGTTGGGCCAAAGTTTCTCATGCTATGTTGTTCTTTGTTCTTTATTTCAGAAGTCATTTCAATACAGAGTAGATGCCAGAAAGGAACAGGAACGGAGATATGGAGAGAAATAATAAGTGAGAAAGAGGCATGGAGAAATAAGGGAACAGGGACAAAGATCTAGAAAGGAATATTAATCTTTACCCTGAGTGCCAGAGGGAGAGAGGGAAGGGAGGGGTGTCAAAGAGACAGAGTGAAGTGAGAGGAGTGTAAGGAAAAAAACAGGACAGGTGAGGGCCAGGGGGATTTGTATGTGGGAAAGAGAGGGTTTCCAGAGTGTAGTCAATGGCTACTGCCCACGCAATTCCTCTCTGGGGGTCCGAATTGTGAAGAAAACCTCTTGGGGGGGTGGGGGGTAGTTTTAAAAAGTATTAAGAAGGAATCAACAGCTCCTTCCCAAACTGAAAGAGGGAATTGGGCAGTTTTTGGAGACAGGGAGGGGGAAGAGGGGAGGAGGGTTGATATCTTAATTCAGATTTAGGAGATTTTATTTGTAGATCTCCCCTCTGTCTGTACCTCTTCATTTCTCGATGTTCTTTTTATTTTTGTGATTGAAAGGAGAGAGAGAGACAGAGGGATTGTGAAAAGAGAGAGGTGGTTTCTTCATGCTTTCTGACATGACAACAAATGTGGCAGAAACAGATGGCGAGGGAGAGAGGGAGAGGGGAAATGTGGGGGAGAGAGAAATAGCTGGTGGGTTAAACACAAGCTGTTAGTGGGAAGGGGCTTCAATGGGAGACACACTCTCCAAATTAATTGTGTTGGAGGTATCTCAACCTCTTTTTCTTATGCTCTCTTTCATTTTCTCTCTTATTCCCTCTCTGTGTCTCATTCACTGTCTCTCGCTGTCTCATTCTCTTTCTCTGTTGCTTTCTCTCTGTTTCATTCTCCCTCTCTTATTCTCTCTCTGTCTCATTCTTTGTCCCTCTGTCTTATTCTCTCTGTCTTTTTCTCCTCTCTTCTCATTATCTCTTTCTTCTCAATCTCTCTCTTTCTGTTACTGTTTGTAAACATTTACTAAATAACAAAAATTTGTAATCTCTATGCCTGCTATCATTTTTGGCATTACAGCAATTGCACAAAAACCAAGAGAAAGAGAGAGAGAGAGAGAGAGATACCACAATGAGAAAACCTGAACTGAATTGAAAATTCCCACTACTTCTTGAGATCTCCCTATATCGTCAGTGTATGCTTAAACTGGACCATCTGATGGGCAACATGACAGCTCAGAGACTATTGCTGTTGTTGTGCTGACACATGGATTTGGGCCTGTGTCTGCGGGAGTTTGCGCGTTCTCCCCGTGGTTGCATGGGTTTCCTCCGGGTGCTCTGATTTCCTCCCACATCCCAAAAATGTGCTCTTAGGCTGATTGGGTAACAAATTGTCCCTATATTGGTCCCTATATGGGAATCTTCAACAATAGGCATAGCCTAAAGTCAAGGATATGTCATTAAGACGTTAGGACAGCAGCGTGGGCTCGTTGGGCCGAAGGGCCTGTTTCCCGTGCTGTGTTGCTCTTTGTTCTTTGTTCTTTTTATACACAGGGTGTCGGCAGAATTCCCTAAGTTACAACAATGAGGTCCGTTTTACATTGCTCCGTTGATTGTACATCATCTTGGATAATGGGAATTAAAGCCTTTTAACTTGAGGTGAAATTGTGAAACAAAACTTGTGTATTAGGAAAAGAGATCGATATGTATACATATCAGGGAGGTGGATGGGGAGGGAAGGGTTTGTAGTTGAGTGTTGGAATTTAGCTTGTGATGGTGAGATGTTTTTTGTATTTATTCAAGGGACATGAATATCTCTGGATGGCCAGAATCAATTGCCCATCCGTATCATAGAGGAGAATCCTCGACAGTGCAGACGGAGGCCATTCGCCCCATCGAGTCCACACTGACCACACTCTCATCCAGACCATATTCTCAGAACTCCATGCATCTACACTAGCTAGTTCCCCTGACACTAAGGGGCATTTTATCATGCTCAATCTACCTAAGCCACACTTTGGATGGTGGGAGAAAACCGGAGCATCCAGAAGAAACTCATGCAGAGAACATGAAAACTCTACACAGGCAGTGATTCAGACAGGGAATCGAACACGAGTCCCTGGTGCTGTGAAGCAGCAGTGTTAACCACTGTGCCACCATGCTGCCCACTCTGCCCTTGAAAGAAATGGTTTGCTAGATTGTTTTGGAGGGCAGTTGAAAGTCAACCACATTGCTGTGGCTCTGGAATAGCACGTAGACTGGAGCAGGAGATTAGGGGGAGGCTGAATGTGTGCAGAGAGAAATTGAGAGTAAGAGGGAGTGAGAGTGAAAGGGAAGAAGAGAGAGAATGTGATGGGGACATGAGAGAGTGTGGGGGAACACTTGAATTGACAGCAAAACAGACTTTTGGCTGTGGTTAGAGTGTGAAAAGACACATGATCTCCAGGGTTGCTCAGACCTCAGCTCCCAGTCTCTGGAGAAAAGCCTCAGCCACAATTCGCTGGAATTCCTGAATCACAGAAATAAATAACCAAATGAAAACTGAGAGGCTGATTTCAAAAACCTTCTGAAGGAAAGTTCCACATTATCCTCTAGTGATATGGTCACAATGCTGCCATGGGATCCTGCTGTGCATCAATGACCAACAACCTTTCCTCACCTGCAACTTGTAACCAAACAACTTAAAATTAAACTAGCTCAATGACTGTTCACCACTTGGCAGGGAAGAAGGAGGGATTAAAATTAAAATTCCCTGGCCTTGGTAAAGCTTTATTCTCAAATGCAGAGTCCTGTTTGTGTTTTTGCAGTATGATTTGGGAGATTCTGGGCTGGGCAGGGAGATTCATTGCCCCGACCTCTGTCAGAGCAACTTTCTCTCTCTCTATCCATTTCTTTCTATGTTGCCTGTTCCAATGAATGGTCGACCTTCGAATGTGATTTGTTGTTTTTTTCAAGGGTTGGGGAGTAGAGGTGTGAGGAGAGAATTAAAGGGAGCAACAATGGCTCCCTTTTCCCTCTTGCTCCTTCCAGCTCTCACTGGGATGTTTCAGAGCTGGAAAGAATTGTTCTGTGTCTTTGGGGCAGGGTTATATGTCTTCTTTTCCTCAAGTATTAATGAAGCCTATGTGAGTAGGCCTGAGGACACCTGTGGCATTTGCTTCATTCCCAAACAGTGTCAGTGTTTAATTTGATTAAATAAAACCTCCAGCAGCCACTTCAATTAATTGCATTCAGAAGTAATTGTGGGTTTTCCTGTTCCCTGTCTCTTTTGTGAGTCTTCAGGGAGGGAGAGAGATTGAGAGAAGAGGGAAAGTGTATGTAAGAAACAGTGAGCCAAAACAGAGTGGCAGGAAAAGGAGAGAAGGAACGTCGTGTGTGGGATGGGGGATAGTGCTCGGGTAAACTCTGCTGTGCAGTCACAGCCCAGCTGCCCATTCTCTGGGGAATAAACTCTCACCCACATCCTCCCGGAAAATTGGATTTGTAAATAGCGACTGTAAATGAGGATTAATCTCTAAAGGTATTGCCCTGCCTCATATTTTCATTAATTCACACCTACAAATTATGTTTAAAATCAGACTGTGATCACATTGTAGTGTATGTATGTGGGATTTGTGTGTTAATGTAGATTGTGAAAAGTTGTGGCCCCAGCATTGACCCCCTGAGGCACATCACTAGTCACTGGCAGCCACCCTGAAAAATCCCCCTTATCCCCACTCTCTGCCTTCTGCCAGTCAGCCAATCCTCTATCCACACCAGGATCTTACCCTTAACACCATGGGCTCTTAATTTATTTAACAGCCTCTGACACGGCACCTTATCAAAGACCTCCTGGAAATGTAAATAAATCACATCCACTGGTTCTCCTTTATTCAACTTCCTTGTTACCTCCTCATGTAACTCTAACAGATTTGTCAGACATGATCTCACTTTGATGAAGCCATGCTGACTCAGTCCTACTTTATTGTGCATTTCTAAGTACCCTGTAATATCATCTTTAATAACGGACTCTAAAATCTTACCAATGATCGAAGTCAGGTTAACTGGCCTATAATTTCCTATCTGCTGCCTCCCTCCCTTCTTAAACAGTGGTGTTATATTAATACACACTGATACTGATACACACATACAGATATACACACTGATATACACATACACACACATTAATATACACAGATATACACATAGCTCCATACAGAAAGAGATGCACACTGATACAACACACACAAACACTCATGCACACTGATATACACAAACGCACTGACACACACACACTCACTGACACACATATACACACTGACACATACACAAGTAAACACATATTCACACACACACACATAGACATACACACTGACAAACACACACTCATCAACACATACACAAACATATTGACACACACTTACTTATATACACCCACAGACACAAGCTCGCTGTCATGCACGTGCACTCACCGACACACAAACTCACTGACACGTATACACACACACACACACACACACACACACACACACACACACACACACACTTACACAGGTACACTGAGAGACACACAGAAACAAACTGACACACAAACTCACTGACACGTATACACACACACACACTTACACAGGTACACTGAGAGACACACAGAAACATACTGACACACAAACTCACTGATACATACAATTACTGACACACACACACACACACAACTATTGATATACACAATCTAACACACACACACTGACACATTCACTGATACACATACTCACTGGAACACACAAACACTCACACACACTGACACACATGCATGCACTCACTGACACACACACAAACACACCAATACACACACAGTCACTGATATATACACACACACTGATACCTACACACACACACACTCACTAATAAATACACTCACTAACACAAACACATGATACACGTGTGTTCTCTCTCACGCACACACACACAGTCTGTCACATTCATGCGCACATATGCACACACATACACACTCTCATACTCTGAGGAAGTGAGCAGCATTGCTGATTGGTTGATTCGAGCAGTAGTCGGTCTGACCTTTGATTCGCTCAAGTGGTCAGTTAGAAATCCAGTTTCTGATTGGCTGATGTGATCAGTTTGCAATCTAATTTCTGATTGGCTGAGGCAGTCATTTGGCAATCCAGTCTCTGGTTGAGGCTGTCAATTAGAAATCTGTTCTCCGATTGGCTGATGCAGTCGGTTAGTGATCCTGGATTCTGATTGGCTGGCAGTCAATTTTGTTTCTTCATTGACTGAATAATTGATGCAAACGGATATGTCACCACGATTCTGATCTGCTCCCTGAATTTGGATTGAGTGACCACATAAATAAATGTGTTTGTGCAGCAATTTAAATCCCGTAGCATTAATCCGACATTTTGAAATGTAAATTCAGGAAGAGAGATGTAAACTATTCCTTTCACATTCGAATAGATAAAAAATATTACAGACACCGACCAGAGGAGAATGAAAGTTCCGGATATACTGAAGAGTAAAATCATTGACTTCCTTCTGCTCTCCATCTCGGGGTCTTTGCATTTCTCTCCCTTTGGCTGAGCTCTCAGTGCCTTCCGGACTTGACTGGTCACGATAATGTGACTGACTGTCAAAGCATTAATCAGCAGGATTAAACCGAATGGGAGCAATGGTGTTAAAATCCGATCAATCCAGGAAAATACAATCCACCCAACATCAACCCAAAAGCTTGACTTTGTCTTACAGAACCACTGGACATTATCGATTATCAGTTGATGTTCACATGAGAAATACCAGGGAATGTTTTTCACAGAGAGCAGGATGCTGGTTGTTGTCAGAATCACAGCCGCAATTTTTCCTGTGCAATATTTAGTTTTCAGTTTCTGGCAGCGAATGGCCACAAATCGATCAAACGAGAAACTCACAGTGAACCAGACAGAACAGTCTCTGGCTGCATAAAGCAGGACAGTGTGAACACAACACACAGGGGTGCGCCACAGGAAATTTGGGGGGAAATAATAATCATTTATCATGGCGAGAATGGGTTGAGTGATGACGAACAGTAGATCTGCCACTGCCATGGCAACCAGGTAACAAGTGGTGCAGCTGGAGAGACCACACTTCCCCCGACTCAGGATCACAATTCCCAGCAAATTAACTGTCAGAGAGAAAAGGATAAGAGATGGGAAAATTAGCGAATAAACATTCTCCATGTCTAAGCCGACAGTAAGGAGAGGATTTCAGCATCAATCCAATGAACAGGGGTTTTTGGGGAAGCAGTGTGGTTAGAGGATTGTGTTAGAGATTAACATTGCAGATTGGAAAGTAACCAATGTAACACCACGGGTTAAATAGGGACTGGGGGACAGGAAGCTGTGAATTACACATCTCTCACTTTGATGGAGCAAATCTGCAAATTATGATCATTAAAATATTTCGGTGAGATTGGATTTCTTATTAGATTTGTTTTACAGGATTAACTCAGACTAGACAGGTTTCCCAATCAGTGCCAAAGTGGACAGAGATATACCAGAGATTGACAATAGATTCTACCGTCCCTTCCTGCACCCAATTATCAGAGCCCACCCCAGATTGAACACTTCCCTGGGCTGGACAGCTGTTGGAGTTGGTTGTCACCTCAGGATTATTCTATTTATCTTCCCGTCTCCAAATTTCTCCCCCATTCTCACTCTCCCCCGCTATTTTTCTGCCTCTAATTTCCAGGTTATATCCTCTGTCTGTCTCTATTTTCCATTCTGCTTTCCCTCTCTCTGTTCTTTTCATTTGTTCCCTATCTATCTCTTGCTAAACTCTTCTTCTCTCTGATCACCTTCATTCCCTTATATCTGAATTTCTCTCCTAACCAGTGCTTTTCCAATCTTCACTCTCAGTCTAGCTTTCCCTCTATATCTCCAACAGTTCTCTCTCCTACTGTTTCTCCCGATATCTATCTTTCCCCAATATCGCTCTCTCTAGCTTGTTTTCTGCCTATTTCTGTTCACCTCCCTGGGGAATCTCTCTCTCTCTCTTTCCAGCTTTCTTTGTGTAGCTTTGAAGCACAACATGACCCTATGGGCAGTACTGTGACCATATCCAGGAAGATCGGGAGGAGGGGAGTGGGCATTTCTTTCCCTCAGCCTCACACCTGATGTAATCCCTCAACCCAGCTGCTAAGAGCCATGGGAACTCTGAGTTTGGATACGCATTCCCTCAGTGACAGGAAGAGATAAACTCCCCTCTTTAAACTGGGAACAAGTTTTGTCCTTCCTTTGGGAGACTTTTTAAAATGAGCCTCCCAGTAGCTATTCGTTAATAAATTAATCAATTTATTTATTGATTGATCCATTGGCTGATTTCTGTAAATAAAGACCCCGGGGGCTCTGACTGAGATTCTTCTCTAGAGACAGGGAGCTGAGCACTGACCCCTATCTTGAGAGCCCCGGATAGTGCGATTCTTCCCATCTGCTCACTGCAATATAATTTGTGGTTATTGACAACATGGGTCAGAAATATTAAAATGCCCCATCCAACACAGTGAACATGAGAGAGAGAGGGAAAGGTGCAGAGATATGGACAGAAATAAGAAGTTAGAAAGAGGGATTGAGTAGGAGATAGTGGCTGAGACCTGGACCTAGACAAGAGCATCCATCTTTACAATGAGTGACAGCGATAGTGGCAGGAGGAGAAAAGAGAAGGAGGGGTTGAAACAGAGACAGAGGAAGGCCTGAGGGGAGTGGAAGGTCAAAGCAGAGGTGGTGAGAGAGGGAAGCATTTGAGGAAGAGAGACAGGGTGTGAGGGTCTCCAGCATGAGGTCACTAGCTGCAGCTCCACTCAAACTCTGTCAGATAGTCTGAATTGTGGAGAAACATCCTGGGAGGATTTAAAAAGTGTTCTGAAGGAATCCAAACTGAAAGAAGGAGTTGAGCAGCTTCTAGATGCTGAGAGGGGACAGGGGCTGGGCAGGATAGAGCAGGGCTGGCATTTTAATTCAGGTTTATAAGATTCTCTTTTTGGAGCTCTCTCTTTCTTCATTTCAATGTTTCTATCTGATTGGATGAAATGGAGGGAAGGAAAGAGAGAGAGAGAGAGAGAATGAGGAGAACCAAGAATGAGATGTACAGAATAATAGTCACATAGTGCAGAAGAGGCAATTCAGCCCATCGAACCCATACTGACACATTAGAAATACCTGAAATCTCAGCTAATCCCCTTCTGTCAATACTCAGCCCATAGCTCTGAATGTAATGATGTGGTAAGTGCTTATCCAGATACTTTTTAAAAAATGTGGGGCATCCTGCCTCTACCACCCTCCCAGGCAGTGCATTCTAGACCGTCACCACCTTCTGGGTAAGAAGTATTTTCTCACATCGCCCCTAAACCTTCTTGCCCTCACCGTGAACCTATGTCTCCTTGTGACTGACCCTTCAGCTGCTCCTTATCGTCTCTGTCCATACCCCTCCTAATCTTGTACACCTTGATCAAATCGCCCCTCAGTCTTCTCTGCTACAACGATAATAACCCAAGCCAACACAACCTATTTTCACAATGTAGATCTTCCATCCCATTCAGCATCCTGGTGAATCTCCTCTGTAAACCCTCCCAGTGCAATCATATCTTTCCTGAACTGCACACAACACTCCAGCTGGGGCCTCACCAAATTCCTGCAAACTCCAACATTACTTCCCTGCTTTTGTAATCTGGGCTTCGATTGATAAAGGTGAGTCACTTTCACTGCCTTACTAACATGCACTTTCGTTTTCAAGGATCTGTGGTCAAGTACATCAAGATCACATTCTGCCATCGATCTACCTAGAATCCTAACGTTCATTCAATACTTCCTTGTCAAATTATTCCTTCCAAAATCTATCAGCTCACACTTTTCAGCGTTACATTCCATTAAATGGTGTAAAACACACTCTACGTTGTTAACTGCACTTTGTGCAATCTGGCTGCAGAACTTGTTTAAAAGGTTGTCTCAGTGTTAAGAGTTTCATCTTTCCAGGGAAGTGAAGGGAATTCTCCAGACTTGAGACAATGCATATACAGAGTGGTAGGTGTGAGGGGATTTCTGTTGGGTGTAATGGGGGGAGGGGCTCACAGCAGGTGTGCAGGTGGGGCAGGGGAACGTCTGTATCACATTTGATTAGTTTCACAGTGCAGCTGTTGTGGGATCTTGCTGTGCATGCACTGTTCTGCGCCTTTTGTCTTGTAATAATAATGGCCACCCTCTTTGAAAATAGTTCACTAACTGCAAAGGAGGTTCCAAGACCTTGAATATTAAAAAGCTTAAAGTTGAAAAATGGTTCTGAGGGAATTCATGAACACTTTCTGTAGAGGATTGAGAGGACATTCAGCCAATATCACATTGTTGCCTGTGGGATCTTACTGTGCGACCAATATTCTAGCCTCAGTTTATGCATTAAAACAAAAAACACACAGAAAACAATTATCATAAACTCTGAACTGAATTTTGAAACTGCCACTGTGTTTTGGATCTTCCTGTGCAAAGTTCCAAATGCCGAGTAATGAAACCTTGAAATTATCCTCTTGCACCATCCCCAGCACCGATGCTAGGTTCACTCGGATATAGTTCCCTGTTTTCTCTCTACCTCCCCGTCTGAATAGAGGGCTTGTATCAGCTACTCTCCAATCTGTAGGAGGAAATTCAGAGACCAAAACATTTTGGAAAATAATCATGACAGTATCTACTATTCCCAGGGCCACTTCCTTAAGTACACCGGGATGAAGATTATTAGGATCCGGAGATTTATCCACTTTCAATCCTATTAATTTCCCCAAAGTCGTTTCTCAGCTAATGCAAATTTCCTTCAGATCTTCACTAAAACTTGTTCCTTTTGAAACTTCTGATACTTTATTCATATCTTCCTTTGTGAAGATCAAAACAAAGTATGATTTAATTCCTTAACAGTTATTTTAGCCATCATGTATTCTCCCATTTCTGATTGCAAAGGTCAATCTTTTTCTCATTACATGTTGATAGAGATCTTTTTGACAGTTATTTGCTCTGTTCCTCATTAGCATATTTTCATGATGTATTTTCACTTTCTTGACCAATCCCTTGGTCATTCTTTGCTGAATTTATGCACCTTGTGTATTGTCCCCTCTGCGAAGAGGAAAATGTTTCTTCATAACAATCCTATCCATCAGTCCCTCACAACTCTGTACACCTCAATAACGTCCACGCTCTGTGTTCACTGTTCTGTGGAAATAAACCAGCCGAACCAGCCTGTCTCCACCACAGAAACACTGCACCACAAGCAACATCCTGGTGAAGCTTCTTTGTGTTCCTTCCGAGGCAATCACGTCCTCCTTCTATTAGGACCACCAGAGTTCCCGACAGTACTCCAGCTGAGGCTAAATGAGTGTTTTATACAGCTCCATCGCAACTTCGCTGCTTCTATTTCCATACCTCAGCTAATAAAGATAACAATCATATCTACCTTCTTAACCATTTGATCACCAATAGTTACGTACTGGATTGGAAAACAACAAAAAAAATGTTGTTTGTGTGCTTAAACAGAAAATAAATTTTAAAAAATCCAAAGGACAATCGTCCAGTCACAATTTCTACAGTATGAATATAAATAAATGAATGAATTTGACTTTTGATTTGATTTATTATTGTCAGATGTATTAACATACAGTGAAAAGTATTGTTTCTTGCATGCTACACAGACAAAGCATACTGTTCATAGAGAAGGAAAGGGGAGGGTGGAGAATGCAGTTTACAATTATAGCTAGAGGGTAGAGAAAGATCAACTTAATGCAAGTTAGACTCATTCAAAAGTCTGGCAGCAGCAGGACAGATGCTGTTCTTCAGTTGGTTGGTACGTGACCTCAGACTTTTGTACCTTTTTCCTGAAGGAAGAAGGCGGCTGTGGAATGTGCTTTTGCAAAGAAGGTCTGGAGTGAGATGCAGTGGTATTTGCCGAGGTTCATCCCGAGCAGCTTGGTGATGCAGGACTCTGTGCTCTACGGGCTGTTTCTGGGGGTGCACATCAAGACAAATATCAACTGCTGCTGGAGGGTCATCAACTCGTTGAAGAACGCGCTTTGGTCTGCCCGATACTTGCTGATCTTCCAGTTGAAAGAACTGTCCTCGACTGAGTGTTGCAGTCTGGCACATTCCAAGGTCCAGGACTACGTGCTGAGGGATGGCTGAAGCTTGGGGCAGCCGCTGCAAAGGCAAAATGGGGAAAGGCCACACTGTAAGGCCCTTAACAGAGACAGACCAAAGGCCTGGGAACTGCAGAATACCTTCGACCAATCTGAGCAATAACGGCACACAGTAATCTTTGAGGCATGTATATAGTTTTAAGTATTGAAATGAAATAACTGTAATTTGTATAGAACTGTAAAAATGTTTTATTCTTCACTCTTTGTAATTTGCAGACATGTACACTTGCGATGTTTTAATTGAGATTATTATGAATAAAGTATAGCTTTGGAAAAAAAAATGAAGGTGGACTAGAGAATGTCCGGGGTGTGTGGGATCCTTAATTATGCTGGCTGCTTTGCCGAGGCAGAACAAAGTGTGGACAGAGTCAATGGATGGGAGGCTGCTTTGCGTGATGGACTGGGCTACATTCACAATCTTATGTAGTTCCTTGCAATCTTGGACAGAGCAGCAGCCCATATCAAGCCATGATGCAACCAGAAAGAATGCTTTTGATTGTGCATCTGTAAAAGTTAATGAGAGTCATAGCTGATATGCCAAATTTCCTTAGTCTTCTGAGAGACATGTTGATGGACTTTCTTAACAATAGTGTCGGCATGGGAGTACCAGGTCAAGTTGTTGGTGATCTGGACACCTAAAAACGTGAAGCTCCCGACCCTTTCTCCTTTGCCCCCGTTGATGTAGACAGAGGCATGTTCTCCTTTAAACTTCCTGAAGTCGATGACAATCTCCTTCATTTGGTTGACATTGAGGGAGAGATTATTGTTGCTGCATCGGTTCATCAGATTCTCTACCTCATTCCTGTACTCTGTCTCATCATTGTTTGAGATGGTAGCGTTGTCAGCAAACTTGAAAATGAACTTTGGAGGGGGATTTGGCCACATAGTCATAGATATTTAAACACAATTGTAGGGGGCTGAGAACACAGCCTTGTAGGGCACCTCAACTTCAAAAGAGTAAAAACATATACTTAAGTAATACAGGCTGTGATGAAGAGCAGTCAACACATATTGAGTTCCAAAATTAAGATAATTCTTAACAGAGTCCATTAAATTAATTTGACAATTATCGGCAATGAAGATGAGATTAATATGATCAATGCCCCACACATTGAATTTCTAGATGCTTTCAGTAAATTAACACTTGACAGACTTGTACAACTCAGAGTGAGTGGATTTAGAGAACAAACAGCAGAATGGACAACAGACTGGCTACAAAGACTGAACACAGAGAATAGGAGGTAAAGTGATTTACTCTGATTGCTGGAAGGTGGACATGGGTTTTCACAACGATCAGCATTGGGATCACTTTCCTTCACCAATTACATCAACAATATGGAATCGGGAAGTAAAATTATATTTTCAAAATTTACAAACCAATTCAAACTGAGAATGAGAATGAACAGAATGGAAGAATACAACTCAACACAATAACACATTCATCATAAATTATAAACTGGTGAATTGGGTATTAGAATTGGAAATCAATTTCCCCACTGCTCAGCGTTAAATTCTGCATTTTTATTAGAACAATAAGCTTCCCAATCACTCGATAGAATTCAAGTAACTGAATGAATGAGAAGTTTAGGGGTTCAGGTGATCAGAGTCTCAAATCACTTTCAGACGTGACACTGTTTAGACATAACTACAACGATCTTAAAAAAAAGACGTTTGAGTTCATTTATAGATTAATGGAAATGTGAACAAATCACAACATTTTTAAAATACAAATTGAAGAATACTGTTGGCCATTGTGTTGTTCAGATATCAGGAAGTAAATGACACCTGTTTCTTTTCAATATAGAACCGAGTTATGGAGAAATTTCACATCACACACTCACCACCAAACATCATTAGAACAAAACGAATCTCTTCCTAATTTCAAACTACTCCAAAGATTAAAGACAGATTCAGCTCCATGGAATGGAAATCTCACTCACCCAAGAAAGTATATATAATTGAAATTAAATCAAGTTATTTCATTCTAGTATTTCTTTCAAAAAACAATACAAGTCGACACAGGTAGATAGTGTCAGAAATAGATACTTAAATCAGATATTCCACTCTGGTGAATAAAAACACAATGAGTGCAACTCTACATTGACAATTACACCCTGCAATACTTGTTAACTTGTGTCAGATATTCCACTCTGGTTATTGATCCACAAAGTTTAATTTTATTCGTACTCCCACTAAGTGTTATTTTAGACTCATCGCTGTCACTGAAATCCAATTGAACAATACACACGATTCCACTAAATACAATAACTTCATTGACCACTGAGCCTATAAATCATACGCAGAGGTTTGTCAGTTGATGAAAAGAGTTTAAAACACCAAAATATTTCAAGCCATTTGATTTAAATAAATTACATCATTTGCCTGGTGTCTGTGTAACAGTGACAATGAGACCAACATGGAGCATTTACAATCAGAGTTTAAAATCAGAGAGCTGCTCTCACACAGATTCACACAACCTTAATGGTTAGAGTCACTCACCAGGAACACCAATAATGGCGACGATTGGGTAGAATATTTTCTCAGCTATCTGAGCTGGAAGCAGCATCTTCAGTGTGAAGTGATGTGCCTCTTCGTGCTGCTGGCTGTCTCTGTCTTAAACTCTGAAGTTACAGATTCCCAAAGCCTTTAACTTATACACTGCTGAATTACCTCAGGGACATTGAGGTAGCAACACAGTTTAATGATTTTTTTTAAATATTTGAACAAACAGATATTGACATTGAGTTTGGTGACATGAAATATTTATCTGTAGATAGAGTTATCTCTTACCAAGCACTGGATTCTGCTGATCACATTTATCAAATAATAATGAGGAAAGATACTGTCCACTCAAACACAATAAATCCCATCTCTAGATCTCAGATTGGTTCAATGATATCTGTCAGTGGACTGTGATATTTCAGTGATTGTGTTTTAGTTGTTACCGTGTCTCTCCCTCTCTCTGTTCTTTAAATGGGAACATTCAGTCATGTGGTTTTAGTGGGTTAGGGGTGAGAATAAATTGCAAAATTCTGTTCATTAATAATCTGGGATTATTCAAGCTGCGAAGAAAATTATTTTACCCCTGAATCTAATACAGCTCCTCACACAGAGAAAACCATTGGAAACAACACGATATCTCAGAAAATTCAGTCCCTGCAGCCAATAAAGAACAAAGAACAAAACAGCACAGGAAACAGGCTCTACAGCCCAACGAGCCCGTGCCGCCACCCCGATGCTCCCACCTCTACCCGTGATCCCTGTCCATGTTTATAGATCTATGGATTAAAAACCAAATTTGAGACAATTTAGGGAGAATTTGTTTTGCCAATTACCCTAAGAGCACAACTTTGGGATGTGGGAGAAAACCGCAGCACCCGGAGAAAACCCACGCAAGCACGGGGAGAATGTGCGAATTCCCACAGACACAGGCCCAAATTCATGTATCTGCACAGTGATAGTCACTGACATGTCGTGTTGCCCATCAAATGGTCCAGGTCAAGCGTACACTAACAACGTGAAGCACTAGGATACTCTCGAAAAAAAATCCAGAGCAGCCCTGTCACGACCCATCGTGTGTATGCCCCTCGTTAGACAACAAGGTGGACCAAAGCACCTGTAGTATAAAAACCAAATACATCAATATCATCATCTATTTACACACTTCCCAGGGACTCCCAAGGTTCATGATCCCTATTTTAAATCAGTTTTCTATACCCCTCCATTCCCATTCTATTCATGTGCCCATCTAAGTATTTCTTAAATATCTCCAGAGTACCTGCCTCCACCACTTTACTTGGCAGCGCATTCCATACCCCACCACCCTCTGTGTGAAAAAACTCCCTCTAGCATCCAAATTATACCTTACTCCCCTCACTAAGCCCGTGACCCCTCATGCTATTCGAGTCCATCCTAGGAAAAAGCTTAACCCTGTTTACTCTATCTATACCCCTCATAATCTTGTACACCTCTATTAGATCTCCTCTAAGTCTACATCTTTCTAAGGAAACAGTCCCAATTTGCTTAATCTCTCCTCGTATCTCAGACCTTCCATACAAGGCAGCATCCTGGTAAACCTCCTCTGCACTCTCTCCAGAGTCTCCACGTCCTTTCGGTAGTAAGAGGACCAGAACTGGACGCAGTATTCCAGATGAAGCCTAACCAATGTTTTATACAACTGCAACATTAAAGGCCAGCTCTTGTACTCTATACCCCTTCCTATAAAGGCTAACATACTATAAATACAAACACATCATCTCTTCAAGGAGGAAATATGCAGATTTAACAGTGACATGTAATGCACAGGCACCAACTGATACTGGCCTCACATCTGATACACCAGCTTATACTGGGAGAGGAGTATGAAGAGAGCAAGAGAGAGAGAGCCATGATCTGGGAATGCGGAAGATATTATGGGGAAGCAGATATTGTGAGAGGAATAGTGCTCATAATAGTAATTTAAACTTAAGGGAAAGATAGCTCCATCATAAACGACCCGGTGCTGTATTCACATTAAATGGATCAGCTGGATATTACATCCTGTTCTGGCTCACACACTTTAGACACAATGTGATGACATCGGCGAGAGAAATGAAGGCGAATGTCCAATAAGAAAGAAACAACTGTGGTGAGATAGAGGGAGACAGATGGGCAAAGAGGGGATAAGAGGTGGAGAAAGACAAATGAGTGAGTAAGTGAGAGCTGCAGTCTGAATGAAAGGGAGAGTGTGCATATAGGCTGAGAGCGAGAGACACAGAGATAGACAGGCACTGAGGGAGGGATCTTGATGGGTTCAGAGAGACAGAAGGTGGAGACCATTTAAAATGGAGGTGAGGAGATATTCCTTCCTCCAAAGAGTGGTGAGCCTGTGGAACTCATTACCACAGGAAATAGTTGATGCCAAAACATTGAATGTATTCGAGAGTCGCCTGGATATAACAGTTGGGCTGAACAAAGAACAAAGAAAAGTGCAGCACAGGAACAGGTTGAGGGAAGAAGAAACAAATTTGAGAGGGAGAAACAGGTGAGGGAAGGAGAGACTGGGTGTGGCAAGAGAGAGAGAGAGTATGAAAGGGAAAGAGGGTGTAAGGGAGGGCTAGGCAGAGCAAGGGAAGGAGAGACAGGATGAGGGAGGGAGAGTGCGGTGAGGGCAGATGAGGTTGGGTGAGAGTCAGAGAGATGGGAAAAGGGAAGAGGAGATGAGGCAAGACAGTGAGAGACAGGGCAAGGGAGACAGGAGCAGAGCAAGGGGAGGGGGCTGGAGACAGGGAGAGGGAGATGGAGACAGTGCGAGAGTGGGATAGGTAGAGAGAGGCAGGGAGACACAGAGTGAGGGCATGAGATACAGAATGGCAGAGAGAGACAGAGGGTGAGAGAGAAACAGATGGGGAGATGGAGATACTGAGTCAGCAAAAGAGAGATGGTTTGAGGAAGTGAGATACAGGCCATCAGAGGGTGAGACAGGTGAGGGAGGGAAAGATGGTGTGTGGGAGTGAGGGAGGTGGCATCGGAGAGTGAGACTGGGTGAAAGAGGGAGAGATGAGGTGACAGAGAGAGAGAGATGGAGTGAAGGGAGGAGTTATCATTCAAAGGAGGGAGAGATGGAGCCAGGCAGGGAGATATAGGGTGAGGGAGAAGAGACATGGGATGGAGGAAGAGACCACTTGAATAAGAGATGGGGCAAGGGACTGAGTGGGCGAGGGAGGGGGAGAAGGGGCAAGGGAGTAAGAGACCAGACAATGAAGGGAGAGACAGTGCGATGGTATGAGATACAGGGTAAAAGGAGGGAGAGATTGAAAGAGGGAAGGACAAGGCATGGCAAGGTGAGACGGGGCTACAGACAAATGGAGAGTCTTCATGGTGGATACAGACCCCGGGGTAAGGGAGGTTGTGACAGTGTGATGGAGGGAGAGAGAGTGCAACATGAGGAGTTAGGAAATGAGGGAGGGAGATAAAGATCAAAGGAAGCAGACACATGATAAGGGAGGGAGCTACAAAGTGAGAGAGAGAGTTACAGTGCAATGGAAGGAGATATTGGGCAAGAGTGTGAGGTACAAAGAGAGAGAGATATGGGCTGAGGGAGGGAGATACAGGGTGAGAGAGGGAAATAGGAAGGTATGGCTTGAAATAGGGAGATACACGGTTAGAGAGGAAAACACAGAGTAAGAAAGAGGGGTTCAGGGTGAGATGCAGGGTGACAAGAAGATATCAGGTGAGGGAGATTTACAATGAGGAGGTTATTTCTTATTGAGAATTAAAGCTGAATCTCTTAAAGAAGAAGACCTTGTCCTGTAATCTGTTGAATATGTGTCTGACTGGATTAAAGACTGCTACTCCTTCGGGGATCATGTCCCCTTTTCATGTTCTTTTCATGTCTTTGTCAAGACACTCCTTTATGTAAATTTCCATCAGTTTGCAGAGTCTCCTCAGCAGTGATTTCTCGGCGCCCATCGTTCTGTGTAAAAAACTTGCCTCATATATCTCATTTAAATCTTCCCTTTCTCACCTTAATTCTATGTCCACCTAGTAATTCACTCTTTTACCATGAAGTAAAAGTTTCTGATGACCCACTCTGTCCATGGTCCTCCTGATCTTGTAGACTTCAATCTAGTCACCCATCAACCTCCACTGTTCCAGTGAGAATAAACTGAGTTTCTCTAACATCTCTAGCTAATGCCCTCCATACCTTGATAACCTTGTAAAATGCTTGTTAACCTTTTCTGTTCCCTTTCCAAAGCCTCCACATCCTTCTGGTAGTGTGGTGACCAAAATTGAACACTACAATCAGGATTTGGAATTTCTGAAACATGTGGAGTCCTTCTGTTGACCTGCTGTATGTAAGCTCTTTTTGATTTGGTATCTTTTGTTGGTTAGATAATACATTATCTTAATTCATATCTGAAGCTGCCAAAGAGCTGCTCCTTCTCGAGACTTGAGATTTGGCAGTCCAGTTAAGCAACTGCCTCAATTGATCTAACTCAATTGCTGCTTCTTCCCCGCACTTGTTTTTATACCTGTGCTGACCTATCAATTTTTCTACAATAGGATTGATGTGATGTTGTCAACACTATCAAATTCAAAAGTAATTCGATCCTGGTATACGAGTGCCTGCTTTGAATTGAGTGGGGAATTCAAACAAAACAAGTTTTGTTAAGACAACTACTCAACTTTTGATACAAATGTTGTAATTTGGAGTCTGTATGTACATTGTATTTTAAACCTTCAAACATTGAAAGAGAACACCAGCTTTTAAAGGGATCATACATTTTTTTCCTCCAGCATTTTTCCAATTTTTTTACATGTTTAGAAATATCAAATTCCAACTTCACAACCTCAACTTGACAACACAGCCCTCCTTCAGGAAAATGAATTGTCATCATCAAAATATGGCTTCATTTTTTTGATAAAAAGCTCATGATAAAGATCTGTGATATTTTCACAAACTGAAATGTGTACTATTTGTAAATTAAATGTTTGCAACATGAGACTCCACTGAAATATTGAGATGTTCGTGTCCTTAAATCTTTCCATAAATGCCAAAGGGTTTAAACCATCATCTCCCATACACTGTTTATAATGTAAAGGTTAAAATGTTGTAGCGTCATTCCTAAACTCATTTTCAGTGTGGAATATTTTGTTTGGTTTATTTTGAGTCCTCCAGTAACAACACAGCTCCAACCCCTTCATTACCAGCCTCAATGACAACTTTGAAGCATTTCAGGAAGTCTGGCGTGGCTAAAACAGGTGTGTCAGTTAATCCTTGCTCTTAAATATAGAACATAGAACATAGAACATTACAGCACAGAACAGGCCCTTCGGCCTTCGATGTTGCGCCGACCAATATAAAAAGCAATGCCCCTCCAAACTAAACCATTCCCTTCTCTTCCATATACCTATCAACTAACCTCTTAAACGCCACCAAACGTGGCGCATCTACAACAGCTGCAGGCAGGGCATTCCACTCCCTAATCACTCTTTGAGTAAAGAACCTACCTCTGATATCCGTCCTATAACTCATACCCCTTAATTTAAAGCTGTGCCCCCTCGTGCTAGCTTTCTCCATCCTAGGAAAAAGGCTATCACTGTTCACCCTATCTAAACCTCTAATCATCTTATATGTTTCAATAAGGTCTCCTCTTAGCCGCCTTCTTTCTAACGAAAACAACCTCAAATCCCTCAGCCTCTCTTCATAATACCTGCCCTCCATACCAGGCAATATCCTGGTAAACCTCCTCTGTACCCTCTCCAATGCCTCCACATCTTTCTTATAATGTGGGGACCAGAACTGCACACAATACTCCAAGTGCGGCCCGCACTAGAGTTTTGTACAGTTGCAACATGACGTTGCGGCTCCGAAATTCAATCCCCCTACCAATAAAAGCTAAGACTCCATATGCCTTCTTACCAACCTTCTCGACTTGACTGCCTACTTTCAGGGATCTATGCACATACACACCAAGATCCCTCTGTTCATCAAGACTACTAAGAATCCTACCATTAGCCCTATACTCTACACATTTATTATTTCTGCCATAGTGCATTACCTCACACTTTTCCACATTAAACTCCATTTGCCACCTCTCGGCCCAGCTCTGCAACTTGTCCAAGTCCCTCTGCAAACTATAACACCCCTCTTCACTATCTACCACTCCACCGACTTTAGTGTCATCTGCAAATTTACTAATCCATCCTTCAATAACCTCATCCAGATCATTTATAAAAATTACAAACAGCAGGGGCCCCAAAACAGACCCCTGAGGTACACCACTTGTCACCGAACTCCACGATGAATATCTCCCATCAACCACCACCCTCTGTCTTCTATCTGCTAGCCAATTCCTAACCCAATTAGCTAAATCACCCTCTATCCCATACATCTGCATTTTCTGCAGAAGTCTTCCATGGGCCACCTTATCAAACGCCTTACTAAAGTCCATATATACCACATCAACCGCCTTACCCCCATCCACCTCTTTGGTCACTTTTTCAAAAAACTCAATAAGGTTAGTAAGGCACGACCTACCCTTCACAAAACCATGCTGACTATCCCCAATCAATTCATTTCTCTCTAATAACTATAAATCCTATCCCTAATAATTCTCTCCAATACTTTGCCCACAACAGAAGTAAGACTCACTGGCCTGTAATTCCCTGGAAGGTCTCTCTTCCCCTTCTTGAACAATGGGACCACATTCGCTATCCTCCAGTCCTCCGGAACCACACCCGTAACCAACGACGACCTGAAGATCAGAGCCAGAGGCTCTGCAATCTCATCTCTTGCCTCCCAGAGAATCCTAGGGTAAATCCCGTCCGGCCCAGGGGACTTATCCAACTTCAAACCCTCAAGAATATCTAGCACATCCTCCCTATCTACTTCTATACTTTCCAGTTTGCAACCCTGTATCCCAGTGTTCTCCACAACTACATTTACATCTCCCTGCGTGAATACCGAAGAGAAATATTTATTCAGTGCCTCTCCAATCTCTTCAGGCTCCACGCACAACTTCCCACTGCTGTCTATGACTGGCCCTAATCTTGCCCTAACCAATCTTCTATTCTTAACATATCTAAAGAAAGCTTTAGGATTCTCCTTAATCCTATCAGCCAAAGTCTTCTCGTGTCCCCTCTTAGCTCTCCTCAATTCACTCTTTAGCTCCCTCCTGGCTAATCTATAGCTATCCATTGCACTAACCGAGCCTTCAAGCCTCATCCTGACATAAGACTCCTTTTTCCTTTTAACCAGCAAATCAACTTTTTTCGTACACCAAGGTTCTCTTACTCGACCATTTCCTCCTTGCCTGACAGGGACATACTTATCAAGGACTCGCAGCAGCTGCTCCTTGAATAAGCTCCACATTCCAGATGTTCCCAGTCCCTGTAGTTTCCTAGTCCAATCTATGCACCCTAATTCTCTCCTGATGGCCTCATAATTGCCCTTCCCCCAGCTATAACTACTGCCCCCAGCTTCATGCCTATCCCTATCCATCACGAAGGTGAACGTAACCGAATTGTGGTCACTATCACCAAAATGTTCACTAACTTCCAAGCCTAACACCTGGTCTGGCTCATTGCCCAGCACCAAATCCAATGTAACCTCACCTCTAGTTGGCCTATCTACATACTGAGTCAAAAAACCTTCCTGCACACTTTGTACGAAAACTGACCCCTCTAACAAGCTAGAGCTATAGCTATTCCAATCAATATTAGTAAAGTTAAAGTCCCCCATAACAATTACCCTATTACTTTCACTCCTGACCAGAATTGACTTGGCAATCCTTTCCTCAACCTCTCTAGAACTTTTAGGAGGTCTATAAAAGACTCCCAACAGGGCGACCTCTCCTTTCCTGTTTCTAATCTCAGCCAATACTACCTCAACAGACAAGTCCTCATCAAACTTCTCATCAAATATCTGCTGGCATTGTTCTGTCCACCAGAATTTCACCTTTCAGTGCTTTTCACATTCAGGGTTATGCCTTCCGGGATCACAAATATTAATCTGAATACTTCCAAAGTCCCAATTGGCTGGGTCACATCTTCCAAGGTCACACATATTAGGATCACACCTTCCTTTGTTGCTCCTTTCGGGGTTGAACCTTCCCGAATCACATTGTCTTGTGCACACCTTCCTGGGTTACATGATCTAGAACACACGAGTCTCAATTGGAACATCATCTTTCAAACAAGTCCCAGACAAAACAAAAAGTCCTGAGCAAAACAGATGAAAATTTTGACCTTCAGACAAGAATGAAATGAAGGCGCAGAAAGAGGAAATTCCTGAGGCCTAGTTGTTGCTTACATCCAAGGCCAAGACTCCCTAATTGGCTCATTGATTGAATCCATGCTTATTATTATCAAAACAGTTATCTTAATAAATCCAAAAATACATCAATATCAACACCAAACATGTAAATACATTATTACAAATAACATCATAATAACAAGCAGCTCACAACAACGAGGATCCGTGACTGGTTATATATAAAGTAATGATTGCTAACATCATCCATCAGTCAATAACAAACAGAGGTGGTTGAAGGTTATCCTTTGAATTTCCAGGGCGTTGTCCCCCGTATTTTCCTCTTTTGAAGGTCCAGCTTTCTGTCCGAGACTGATCCTCCAGAGACAACAAGTATCTCCATCACAATACAATAACCATGGTGTGTCATTCACAATTCTCCAGATTTTCATCCTCTGAAGCTGAAGTTTTCATCCTCTGGGATGAAGGAGAAAGGGTCAAGAGCTTCAAGTTTTTGGGTATCCAGATCACGAACAGCCTGTCCTGGTCCCTCCATGCTGATACTACAGTTCAAAAAGCCCAACAACACCTCTACTTTCTCAGAAGATCTTGTTGCCCAATCCATCACACAAACCAGCCTCCTATCCATTGGCTCTGTCTACACTTCCCACTGCCTCAGCAAAGCAGCCAGCATAATTAAGGACCCCACGCACCCCGGATATTTCCTCTTCAATTCTTCATTCAGGAAAGAAATACAAAGTCTGAGGTCATGTACCAATCAACTCGAGAACAGCTTCTTCCCTGCTGCTGTCAGGCTTTTGATCGGACTTACCTTGGTAGTGTAGTTTTTTTTTCAACCTTTAAAAGTTACTCACCTAGGAATTCGACTTAATTGTTCCTTGGGAGCACTGTGGAGAGGCAGTGATTTGCGAGTAGAGAGCTTGTGAGTGAGTAGTTCGATTTTTTAAGTCTAAATTTTACTAGTTTTTTAAAACTTTTTAAACTTGTAAACCCGGAAGGTGTTGCAAAGCACCTTGGGTAGTGTAGTTTTTTTTTCAACCTCACTATAAATTGGTGTGGTGTCGGAATCCCGATACTCTACACAAGTAGAGTATCCCAACCCCCCCCTCCTCCTCTAACCTAAAAAAGAGAGAGAGAGAGAGGAGAGCTCTGAGAAGGAGCAGGTAAGTTTGTTTTTGTGTGAGCTGTAAGGTCCTTGGTTCAGAGCCTAAGCAAAAAGGGGAGGCAAGGTAAGTTTTTTTTAATCTTTCTTACTTATTTTTTGTCTGGGTTACTAAAAAGGGGCAAGCATGGGTGTGAGGCCAGCATGTTGTTGCCAGTGTAACATGTGGGAGGTCTTGGAGGCTCCTGGTCTCCCAGATGTCCATACCTGTGATCGCTGTGTGGAGCTGCAATCCCTACGGGACCAGGTAAAAGAACTGAAAATGCAGCTTGAGGACCTTCGACTCATTAGGGAGAATGAGGAGATTATTGATAGGAGCTACAGACAAGTAGTCACACCAGGGCAAAGGGGAGAAGGCACATGGGTAACTATTAGGAAGGGGAAACCTCAGGTGATGGAAAGTACACCGGTGGATGTCCCCCTTCAAAATAAGTACTCTTGCCTGAGTACTACTGTGGGGGACAGCTCATCCAAGGGAGGCAGCGGTGGCCAGCTCCCTGGAGCTGAACAAAAACCTAAAAAACAGAGCAAAAAGGCAGTGCTTATAGGGGACTCCCTAGTGAGGGGGGCGGACAGGCGTTTTTGTGGATGCAGACGGGAGTCGCGGATGGTGGTATGTCTCCCTGGAGCTGGGATTCGGGATGTCTCTGGACGCGTCCCGGACATCCTGAAAGGGGAGGGTGAGGAACTGGAAGTTGTAGTACATATAGGTACTACTGACATAGGCAGGAAGAGGGAAGTGGACATGAAAAGGGATTATAGGGAACTGGGTAGGCAGCTGAGAAAGAGGAAAGCGAAGGTAGTAATCTCAGGATTGCTGCCTGCGCCTCGGGAGAGTGAGAGCAGGAATAGTATGAGGTGGAGGTTGAATACGTGGCTGAGGGACTGGAGCAGGGGGCAGGGATTCCGGTTCCTGGATCATTGGGACCTCTTTAGGGGCAGGTGTGACCTGTACAGCAAAGACGGGTGGCACCTGAATCCCAGGGGGACTAATATCTTGGCGGGAAGACTGGCTAGGGCTACTGGGGGAACTTTAAACTAGAAAGGTTAGGGGGAGGGAATAGTGATGTGGAGACTGGGAGCAAGGAAGTTAGCTCCCAAGTAGGGAAGGACACTAGGCAGGATGAGAGGCAGGTTAGACGAGTGGGGGAGAAGGGAAATGTCCAGTCTGAGGGACTGAGCTGTGTCTATTTTAATGCCAGGAGTGTAGTAAATAAGGTGGATGAACTTAGGGCGTGGATTGCTGCTTGGAATTGTGATGTGGTGGCCATTACAGAGACTTGGATGTCTCAGGGACAGGACTGGGTACTACAGGTCCCGGGATTCAGATCCTTCAGGAAGGACAGGGAGGGAGGCAAAAGAGGTGGTGGAGTGGCACTGTTGATCAGGGACAGTGTCATGGCTGCAGAGAAGGTGGATACCGAGGAGGGAATGTCTACGGAGTCTCTGTGGGTGGAAGTTAGGAATAGCAAAGGGTCGGTGACGTTGCTGGGTGTATTCTATAGGCCGCCCAATAGTGACAGGGAAGTTGAGGTGCAGATAGGGAAACAGATACTGGAGAGATGTAGAAATAACAGAGTTGTTGTGATGGGAGACTTCAATTTCCAAAACAACGACTGGAATATCCCAAGGATAAGGGGTTTGGATGGGGAGGAGTTTGTTAGGTGTGTTCAGGAGGGTTTCCTGACACAGCACGTGGACAAGCCTACAAGAGGAGAGGCTGTACTGGAGCTGGTACTAGCTAATGAACCAGGACAGGTGATGGATCTCTCGGTAGGATAGCATCTTGGGGATGGAGATCATAATTCTATCTCCTCCAGCCTTGCATTGGAAAAGGATAGGATCAGGCAGGCTAGGAAGGTGTTTGTGTGGAATAAGGGGAAATATGAAGACATCAGGCAGATGTTGGGGCGAATAAACTGGAAGGAGGTGTTCTTGGGGAAAAGCACAGAAGGAAGGTGGCAGATATTCAAGGAATGCTTGTCTGGAGCTCTGCACGACAACGTTCCGGTGAGACAAGGAGGTTTTGGTAGGACACGGGAACCGTGGTGCACGAAGGCTGTGGTGAACATAGTCAGGAAGAAAAGAAAGGTGTATAAAAGGTTCAAAGAGCTAGGAGATGTTGGGGATCTAGAGAAGTATAAGACTTATAGAAGAGAACTTAAAAAGGAAATTAGGAGAGCCAGAAGGGGTCATGAGAAGGCCTTGGCTGGTAGGATTAAGGAGAACCCCAAGGCCTTCTACAAATATGTGAAAAGTAAAAGGATAAGAAGAGAAGGGATAGGACCCATAAAAGGTGAAGGGGGAAAAGTCTGTATGGAACCGGAAGAAATGGCAGAGGTGCTTAATGAGTACTTTGCCTCAGTATTCACGGTGGAAAGTGATCTGGGAGGATGCACTACAAGTTTGCGGCAGACTGAAAAGATTGAGTATGTAGATATTAAGGAAGCGGATGTGTTAGAACTTCTAAATGCTATCAAGATAGACAAGTCTCCGTGACCAGATGGGATGTACCCCAGGTTATTGTGGGAGGTGAGGGATGTCATTGCAGAGCCCCTGGCGATGATCTTTGCGTCGTCGATGGAGACGGGAGAGGTTCCGGAGGATTGGAGGATTGCGGATGTGGTCCCTATTTTCAAGAAAGGGAACAGGGATAGTCCTGGAAATTACTGACCGGTGAGTCTGACCTCAGTGGTTGGTAAGCTGATGGAGAGGCTTCTGAGGGACAAGATTTATGAGCATTTGGAGAAGTTTAGGTTGATTAGAAATAGTCAGCATGGTTTTGTAAAAGGCAGGTCGTGCCTTACAAGCTTAATTGAGTTCTTCGAAAATGTGACTGAACACATTGACGAAGGAAGAGCAGTGGACGTGGTGTACATGGACTTCAGCAAGGCATTTGACAAGGTCCCACATGCAAGACTTCTTGAGAAGGTGAGAGGCCATGGGATCCAAGGGGCTTTGGCCTTGTGGATCGAGAACTGGCTTGCCTGCAGAAGGCAGAGGGTGGTTGTGGATGGCTCTTTTTCTGCATGGAGGTCGGTCACCAGTGGAGTGCCCCAGGGATCTGTTCTAGGACCCTTGCTGTTTGTCATTTTCATAAATGACCTGGATGAGGAAGTGGAGGGATGGGTGAGTAAGTTCGCCGATGACACGAAGGTCGGTGGTGTTGTGGATGGTCTGGAGGGATGTCAGAAGTTGCAGCATGACATCGACAGGATGCAAGACTGGGCGGAGAAGTGGCAGATGGACTTCAACGCGGATAAATGTGTTGTGGTCCATTTTGGCAGATCCAACGGGATGAATGAGTACACTATCAAAGGTAGGAGTCTTAGCTGTGTGGAAGAGCAGAGGGATCTTGGGGTCCGGGTCCATAAGACTCTCAAATCGGCCTCCCAGGTGGAGGATGTGGTTAAGAAAGCTTACGGTGTACTGGCCTTCATTCATCGAGGGATTGAGTTCAGGAGTCAGGAGGTAATGCTGCAGCTTTATAGGACCCTTGTCAGACCACACTTGGAGTAATGTGCGCAGTTCTGGTCGCCTCACTATAGGAAGGACGTGGAAGCTATTGAAAGGGTGCAGAGGAGATTTACAAGGATGTTGCCTGGATTGGGAGGCATGCCTTATGAAGACAGGTTGAGGGAGCTGGGACTGTTCTCCCTGGAGAGACGAAGGTTGAGAGGCGACCTGATAGAGGTTTACAAGATGTTGAGAGGAATAGATAGGGTGGACTCTCAGAGACTATTTCCCAGGGCTGAAATGGTCGCGACGAGAGGGCACAGATTTAAGGTGCAGGGAAGCAAGTACAGAGGGGATGCTAGGGGAAAGTTTTTCACTCAGAGGGTGGTGAGTGAATGGAATCGGCTGCCGTCGGTGGTGGTCGAGGCGAACTCGCTGGGGTCTTTTAAAAGACTTCTGGATGAGTATATGGGATCCAATGGGATTGGGGGTTATAGATAGGTCTATGGCTGGGTAGGTTTTGATGTGTTCGGCACAACGTGTGGGCCGAAGGGCCTGTTTGTGCTGTAGTGTTCTATGTTCTATCTTCTATGTACCTTGCTTTAAGTTGATCTTTCTGTAATCCCAGCTGTAATTGTAATAATACATTCTGCACTCTCTCCTTTCATTCTCTATGAATGGTATGTTTAGTCTGTATTGTGCACAAGAAACAATATTTTTCACTGTATGTTAACACAAAAGACAATAATAAATCAAATCAACTCAAGTTTCTCACCTCCAGGAGTTTTGCCTGCCCGATTATCTGAGGTTAATTTATCTGAGTTGGTAAACCATCCAAACCATAGATAGACAAGATCCAATGGTAGACCAGAAAACATCCATTAACGTAACAATAAAACCATCAATTCTACTCAACTGGAAATAAATATTAGAGATTATCTGTAACCCTCCAGGGAATCGTCTCCTGAGTTTTTCTTCCTGCCAGGGAATGGGAGCAAGCCGCCGGTGAAATGTTTGAGGGTTACACCTTTTTCAGTCAGAGGGGCAAGGAGTGAGGGAGAAAGCCACCCCAGGGCTACTCTGCCCGGGCCTTCCTTCTGGTTTTTTGAAGGGGGCAGTGGGGGAACAGAAGGCTCCCTGGGATACACAATCCTGGCCCCCTTCCAAATTTTCCCCAAAGAACGGGGACCCTCCAGATGTTACCCTGTCCGGGGCTTTACCTTCTGGAACTTTCCCTTACCGCACAGTGTACCCTCCCACTGGGGTTACTCTATCTGGAAGGAGGGTGAGGGAGGGGGAAAACACCCCTCCAGCCACAAAAAAGTGATAAACCAAACTAAGAAAACAGCAAGGCCACATAATACATTGATAGATAATCCTATTACAAGAAGCTCCATTATGGTTAACAATGAGGTTCTCTGTAAGTAACAACTGAGCCCATTGTAAATTCTCTTGCAGCATTCCGAGGGCATCACCTTTCAAGGTTATGTCTTCTGGGATCGCAAATATTAATCTGAAAAATTCCAAGGTTCCAAACCACTGGGCCACATCTTCTGAGATTATGTCTACTAGGGTCATAATGAGTTGTGCCTTCTGGGGTTAAACTTTCCTGAATCACACTTTCCTGGGAATACCTTCCCAGGTTGCCTCAACTAAGGCACACAAGTCTCAACTGGAACACTGCATCTCACACAAGCTCCAGTGGAATAAAGCTCCTTTCATGAGTCTGGATTACCTTGTAGTTTTTTTTAATAAAAGGAACAACATTGGCTGTTCCCCAATCCTCTGGTAAGATGGGTACAGAGGGATAGGGGCCAAATGTGGGCAACTGGGATTAGCTTAGGGGTTAAAAAAGGAGTGGCATGGACAAGTTGGGCTGAAGGACCTGCTTCTATGCTTTAAACCTCTATAACTCTATGATTCTAAGATCCCAGGACTTGATGGAATTCACATTTTCTCAGGGAGGTGGTGGTGGTGGTGGTGCTGAGGGGAGGGGGGGGGGGGGGGAGGTGCAGGGTGGGAGGTGGTGTGGAAACTCATTCTGCCCATTATTAATAACTGACAAAATGGGAACAAGTTTCAAATAAAATTAACTTACAAATGTCTTGTCATTGTCCCAAAATTTGATTTATTTGACAAATCAAAGCATTTTGGTGAAGAAGGAGCTTTACTCCAGAGAAAGGCCAGTAGATAATCGCTGGGCACAGAAATGAATCTCCAGTTCAACACTGGCATCTCCACATCATGGAGTGTATAAGAGACAAAGAAGGAGAAACAGAGGAACTGGGGTCCTTCAGTCTTACACATTCTCCAAATCTATACTATACAGGCCCAAACCCTCATCTCTGCTCCTTTAAATCTGTTCTGATCTCTGCTCTGTTTCTCTATCTCAGGATGAATTTGGATGGAAATGCCAAGTTACCCATATAACTGCCGAAACGCTTTTTAAAAGACAAAATTGTAGCCACCTCTACTATTACCTCTGGCAGCTATTCCCAGACACTCGTCACCCTCAGTGTGAAAAAAGTTGCCCCTCTGGACCATTTTATATCTCCCCTCTCACTTTAAACATATAGCCTCCAATTTTAGACTCCTCTGCATTTGGGAAAAAATATTGACTATCTAGTTGATCTATGCTCCTCATTATTTTAGAGATCTCTCTAAGATCACCCCTAAGCTTCCTTTGCTCCAGGTTAAAACGTCTCAATCTATCCAGTCTGTCCGTATAAGTAAATCCATCAAGTCTCGGTGGCATCCTAGTAGATATTTTCTGCACTCTTTCTACCCTTTCTATAAGTTGTCCTAAGTTGTTCTCTAAGTTTCTATAGTGTTGTCCTACGGATAGGGTGCTAAATTGGGGAAAGGCTATTTATCGCTGGATTAGGCAGGAATTGGTGGCTGTTGATTGGGAGAGTTTGTCTGAGGATAAATCCGCATCTGGCATGTGGGAGTCTTTTAAGGAGCAGTTGATAAGACTGCAGGACAGGCATGTGCCTGTAGAAAGGAAGGATAGGAAAGGTAGGATTCAAGAACTGTGGATAACCAGGGAAATTGAGGATGCGATCAAAAGGACAAGAGGGGCATACGTCAGGTCGAGACAACTAAGAACGGACACAGCACTGGAGAAATACAGAGAAAGTAGGAAAGAACTCAAACGGGGATGTGGAAGGGTAGAAAGAGGTCACAAAATGTTCTTGGCAGACAGGATTAAGGAGAATCCAAAGGCATTTTATTCATATATTAGGAACAAAAGAGTTGTTAAAGAAAAATAATCGGACCTTTCAGGGACAAAAGGAAGGAATTATGTTTAGAGCCCAAGGGACTAGGGGAGATCCTGAATGAATACTTTACATCAGTGTTCACAGAGGAGAGGGACATGTTGACTGGAAGTGTCTCAGAGGGAGTTGTTGACCCGTGGTGGAAAAGGTTAAGGCTCATGGGATACAAGGAGAGGTGGCTAGATGGATAGAGAACTGACTTGGTAACAGAGATAGAGGGTAGCAGTGGAAGGGTCTTTTTCTAGCTGGAGGTCTGTGACTAGTGGTGTTAGTCACCGCACTAGTGGTGTGCCGCAGGGCTCAGTACTGGGACCTCTGCTATTTGTGATATGTATAAATGATTTGGAAGGAAGAGTACCTGGTGTGATCAGCAAGTCTGCGGATGATGCAAAGATGACTGGACTTGCAGATAGTGGTGAACAGTGTTGGACAATACAGCAGGATATAGATAGGCTGATAAACTGGACAGTAAAGTGGCAGATGAAATTTAGTCCAGATAAATGTGAGCTGATGCATTTTTGAAGAACTAATGTGGGGGAGGGTTATACAATAAATGATAGGACCATCAAGAGTATAGAAACACAGAGGAACCTGGGTGTGCAAGTTCACAAGTCCTTGAAGATGGCAGCACAAGTGGAGAAGGTGGTGAAGAAGGCATATGGTATGTTTGCATTTATTGGAAGGGGTATAGAGTAAAAAGCTGGAATCTGATGTTGCAGATGTATAGAACATTGGTTACACCACATTTGGAATACTGCGTCCAGCTCTGGTCACTGCACTATTGGAAGGACATGGAAGCCTTAAAGACAGTGCAGAAGAGGTTTACTGGGATGTTGCCTGGTATGGAGGGTCTTAGCAATGAGGAGAGATTAGGTAAACTGGGGCTATTATCCCTGGAAAGACGGAAATGAAGGGAGGCCTAATAAAGGTGTATAAAATTATGAAGGGTATAGATAGGGTGAACAGCAGGAAGCTTTTTTCCAGATCGGAGGCTACGATCTCAAAGGGTCACAGACTCAAGGTGAGAGGGGCAAGGTATAACTTTGATATCAGAGGGACATTTTTTTTTTTTTTTACACAGAGGGTGGTGGGGGCCTGGAATGCACTGCCAAGTAATGCAGTGACCAGAACTGTACACAATACTCCAAGTGTATTTCCCAGCTTTTATTGTTTTCAATCATTTATTGTTGGTTTTAATCAATTTTCACTTTTTCCCCCTGTATCTCTCTTAAGGACAATTTCTTTGGGAGTTTTGCTGTGAGGAATTCTCAGATAAGAGCTATGATTCATATTTTCTCTCTGATTAAAGTCCATGTGTCTTGGTCATTCATTTTACACTCAGATTGGATTGTAGGGTTTTTGCACTAATGGTCATGAGTTTGCACGTGATCCCTGTTCCAATATAATTTCAATCCCTATCCCTGAAGCTCTGTCTATGCAACTTCCTCATCCAGGTAGAGGTGGGAACATTGGGGTGGCGGCATGGGCTCGTTGGGCCGAAGGGCCTGTTTCCCATGCTGTTTTTTTCTTTGTTCTTTGTGCTCAGGACTGTTTCACCACATCTTTCTTCAAATTCTTATCTCTCCACATCCTTTAGCTCTCAGCCTCAAAGTGTCAGCATCTTTCCCTTTTGATCACGCTCTAACTTTCACTCTCTGAACCTTGATCACATTGTCATTTCAGAGCTCCTCTTTCTATTTCTCTCCACCTCTCACTCTGTATTTCAATACGTGTACACATCTCCCTCCAAATCTGTGGATCATTTCATTTGGATCACAACAGTATCTTCCATTTCAATTTTTACCCCATCCCACCTTCCACCAATCTCTGCTTCCCTGTCTCCCTTTCTGAACCACTATCTGAATCACAGAGGCACCTTGTCTGTCTCCATTCCAATTTCTCTCTCTGATCACCATTTTGTTATTAATAGGGAGTGAAAGCCCAGAGATACAATGGAGTTAGGGGTGGGTGGGTGTAACTCGCTTCAAGCGATGAGAGTTGTAATGCAGGGGGTTGTTTGAAGATAGGGATATTAGACAGAGGGGAACTGAAGGAGGGTTTGGGGAGAAAATCCAACAGGGTGTTTGCTGTCTAGGAGGGGAGAAGGTGGAATATTCTTCTATCGACTGCTTAGGTGTCAGGAGAATGTTAAAATTTAAAAACTGGCAGAGTTTTGAACAAGACTTAGAGGGACATCAGGAAAGAGTGGGATTTAGAGGGATTTTGAGGGATGCGGGGCTTGGGAAAATTTACAGGGATTCCAGGTTCTTACAGAGGGATTTGGTGGAGAGATTCAGGCAGATGGATCTTGACATTTAGAGAGGGCTTCGCTGGTGGGGACATTCGAGGGATTTAAGGTGGGGGAAAGGGATTCGGGGGAATTACAGAGATTGAGGAGCTGAGGCAGAGAGAGATTTCAGGTGGATGCACTTAGATTCGGAAAGGAAGTACTTAGAGGGATTGGGCTGTGATTTAGAGAGGAATTTAAGGGAAACTTGAGACTTGCGGAGGGTTAGAACATAGAACATTCCAGCATAGTACAGGCCCTTCGGCCCTCGATGTTGTGCTGACCTGTGAAACTAATCTAAAGCCCATCTAACCTACACTATTCCAATATCATCCATGTGTTTATCCGACAACCATTTAAATGCCCTTAATGTTGGTGAATCCACTACTGCTGCAGTCTGAGCATTCCATGGCCTTAGTACTCTCTGAGTAAAGAACCTACCTCTGACACCTGTCTTATATTTAATCACCCCTCAATTTCAAGCTATGTCTCTTTGTGTTAGCCATCTCTATCTGAGGATAAAAGGCTTTCATTGTTCCCTCTATCTAATCTTCTGATCATCTTATATGTCTCGATTATTCACCTCTTAACCTTCTTCTCTCTAATGAAAACAGCCTCAAATCCCTCAGCCTTTCGTCACCAGACCTTCCCACCATACCAGACAACATCCTGGTAAACCTCCTCTGCACCCTTTCCACTGCCTTCACATCTTTCTTATGATGCAGTGACAGAACTGTACACAATACTCCAAGTGTGGCTGCACCAGAGTTTTGAACAGCTGCAAAAATCCCTCCACCAATAAAACCTAACACACCGTACGTCTTCTTAACAATCCTATCAATGTGGGTGCCAGCTTTCGGGGATCCACGCACATGGACTCCGAGATCTCTTTGCTCATCCACACTACAAAGTATCTTACTATTAGCCCAGTGTTCTGTATTCCTGTTACTCCTTCCAAAGTGAATCACTTCACAATTTTCCGCATTAAACTCAATTTCCCACCTCTCAGCTCAGCTCTGCAGCTCATGTATGTCCCTCTATAACCTGCAACATCCTTCCACACTGTCCACAACTCCACTGACTTTAGGTCATCTGCAAATTTACTAACCCATCCTTCTATGCCCTCATCCAGGTCATTTATAAAAATGTCAAACAGCAGTGGCCCCAAAACAGATCCCTGCAGTACACCATTAGCAACTGAACTCCAGGATCAACGTTTCCCATCAACCACCCACCCTCTGTCTTTTTGCAGCTGTCCAATTCCTGATCCAACCACTAAATCACCATCAATCCCATGCATCCGTATTTTCTGCAATAGCTTACCATGAGGACCTTTATCAAATACTTTGTTGAAATCCATTTACACCACATCAACTGCTTCACCCTCATCCACCTCTTTGAGTTCTTTCAGAAGGTGACCAATCAGGTTTGTGAGTCACCACTTATCTTTCATAAAACCGTATTGACTATCCCTAATCAAATTATTCCTATCTCTTATAATCCTTTGCAAAACTTTGCCCACAACAGAAGTAAGGCTCACTGGCCTATAATTATCTCTACTCCCCTTCTTGAATAAAGGGACAATATTTGCTATCCTCCATCACTATTCCTGTAGACAATGACAAAATGAAGATCAAAGTCAAAGGCTCTGCAATCTCCTTCCTAGCCTCTTACAGAGTCCTAGGATAAATCCCACCAAGCCCAGGAGACTTATCTATTTTCACACTTTCCAGAATTGCTAACACCTCCTCCTTATGAACCCCAATTCCATCTAGACTAATCGCCTGTGTATCAACATTTTCCTCAATAACACTGCCTTTTCCTGTGTGAATATTGAGGAAAGTATTCATTTAGCACCTCTCCTATCTATTCAGATTTCGCGCCCAACTTCCCATCACTGTCTTTGACTAGCCCAAATCTTATCCTAGTCATTCTTTTATTCCTGACAGAGGTTAGAGGGGGCTTCAGAGGTGGATACTTTGAGGGATTGATGGGAGTTTACAATGGATTAAGGATAATTTAGAGGAATATCAATGACTTAGGAGTTAGATTTAACAAGACTTGGGAGAGTTAGAGGGAGATTGAAAGGGAGTGTAGGGATTTGGAGGGAAATTTAGAGAGAATTTGGAGGTTGGGATTCATGGGGGATTTAGGTAGGGATTCAGCAGTGGGAAAACAAATGGTTTGGTGAATTTAAGAGGAATATGGGGGGCTTGGGACTTGGGAAGCTGTGGGATTTAGGGATCTTGGTATTCAAGGGAGATTTAAAGGAATGAGGTGGGAACACTTGAATTGTAGCCTAGGGGTGGGGCTACGAGGGAGGTTAGATTCAGAGGGGACTCCAGGAAAGATTTGACAGCGGACCTTAAGACTGATTTAGATGGAACAATTAAAGTGGATTCGGTGGTTGGATGAATTGGAGAGACTTAGAGCAGGCACATATGAGATAAGAATTGGGGGGAGTACAGAGGGATTCGATGGGGAGATCTTAGGTGCCATTTAAGGGCAACTTAGGGATTTGGGCTGGACTTTGAGGGAGTTAGGGACTGGGGTAGGAGACTTGGAGATTTGGGAGTTCTTAAAGGGAATTAGGTGATCTGGAGAGTTTGTGTTGATGAACAGACAGAAAGATTGGGGTAATCAGGGATTCAGTAGGGGGAATAGGAGTCTTTGGGAGAGGTTTGATGTCTTTGTGGGATTTCGGCATGCTTAGGATTTAGGAGGCAGATAATTGGGGGATGTACTTACTAAGATTCAGGGGAGGGGGAGGACTAGACGGAGTTATGGAGGCTTAGAGGTTTGTAAGCTGGAGGAGTGGAATTCAGGGAAGAATTAGAGTGATTGGATAGGTGGGGTTTAGATTTAGGGTAGGGGCTGAGGGAGAGATGGGTGGCACTTACAGGGAGGTGAATTGTAGAGGGATTTATGTAGTTGGGAGAATTGGGGGAGAATTTCAAACATCAGAGAGGCAATGGGGAGAGGCTTAGAGAGAATCCTGGGAGAATCAGTGTCCCATCTCTGTGGGGAACTTAGAGGTATTTAGGGGGGCAGGATTTGGCAGCTGGCGCTTATGGAGAATTTGCAGAAGGGGCTAATGAGGGAAACAGCATCAGGCAGGCTTGCAGAGGAATTTTGGGGATTAAGAGCAGCTTGTGATTGAGGGCATGGGGAGGATATGGAAGAGTTGAGAAAGAGATTTAGAGGGGGGCTTAGGAAGTGAACTAGGGAAACTTAAGAGGATTTGAGGGGAAGGGGAGGAACTTGAGACTGGAGGGATATTATGGGATGAGGCAGGGCAGGGATATGGATGGATTTGGAGAGGGTGGTGAGAAATGGAGGGATTTGACAGGTGGAGCTCAGAGTGATATTGCAAGAGGGGGGGCAGTCTTTGGAAGCTTTATGTTGGGTTAGAAAAGGATGTAGGGTGTCTTAGAGATCGATTCAACAAGAAGTGGGAATTGAGAGTGAAGGACGGGGAGTTATGATTGAAGGGTAAAGGATTTAGGTAGGTAAACTTACACAGGGAACTGGAGGCTTTAAGATTGGATTGGGTTGGGGGGGTGGAGCGCAGGCTTTGGCCAGATGTGGCAGCCGGCTTTGGTGGGATCACAGTGGAAGGTGGAGGAGGTGGGGGGGGGGGGGGGGGGGTCCGTTCATAGGGTGTCAGGGAGGGTGGCAGACAGGGAGACTGTGGGGGTGGCTTGGGTGCAATTTAGGAGAGAGTGAGCAGAATAGGATGGATTGGAGGAGTCAGCAGATGAAATACTCAGAAGGGTTACAGAGGCCTAAAGACCTTAGAGAGGAATTTGCTGTGAGGGGAGGGGGGCAGTTTCAGGGATTGGGAAGGGGAATTAGACAAACGCAGGGTATGGATTAGGTAGGGATTTAAGGTGAAGGACTTGGTGGGATTTATGGGGGACTTTGGATTGAAGGTGACTGATTTAAGAGGGATTTTGGGGACTAAGATTGATTCAGAGGGTTGGGATTTGAGGTTGGAGGGAAAGGGATTGAGAGGACGGGCTGATTTAGATGGATCGGAGGGAAAACCTCAAGAGATTTAAGGGACAAGTCAATTTGGAAGGTCTCAGAGGGAATCAGTGAGGGTGTGGTTGAGAGTAGTTTGGCTGGGAGACAAAGAGACATTTATAGGAACAGTGGGGGATTTAGGGTGATTCAGCTAGGGTGGGGGTATGGCAAAAATTAGAGGGGAGCATGGGTATAGAAAAGAAGAAGATAGTTTCACAAAAAAAGAGTTCCAGGAAAACAGATTTTGAGTAAAAAGGCATTTGAGTCAATGGGGGTTGGAGAGCGGAAGTTAGAGGTGATGAGAAAGTAAAGGGTGAATGAATGTTGGAGAACAATAGGGAAAATAGAGATAGGAAAAAGAGAGAGTGATAGGGAAAGAGAGGGTGTGATTGGAAAGGTAGAAGGAGATAGGGAAAGAGAGGGGGAAATAGGGAAAGCTAAACTGAAATCAAGAAAAAAAGAGGGGGAGATCAGGAAAGAGAGATTGGGAAAGAGGGACCTAGGGAAGGCAAGAATGATATGGTAAGAGAAAGACAGGGAAAAAGAAAATGATAGAGAAAGAAGAAGAGAAGGAAAGTGAGGAGGAGAAAGATAGCTGAAAAATGAGGAGAAAGTTAAGGTACACTTAAATATAGATGATGAAATGGAATTAAAATCAAAAAGATGAGAGAAAATAAAGAGGTGGGAAAAAAAAGGCAGACAGAAAGAAAGAGAAAAAGTAAGAGGTGGAGTAAAATAAAAGTAGCAAGAAAGTTTCAGAGAGAGGATGCAGAATTTCAGAAAGGATGGACAGTTCATGACAAAGACATACACACACACTGACACAAGGACACACAAACACACTGATATGCACACAGGTTTCTACTGATATATACACACACACACACACACACATTGATATACACAGAAACAGATATGCAGATATACACATACATATACTCAGATCCACACTGTTCTCCACACATACACAAACACACACAGACACACACACACACACTCAAGAATATTCACATGTATGGAGAGATACACACTGATATATGAACTGATACACAAACACATATACACACTGATGTGCACCCAAACATAGATACACACACACACACACACAGATATATACAGATGTACACATACTGATAAACACATTGATATGCACAGATACACACACTGAGATACATACACATTCACTGGTGTACACTAATGTGCAGATAAACACATGAACACACACATACACACAGTTATTGTTGTTAGTCCCTCGTCATCGATGAGGACTTTGATACCATTAGTCATTTTCAGGCTGGTTGCGGTGTGTCCGAAGATGACTATCAGGCCAATTTGGGCACGGAATGTCCTGGTAAATATTGGACAGACTTGTGTAGACACTGTAGTTGTTGTGCTGGTGGCTCTGGACTTACGCAGCTCACACTTAAGTTGTGCTTTAGCAATGCACCTTGCTTTGTGAGGTTGACAGCCTTTGTGGATGAGGCAGCGCCAGGTAGAGTGGTTTTGTGTCAGTATTTCCCAGGTGCTCATGTCAATGTCAAGCGACTTTAGGAAGACTTTGAATGTGTCTTTGAAATATTTCTTCTGCCCTCCATGCGAGCGTCTTCCCAGCAGAGAGTTCCCCAAAAAGGAGCTGCTTGGGTATGCGCTCCTCTGACATACAGATGACATGACCTGCCCACCGGGTCTGCGCTCTCATCAGCAGTGTGTGGACTGATGGTAGACTTGCTCTAGAGAGAACTTCAGTGTCTGGTACTTTGTCTTGCCATCTGATGTGTAATATTCTGTGAAGACAAGTCATGTGGAAATGATTGAGCTGTCTTGCATGTCTTTGATACACAGTCCATGTTTCACAGGCATACAGGAGGGTAGTGAGTACCACAGCGCTGTAGACCTTCAGTTTTGTTGCTGGGCTGATTCCTCAATGTTCCCGTACAGTGGAGCACAGTCTACCAAAAGCAGAACTTGCCTTTGTTTTTCTGCAGTTAACTTCTGCATCAATAGTCACTGCTTGGGAGAGGGTGCTGCCATGATGAGTGAACTGGTCCACTGCCTGTAGTTTCTGCCCTTTGATTGTGATTATGGGTTCTATGTACAGGGCATGAGGAGCAGGCTGGTGCATGACTTTGGTCTTTATGTTGGTGATGAGTCCAAAATTATCACAAGCCGTGGAAAATTTGTCCATCCTGACTTGCATCTCTGGCTCTGAGCCAGTATACTGGGCACAGTCATCAACAAAGAGGAAATCTCTCAGAACAGTCTTCCTTAATGTGGTAATAGCTTGAAGTCTCCTCAGGTTGAAGAGCTTCCCATTCACTATGTACTTGAGGCTGATTCCAGCAACACTGACCTGGAAAACATCATTCACCATGGTAGTAAACATCATGCTGAACAGTGTGCATGTGAGCACACAGCCCTGTTTGACACCATCCAGTACTCTGGCCATCAGGGAACTGGCGTAACATCTGAATGAATTTGGGGGGGTGCAGCCGAACTTTGACATGATCCTCCACAGGCCTTGTCGGCTTACAGTGTTGAAGGCTTTCGTGAGGTCAACAAAGATTGTGTAGAGGTTGAGGTTCTGCTCCTGAAGTTGGTGCATGGCGAAAATCATGTCAATAGTCCCAAGATCTTTGTGGAAGCCACACTGTGACTCTGGAAGTAGACCCAGCTCCACGAGTGACCAGACGATTTAGTAGGACTCTTGCGATTGTCAATTGCCTTTCCTCTTGTAGAGGTGTATGATGGAAGCTTCTTTAAGTTCCTGAGGAATGGATCCTTTCTTCCAAAAAGACTGGAACAACTCGGTGGGCTTCTCGATAAGTGCAGGACCAGCAGCTTTATAGATCTCTGCAGGTATGGCATCTGCCCCTGGGGCTTTGCCACAGGATAGCTGGGAACTGCTTTCATGACTTCGGCTACTACCGGTGGATCATCCATGGTGCTGTTGAAAGCGATCTGGGGAATCCTGTCTATGCCTCATTGTTAATAGGTGAGTGTATATGGGGTGTCAGGGAGGGGTCATACCTTTGGTGGGGGAACATGTTGCATCCTCTCAGGGGATTTGGTCCATCTTTTGTCCCCACCTGGCACTCAGCTCTTACCTGTGGCTCTCCGTAGCTGTTTGCATGCAACAGGAGCTACACCCCGGGCAATGGCTTTGACAAGCTGGCTAAACATTCACACTGATATATACAGTGATACACGCGCACATATATACACACTGATGTACACACACACACTTCAATACACAGTGATACACACACACACACACACAGATATAAATGCAAATGCATACAAAGAGGTACACACAGATAAACACACACCAGTTCACACAGATAATGACAGATACATACAAATACATACACTAACACACACTGACGTACACACACATTGACGTGTGCAGATGCACTCACAGAGTTACACACATATACACACAGACACAGATACAATGGATACATACATAGATGCTCAATGATGCACATACATCGATACACATAGTAATGCACACACACACAGATAGACACTGAAAGATGCGAACACACTCGCACTGTGATACACACAGTCAAAAACACTGACACGCACACACACCAGCCCCCTGATTTTTCGAATGGTTTGTCTCTCAGTGAGTTGATGTCCCAGATTTGTTCTGGGGTGGGCTATTAGCTGCTGGTGGTCTGATTGGCTGATATGGCTCTAATTGGTGGATTCACTGTTAAAGTGCAGAGAACAGTCATTGGTGGTCTTGGCTGTCAGTAAGTATGTGGCATTACTGATTGGCTGATTTGGGTAGTGGGTCTGGCCTCTGATTAGCTGGTGTGGCTGTTTAGCAATCCAGCCTTTGATTGACTGAGGCAATCAGTGAGCAATCCAGTCTCTGGCTAAAGTGGTCAGTTAGTGATCCCTTTTCTGATTGCCAATCAGTTTGACTTGTTCATTAATTGAATAATTGATTTAACCGGATATTTCACTACAATTCTGATCTGCTCCCTGAACTTGGATTGAGTCACTGCGTAAATAAATGTGTTTGTGCAGCAATTTAAATCCTGCAGCATAAATCCAGCATTTTGAAATGTAAATTCATGAACACTGGTGGAAATTAATCCTTTCACTGTTGCATAGATAAAAAATATAACTGTCACCGCCCAGAGGAGAATGAAAGCTCCGGATATGCTGAAGAGTAAAACCATTGATTTCCTTCTGCTCTCCATTTCCGGGTCTCTGCGATTCTCTCCCTTTGCCTGAGCTCTCAGTCCCTTCCGGACTCGACTGGTCACTATAATGTGCCTGACTGTCAGACCGTTAATCAACAGGATTAAACCAAATGGGAGCAATGGGGTTAAAACCTGATCAAACCAGGAAAATCCAACCCACCCAGGATCAGTCCAATAGCTTGGCTTTGTCAGACAGAACCACTGCACATTGTCGATTATAAATTCAGCTTCATTTATAAAATACATAGGGATGTTTTTCGCACAGAGCAGGATGCCGGTTGTTGCCAGGACCAGAGCCGCAGTTTTCCCGGTGCAATATTTAGTTTTCAGTTTCTGGCAGCAAATGGCCACAAATCGATCAAAGGAGAAAGTGACGGTGAACCAGACAGAACAGTCTCTGGCTACAGTCAGCAGGACATGTTTAACACGACACACAGGAGTGAAGTCCATGAAATTCCTTGGGAAATAATAATAATTTACGTAGTTGAGAATGGGACTAATGATGATGAACAGTAGATCCGCTGCTGCCATGGTCATCAGGTAGCGAGTGGTGCAGATGGACAGACCACACTTTCCCCGACACAGGATCACAATTCCCAGTAAATTAACTGTCAGGGAGAAAGGGATAAAAGCCAGAACATTAGTAAGTAAACATTCTCCATTTGTGAATTGATAGTAAGGCGAGGATTTCAGCATCAATCTAATGGATAGGGATTCCCAGGAAAGCAGTGTGGTTAGAGGAATTGTGTTGGAGATTAACATTGCAGATTGGAAAGTAACCAATATAATACCATGGATTAAATAGGGACTGAGGGACAGGAAGCTCTGAATTACACATCTCTCACTTTGATGGAGCAAATCCGCAAATTCTGATCAAATATTCATGAGTTTGGATTTTTCAAGTGACCTGTCTTAGAGAATTAACACAGACAGACCAGGTTTCCCAATCAGACCCAAAGTGGACAGGGATATACTAGAGATTGGCAATAGATTCTGCTGTCCCTTCCTGCACCCAATTATCAGAGCCCACCCCAGATTGAACACTTCCCTGGGCTGGACAGCTGGTGGAGTTGGATGTCACCTCGGGATTATTCTATTTATCTTCCCGTCTCCAAATTTCAGAGAGAGAATGATTTTCATCCCAATCTCTGGAGAATAGCCTCAGTCACAGCTTTCTGGAATTTCGGATTTACACAAATAAATCAATAAATGAAGAAATAAAATGAAATTAAATAATAAATAAACAACTATAACTAAATACATCAATAAATCATTTAGAGAGAAGTTCTACAAAGTTCTACTCTCATGAATACTTGGACAATCAGAATTTGCACAGAAAATAAGAACATTTCACCTCGTATAGCAGTGCCTCATTCCACCTGTCCGTGTCCCTCATCCCTTATCCTCCTGCGCTCCAGAGAAAGAGTCCCAGTCTACGTAGTCTCTCCTTGTAACTCAAACCATAAAGTCCTGGTAGAACTCTAGTAAAGATTTTCTGCACTCTTTCATGTTTAATAATATTCTTCATATAATAGGGTGACTGGAACTGTACACTGATCCCTGAAGCACGCTACTGGTCACAGCATCCAGTTTGAAAAAAAAATCCTCTACAACCAGCCTCTGGCTTCTAACAAGAAGCTAATTTTGTATCCATTTTGATACCTCACCCTGGATTCCATGAGATTTAACCATCCTTTTAGAGCTGACCTTTTTGAGTTGCCCCTGAGTTAATAAGATTTTTGTTTATTTGGTTGGGGGGAAAAGAAGGTGTTCCCTGATTAAGGATCCAATTGATTGGCCAATCAGGGAACTCTTTTAGTATTGAAACTAATCTTCAATAAAGATAACAAATGTGTAGAGTATAGGGCGAATGGTAGGACTCTTAATAGTGTTGAAGAACAGAGGGATCTTGGTGTATATGTGCATAGATCCCTGAAAGTTGGCAATCAAGTCGATAGGGTTGTTAAGAAGGCATATGGAGTCTTAGCTTTTATTGGTAGGGGGATTGAATTTCGGAGCCGCAACGTCATGTTGCAACTGTACAAAACTCTAGTGCGGCCGCACTTGGAGTATTGTGTGCAGTTCTGGTCCCCGCATTATAAGATGTGGAGGCATTGGAGAGGGTACAGAGGAGGTTTACCAGGATGTTGCCTGGTATGGAGGGCAGGTCTTATGAAGAGAGGCTGAGAGATTTGAGGTTGTTTTCGTTAGAAAGAAGGCGGCTAAGAGGAGACCTTATTGAAACATATAAGATGATTAGAGGTTTAGATAGGGTGGACAGTGATAGCCTTTTTCCTAGGATGGAGAAAGCTAGCACGAGGGGACATAGCTTTAAATTAAGGGGTGGTAGTTATAGGACGGATGTCAGAGGTAGGTTCTTTACCCAGAGGGTGGTAAGGGTATGGAATGCCCTGCCTGCTGCAGTTGTAGATGCGCCAAGTTTGGTGGCGTTTAAGAGGTTAGTAGATAAGTTTATGGATGAAAAGGGAATGCTTTAGTTAGAGGGTCATTGCTTTTTCTTAATTGGTCGGTGCAACATCGAAGGCCTGTTCTGCGCTGTAATGTTCTTTTTTTTATTATTATTTATCAGTAATAAGTATGACTTTTATTAGCATTACAAATGAAGTTACTATGAAATTCCCCGAGTCACTACATTCTGGCACCTGTTTGGGTCAATGTACCTACCAGCACATCTCTCAGAATGTGGGAGGAAACCTTCTTCACTGTCCACTATCCCACAATGTTGGTGTTGTGTGCAGTCTTACTAACCATACCTCCTATATTCTAATCCAAATCATTAATATAAATGACAAATAACAGTGGACCCAGCACTGATCCCCAAAGCATTCCACTGGTCACAGGCCTCCAGTTTCAAAACCAATCTTCTAAAATCATCCTTCTGTCAAGAAACTAATTTTGAATTGATTTTGCTACTTCACCCTGGATCCAGTGAATTTTAACCTCATGCAACAAACTATCATGCGATACCTTGTCAAAGGTTTTTCATCTTATTCTTCCTTGTCAAACCACTCCTTCCAAAAGTTTATCACCTGACAATTTTCAGGATTAAATTTTATCTGCCACTGATCTGCCCATTTGACAATCTCATCTATATCTTCCGATAACACAACCTCACTTTTAACTACCTGGCCAATACATGTGTCATTGGCAAACTTACTGATCCTACCCACGTTATTTATATAAATGGTAAACAATGTGGTGGGGCCGGGGGGAGGGGGGCAGCACAGATGTGGTACACCACTGTTCATTGGCTTCAGTCGCTATCATCACACTCTAATTCCGACCACTAAGTCAATTATGAATCCACCTTATTAGATTGTCTGTATTCTATGTGCATTTGCTTTCTTATTAAGTCTCCCATGTTAGTCTTTGTAAAAGGCTTTGCTGAATTTCATGTAAACTATATCAAACATACCACGCTCAAAACACTCAAATTTGTTCGGCATGTCCTTCCTCCAATAAAACCATACTGACTATCCCTGATCAAACCTTGCCCCTCCAAATGGAGATAGATTCTGTCCTTCAGAATCTTCTCCAGTACTTTCCCAATTACATGTGTGATGCTCATTGGTATGTAATTCCCTGACTTGTCTCTAAAACCTTTCTTAAATAGTGGTACCACAATAGTTGTTACATCTTGAACTTATCTGCTAATCTGGCCATTCCATCTATATCTTCTTTTAGTTCAAGGATCACTGCTAAGCTCACTGTTAACCACCAAGTTTTAACCCATCCACACACTTACTAATTCTACACACAATTGACATCCATTGACATCAACATCCATTGATTCTGTCTAACTTACCACTGCCTCAGCAAAGCAGCAATATAATTTAGGACCACACATTGCACATTTCCTCTTGCACTTTCTTACATTGGGAAAAAGATTGAGTTCACTTACCAACCAACTCAAGAATAGCTTCTTCCCTGCTGCCATCAGACTTTTGAATGGACTTAAATTGCACTAAGTTGATCTTTCTCTACACCCTAACTATGACTGTAACACTACATTCTGCACTCTCTCGTTTCCTTCTCTATGAATGGTATGCTTTATCTGTAAAACACGCACGAAGCAACACTTTTTACTGCATGCTAATCACGTGACAGTAATAAATCAAAAACAGTTAGCAATGCCATTTGTATAAATGATGAATGATAGTGGTGCATCACTGATCCTTGAGTTTCTAAATATCTTCAGTCAGTTAATATTTAACAGAATCATGAGTAATGGCAGTGCAAGTAGAGTTAGAGGACAAGCAGCAGAATGGACAACAATTTCCTATAAAGACAGAACATAGGGAACAGGTGTTAATGGGATTTACTCTGATTGCTGCTGTTGCTGAAAGGAGTTTTAGTAAGCTGAAAGATCTTCAATTAATAAAACCTGATTTTTTTTGGTTAAAGTATTTTTTCACTATGCCGGGATTTCCTTGTGGCCACTGGATTGGAAATTGTCAAAGGATAGAAGGAATCAGTTCAACAGCTTGTCTTTGGCAAGGATGTATTCTGGAAGCAGTGTTTTTTTAGCTGGGGATTGGAATGTAAACAGAATGCACTGAAGGTGATGAAGCCTGAATTAATCAATTCTGCTTGGATTTGATTGACCAAATTGAACAATGCAGTCAGGGTTCTGATCAATTCATTGGCTGGTTACCAAGGAACTTTTGCAGTTTTAACTCTGCTAACACTGTTGAGAAAGGCAGTGTGAAGAACCCTGGAATCAAGCTCACAGGGAGAGACAAGATCTGGGAGTAAAAAAGAACAAAGAACTCAATCCATGTGACAACAAAATCCTGGCCAGGTTTTAATTGCATGTGGAATCAAATTTAAGTAAAGTAGAAGGTAGTAGTACCTGGGTTATGCATTACAATATTTCCTGTCAATGAAGTAGCTATAGACTGGAAAGAATCTTGGTTAAGAACTTAAAGTTGATTTTGGGCCTGATTCTTCCATCCGGCAGGTCCATTTGGGAAAATCATGTCGTTGGCATTTTTCCAGGATTTGTCCATGTGCTGGGAAGACATGCACCCCTCGCCAGACCAAGGAACAGTCTCAGTCCAGACCATGTCTCTGCTCAGCAACTCTGCACTGTCATGTATCATGAAGGCTGCCTTGGAGCACATGGACAAATCCTGGAAAAATGCTTACTGGAAGATCAGAGGCTGAATACCCGAGGCTGCTGAAATGTTCCCCACCAGGAAGAGAACAGTCTTGTCTGGTGATTGTTTAGTGGTTTTCATTCATCCATTGTTGCAGTGCCTGCAAGTCTCCCCAATGTAGCAGGCGTCAGGACATCCTTTCCTGCAGTGTATCAGGTAGACAACATTGGCTGAGTTGCAAGAGTATTTACCGTGTACTTAGTGGATGCTGTTCTCACATGTCAATGCTTTGGCACACCTTGTAGAGGTTGCTGTGGCAGGGTTGTGGGGTCACCATTCTCCTGAAGGCTAGATTGTTTGCTGCAAACAACGGTCTGTTTGAGGTTGTGTGGTTGTTTGAAGGCAAGAAATGGGGGTGTCCTTGTCATTAATGAAGAAGAACATCTCGCCATATTCAAGGCTCCACAGAAGATGTCATAGCTTCTCCGCTCTGGGGAAATACTGGACAATGAAGGGTACTCTGTCCACTGTGTCCTGTGCTTGTCTTCTGAGGAGGTCGCTGCGGTTTTTCATTGTGGTGCTTCGGAACTGTCGACCGATGAGTCAAGCGCCATGTCCTGTTCTTATGAGGGCATCTTTCAGCATCTGGAAGTATCTATTGTGATCCACCTCATCTGAGCAGATCCTGGGTATATAGAGAGCTTGTCTGTAGGGGATGGCTTCTTTAACATGTTTAGGATCGAAGCTGGAGAAGTATGGAATCATAAGTTTATCCATTGGCTTACAGTACAGTGAAGTGCTGAGGTGACCATCTTGGAAATGCGTGTGTCCAAGACTACAATTGATCCTAGAGAGTAATCGATGATGAGTCTGACGGTGGAATGGAACTTGTTGATGTCATATATAGTTGTTTCAGTGATTGTTCACCATGAGTCCAAAGGAAGAAAATGTCATTGATGTATCTAGTGTATAGCATCGGTTGAAGGTTCTGTGCGGTGAAGAGGTCTTGTTTGAACTTGTACATGAAGATGTTGACATACTGAGGGGTGAATTTGGTCCCCATGGCTGTTCCGTGTGTCTGGATGAAGAACCGGTTGTTGAAGGTGAGGACATTGTAGTCCAGGATGAAGTGGATGAGTTGTAAAATTGCGTCTGGAAACTGGCAGTTGTGAACGTTGAGTACTGAGGCAGTTGCAGCAATACGATAATCGTGGGGGATGTTGGTGTAGAGCACTGAGACATCCATTCTGACAAGGAATGTCCCTGGTTCAACTGCTTCATGTGTGCTGAGTTTCTATACAAAGTTTATATTATCGTGACAAAAGCTGGCGGTTCTTTGTACAATGGGTTTCAGGATGCCCTCAACGCAGCGGGAGAGGTTTTCGCACAGAGTCCCATTACCCGGTACACAAGGTAAATACACCCAGCCATTCCATCGTATCTTCAGGAGGTAGTAAAGATCTCCAACGCAGGGAGTTTGTGGAATGAGAGCACAGAGGGTATTCTGAAGGTCCAGATCAAAGGTCTTGATCAAAGTGTTGAGTTGACGGATGTGTCCTTTTGTCACATCTGCGAGTAACTGAAGTGTTCCTCATTGCTCAGTTGTCGGTACACTTCTTTGCAATAATCTGTTCTGTTCAGTATGACGAAGGTCCCTCCTTTGTCTGCTGGTTTGATGATAATGTTGAGGTTGGTCTTGAGAGTGTAGATGGCATTGTGTTGTGCTTAGATGATGTTTGTGGCTGTCTTGCGAGTGCGGCTGATGAATCTGGAAGAAACATCTCCTGAAGGCTTAGGCATACATGTCAATTCGAGGGCAGCAGCCTTCCAGAGGAGTCCAATTCGAATCTTTCCTCTTCGGTTGATGCACTGCGGATCTCTCTGTCGGCTGTTTCGATTCATTGGCTGTCTCATTGTGTTCACTGTTGGCCTCTTGGAGTTTGTGGATGAACTCCTGCAGCCTCGTTCACCTGACGAATTCCTCTGTGTCCATTGTGAGACTGATGGGGTCTATTTTGGTAGTGGGGCAGAAATTGAGCCCTCGGCTGAGAACTTCGGCTTCATCTGGTTGAAGTGTGTAGTCCGGCAAATTGACAATGGACTTCTCTGCCGTGGTACTGTTTTCTACTGTGGTACCAGGAAGACTTGGTTGCTGCTGGTGGTGATGCCAAGTTTCTCAAGTTTCCTGTTCTTGATGTGCACGTAGCTGGTGTAGTTCCTTTGTCTCGTCTGTACAGCAGAGTTTTGCAGCTGGTCCGTGTCCTGAGCACTAGTTGAGAATATGAATTCTCTCTTGGTTTCCAGGATGTGGTATTTGTTGAATGGTTTGAATGAGAATATAGGAGGCATGGTTAGTAAGTTTGCAGATGACACCAAGATTGGTGGCATAGTGGACAGTGAAGAAAGTTAACTGAAATTGCAATGGGATCTTGATTAATTGGGCCAGTGGGCTGATGAATGGCAGATGGAGTTTAATTTAGACAAATGTGAGGTGATGCATTTTGGTAGATTGAACCAGGGCAGGACTTACTTAGTTAAGGGTAGGGCATTGGGGAGAGTTACAGAACAAAGAGATTTAGAGTACACGTTCATAGCTCCTTGAAAGTGGAGTCACAGGTGGACAGAGTGGTGAAGGAGGCATTCGGCATGCTTGGTTTCATTGGTCAGAACATTGAATACAGGAGTTGGGACACATTGTTGAAGTTGTACAAGACATTGGTAAGGCCACACTTGGAATACTATGTAGAGTTCTGGCCATCCTATTTTAGGAAGGATATTATTAAACTAGAAAGAGATTTACTAGGATGTTACCAGGACTTGATGGTTTGAGTTATAAGAAAAGGCTTGATAAGTTGGGACTTTTCCTTGAAGCGTAGGAGGCTGAGGAGTGACCTTATAGAAGTCTATAAAATAATGAAGGGCTCAGATCAGCTAGATGGTCAATATCTTTTCCCAAAGGTAGGGGAATCTAAAACTAGGAAGAATAGATTTAAGTGAGAGGGGAGAGATACAAAATGGTCAGAGGGACAACTTTTTAAACACAAAGAGCGGTGCGTGTCTGGAACAAGCTGTCAGAGGCAGTAGTAGAGGCAGGTACAATGTTGCCTTTTAAAAAGCAGTTACATGGGTAAGATGGGTATAGAGGGATATGGGGCAAATGCAGGCAATTGGGATTAGCTTTGGGGTTTAAAAAAAGGGCAACATGAATGGAAGGGCCTGTTTGCATGCTGTAAACCTCTGACTCTATGACCCTATGATCCTTCCCTTATTCATGACAGAAGTTAAAACACACAGGTTTGGATAACACTGGATGGTGGGAAAGGATTTCCTCAAGGATTAGCACTGGTTTCACTATCTATTACCATTTATATCAAAAATATGAAATCGGGAAGCAAAATTCTACTTTCAAAATTTATGAAATAATCCATGAATGATGATATGATAAATCGTAATGGAAGAATACAACTCAGCACAATAATGCAATAATAATAAATAAGAAGAATGTAAATTGGGTATTGGAATTGGAAATTATGTCTATGAAACACACTTATCAGAACACTGTTTCCCAACCATTCTACAGAAATTAAAAGAATTTGAATGATGGAGGAGTTTAAAGATTTGGGGGAACAGATTCACAATTAGTTCGATGTAGCAACACAGCTTAAAAGGAATCATAACCATCAGGGAAAAAAAAAATTCATCTAGAAAATAATTCAATGAAAATGTGGACAAATCACAACTGTTTTGGAAAAAGCAGAGAATTCTGCTCAGTTGATGTTGGGTTGTTTAAATATCAGGAATTAGCTGACATGTATTCCGTTTTCAGTAGAAAACAGAGCTATGAATTTCATTCCAATTCTTGACCCAGGGAATACAATTCTACATGGACAGATATATCCAGAAATAGAGGATGCTTCGATCAGATACTCCAGTCTGCTGAGAAAAACCACAATCAGTGCAATTCTACACAGACAGATAAATCCAGATATTCTACTCTGGTTAATGATCCACACACAATGTCTGATTTTATTCCTACACTTGCTAAATGTTATTTCAGAGACATCGCCTTCACGGAGGTCTAATCTAATAATGTACAGAATTAAACTCTTGACCGAACTATTTCTACTCATGAAAAGGATTAAAAACACAGAGATAATAAGACATTTGGTTGAAATGAATTTAATCATTTACCTGGTGTCTGTATAGCAGTGAGCAGAAGATCAGCATGGAGCAATTTCAGTCAGAGTTTAAAGTCAGAGATTGGCTCACACACACATTTACACAACCTCAATAGTTAGAGTCACTCACCAGGAACACCAATAATGGCAATGATTGTGTAGAATACCTTCTCAGCCATGTCAATTGGAGCCAACATATTCAATTTGAGATGATGTGGCTCTTTGTGCTGTTGGCGGTCTGTGTCTTTACGCGGTAAGGTTACAGATTCCCAAAGCCGTTAATTTATACACTGCAGAATCACCTCAGGGAACATTGAGGTAGCAACACGGGTTGCTATTTTTTAAATATATGAACAAACAGATTACGACATTGATGGATAATTTTTAGATTGAGTTACCTTTTCCAAACACTGGATTTTGTTCATCACATTGATCCACTAATAATAAGGGGAAAGATACTGTCCTCTCAAGCACCATCAGTCCCATCTAAAGGCCTCAGATTGGTTCAGTGATATCCATCACTGGACAATTGAATTTCAATTGTTACTGTGTCTCTCTGTGATATTTAACTGTGGACATTCAATTGTGTGATACGAGTGTGTTATAGCTGAACATAAATTGCAAAATTCTACAAATTGAATGTCTGGATCTACTTAATTTACAAAAACAAAATTGCATCCAACAACGTAATGCAGCTCCTCAAACTGATAAAACATTTTGAAACAATGGGACATGTCAAAAAATTCAGACCCTGTAGCAGATACAAACCCATCACCTCAGAACACTAAAGGAAAAATATTTAATTGTGACAAATAATGCACAAGTTCCAACTGATACTGGCCCCAAATCTGAAACTTATACTGGGAAAAAAACGTTTTGAGATATGGAGTGTGAGTTAAAGAGCTAAAAAGAGAGAGGGAGGGAGAAAGGCAATCTATGAAATGGGCTGAAACTCGACAGGGTGAGAGGCTAGGGTAATGCACAGATAAATGTGAAAGAAGTGGAGAGACAGGGTGAAAGGGAGAGATGGGGTGAGGGAGAAATGGGGCGAGGTAGGAAAGACGGAGTGATAGAGGGAGAGATGGAGCGAGGGGAGAGGTGTGGAGCGAGAGAGGCAGAGGGAGGGAGTTAAGGGGCAAGAGAGTGTGAGACTTGACAAGGGAGGGAGACAAGGGGTGAGGGAGTGTGAAGGGAAAGTGGGAGAAAGGGTGCAAGAGAGGGAGAGGGAGAGAGGATGAGGGAGGGAGAGAAAGGGTGAGGGAGGGTGAAGGATAAGCAGGAGGGAAGGGGGTGAGTTAGGGAGAGCTGGTAAATGTGGAGACAGGTGTTTGTGGAATCCAGGGAAGTTAACAGAAAACAACTGGAGAAAATGTAAAGGTCAGTTTTAATTCAAATCGAAAGCAGTTATGTGGCAACAGACTTGGGAACAGTTTTGAAGATAAGCAGAATCAATGTATGGTTCACAGTGAGATCAGTAAAACAATCCCTTTCTTGCTTCTCTCCCCACGTTACGGGGACTTGCTGCAAGTATTTCATCGGCTCGTGTGGCACTCAGAATTTTTGAAATTGAGGAACACAACTAACAACGTGTGGATGACTGAAAGGGTTTGAGATAAAGAGTGATTGAGAGAGATTTAAAGAGTGGGTGAAAGTGCTGCACTATTTCACTAGAGTGACTCTGTCCTCCTGAAGTCAGCTAATTTCCTTCCTCTTTCCTTTCATGTGACCATCAGTAAATAAAGAACAAAGAAAATTACAGGACTGGAACAGGTCCTTCAGCCCGCTAAGCCTGCACCGACCATGCTGCCCGACTGAACTAAAGCCCCCTACCCTTCCAGGGATCATATCCCTCTATTCCCATCCCAGTCATGGATTTGTACAAATATTCCTTATGTCACTGTCTTATCTATTTCCACTGCTCCCCCAGCAGTGAGTTCCAGGCACCCACAACCCTCTCTGTTAAAAAAAAAATTGCCTCAATCTGCTTTAAACCATGCCTAGCGCACTTTAAACCTACAATTCAATCTTCCACACTGGAAAAAAACCTTCTGACTATCCACGTTTTCCATGCCCTTCATATGTAGATTTCTATCAGGTCACACCTCAACCTCTGTTCTTCCAAGGACAACAAAGCAATTTTCTCCAACCTCTCCTCATAGCTAATGCTCTCTATACCAGGCAACATCCTGATAAATCTTATGTAACCTTTCCGAAACTTTTACATCCTTCTAGTAGTGCGGTGACCAGAATTGAACACGGTGTTTCAAGTGTGGCTTCAACTAAGTTCTACAAGGCTGCAATATGACTTGCCAATTTTTAAAGTCAGTATTCCAGCAGATGAAGGCAAGCATGCCTCCACCTGCATTGCCACTTTCAGTGACCTGTGTATCTGTACACCCAGATCCCTCTGCCTATCAATACTTTTAAGGGTTCTGCCATTTACTATATATTTCCTATCTGTATTAGACCTTTCAAAATACATTACCTCACATTTATCCAAATTAAACTCCATCTGCCATTTCTCCACCTAAATTTGCAAGTGATTTATATCCTGCTGCATCCTTTAAAGGTCCTCATTGCTATCCACAATTCCACCAACCTTTGAGTTGCCTACAAACTTACTAATCAAACATGTTCCTGCAAATCATTTTTTTTTTAAACACATATCAAGATCCCAGCACTGACCCCTGAGGAACAGCACTTGTCACAGTTCTCCATTCAGAAACACACCCTTCCACTGCTACCCTCTGTGTTCTGGGACCCAAACAATTTCTGTATCCATCTTACCGACTCACCTCTGATCCCGTGCGTTCTCAGCTGCTGTACTAAGCTACCATGAGGGACCTTTTCAGAACTTGGATCCTTCATGTTGTAGTGTTTATAATATCAAATCAAACAACTGTTATCAGACTAGCACAATGTTTCTATCAGTCTGACAGTTTGGACTGGACAGAGACTGTGGGTTTGAACATGTCAGTCTATCAACCCTCCCATATTTGGGAATTAACATTTGATCAGATGGTCGATTTTCAATGGGAGATTTTTGTTCTCCAAAGTTATTAAGAGATATTGATCTGAAGGTTGCTATGTGGAGTTATCTGACAGGACAGCCTTAATGTCACTGAATTGTGTAACTGAATTGCAAACATGGCTTCCTTCTCTTTCCTGCACCTCACCATAAGTATCCCTCTGTCTCTCTCTCTCTCTCTCTCTCACTCTTGGTGTGTCTGTCCCTATTTGTTACTCTTGCTCAGTCTTTTTGTGAGGTGTATTGGCCATGCTAAATTCTCTCTCAGAGTATTTAAACAGGCACCAGAGTGTGCTGACTAGGGGATTTTTACAATACCTTCATTACAGTGTGAATGTAAACCCACGTGACAAATAAATAAACTTTTCTTGCTGCTTCTGTCTCTCTCCGTCACTCGGAGTGTTTGTAAAAGCCCAGAAATATCGATGACCATTTTCTATTCTCTGGGACAGAAATTTATGCAAACCTCTGGGAGATGGAAATATGGAGCAAGAATGAAATGGAGAAAGAGGCACAGAGAAATGGGGAGAGATATGCCAATTTTAAAATGATTGTGTATTTGCAATGGGCCACAGTCAGTTTGAGACTCATAAACAAGTATATCATAGAACATAGAACATTACAGCGCAGAACATAGAACATAGAACATCACAGCGCAGAACATAGAACATAGAACATAGCGCAGAACAGGCCCTTCGGCCTTCGATGTTGCGCGGATCAATTAAGAAAAAGCAATGACCCTCTAACCTAAACCATTCCCTTTTTGTCCATAAACTTATCTACTAACCTCTTAAATGCCACCAAACTTGGCGCATCTACAACTGCAGCAGGCAGGGCATTCCATACCCTTACCACCCTCTGGTAAAGAACCTACTTCTGACATCCGTCCTATAACTACCACCCCTTAATTTAAAGCTATGTCCCCTCATGCTAGCTTTCTCCATCCTAGGAAAAAGGCTATCACTGTCCACCCTATCTAAACCCCTAATCATCTTATATGTTTCAATAAGGTCTCCTCTTAGCCGCCTTCTTTCTAACGAAAACAACCGCAAATCCCTCAGCCTCTCTTCATAAGACCTGCCCTCCATACCAGGCAACATCCTGGTAAACCTCCTCTGTACCCTCTCCAAAGCCTCCACATCTTTCTTATAATGCGGAGACCAGAACTGCACACAATACTCCAAGTGCGGCCGCACTAGAGTTTTGTACAGTTGCAACATGACGTTGCGGCTCCGAAATTCAATCCCCCTACCAATAAAGCTAAGACTCCGTATGCCTTCTTAACAACCTTATCGACTTGATTGCCAACTTTCAGGGATCTATGTACATATACACCAAGATCCCTCTGTTCTTCAACACTATTAAGAGTCCTACCATTAGCCCTATACTCTACACATTTGTTATTCCTGCCAACGTGAATTACCTCACACTTTTCCACATTAAACTCCATTTGCCACCTCTCGGCCCAGCTCTGCAACTTGTCCAAGTCTCTCTGCAAACTATAACACCCCTCTTCACTATCTACCACTCCTCCGACTTTGTGTCATCCGCAAATTTACTAATCCATCCTTCAATACCCTCATCCAGATCATTTATAAAAATTACAAACAGCAGGGGCCCCAAAACAGATCCCTGAGGTACACCACTTGTAACCGAACTCCCTGATGAATAATTTCCATCAACCACCACCCTCTGTCTTCTATCAGCTAGCCAATTCCTAATCCAATTAGCTAAATCACCCGCAATCCCATACATCTGCATTTTCTGCAGAAGCCTTCCATGGGGCACCTTATCGAACGCCTTACTAAAGTCCATATATACCACATCAAATGCCTTACCCCCATCCACCTCTTTGGTCACTTTTTCAAAAAACTCAATAAGGTTAGTAAGGCACGACCTACCCTTCACAAAACCATGCTGACTATCCCCAATCAATTCGTTTCTCTCTAAATACCTATAAATCCTATCCCTAATAATTCTTTCCAATACTTTGCCCACAACAGAAGTAAGACTCACCGGTCTATAATTCCCAGGAAAGTCTCTATTCCCCTTCTTGAACAATGGGACCACGTTCACTATCCTCCAGTCTTCCGGTACTATACCCGTAACCAACGACGACCTGAAGATCAGAGCCAGAGGCTCTGCAATTGCTTCTCTTGCCTCCCAGAGAATCCTAGGGTAAATCCCGTCCGGCCCAGGGGACTTATCTAACTTCAAACCCTCAAGAATATCTAGCACATCCTCCTCATCTACTCCAATACTTTGCAGTTTACAACCCTGTATCCCAGTGCTCTCTACAACTACAGTTACATTATGCCAAAACAATACGGCAAATTTGCACTTATTAAAACATGAACACGAAAAACACACAGACATAGGCAAGCAAGCATGGTGACAGACATACAGAGAGAGAGATCAATTAACATTCTGATTTCTAACAATAAAATCCCCATTTAAACTGTTACTAGAGATTGGGGTTAACTGGGCAGCCTCACACAACTGGATCAGGATCAGGACTCACCTTCTGCAGTCATTGAAACATTCCTGTATCACTTACCTTATTGCAATGAGATGCCTTGCTTGGGAGCAGGTCAGAGACATGGGATATGGACAACTGCTCATGTGGGGAATAAGGACAAGGGATTTATCTGAAAATCCACACATATCAGGGAGAAATAAACAAGAAAACTCGTGTTGAAACATGGATACAATTCTCTATTAATGATTAAAGCTTTTAAAATGAAGCACCCTCTGGATATTAAGGAGGATACAGGACAGCAAGGGGCAAGAAATGGAAGCTTCTGTTAAATTCTAAGATCACCCGCACACAGACAAAACGATGCATAAAATCACATTCGCACACATGTACTCACTCTCAAACTGTGCTGCAAATAACGATTATGGAGGAAAAGGGGAAAAAGTTTAAAGGGAATATTGGGGCGGAGTGGGGGGTTCTTCACACGGAGAGTGGTGGGAATGTGGAATGAGCTGCCAGATGAAGTGGTGAACGTAGACTCACTTTTAACATTTAAGAAAATGAATTAAGAAACCTCATTGAGTTTTTTTGAGAAAGTGACCAAAGAGGTGGATGGGGGTAAGGCGGTTGATGTAGTATATATGGACTTTAGTAAGGCGTTTGATAAGGTGCCCATGGAAGACTTCTACAGAAAATGCAGATGTGTGGAATAGAGGGTGATTTAGCTAATTGGATTAGGAATTGGCTGGCAGATAGAAGACAGAGGGTGGTGGTTGATGGGAGATATTCATCGTGGAGTTCGGTGACGAGTGGTGTGCCTCAGGGGTCTGTTTTGGGGCCCCTGCTGTTTGTATTTTTTATAAATGATCTGGATGAGGGTATTGAGGGATGGATCAGTAAATTTGCAGATGACACTAAAGTCGGTGAAGTGGTAGATAGTGAAGAGGGGTGTTATAGTTTGCAGAGAGACTTGGACAAGTTGCAGAGCTGGGCCGAGAGGTGACAAATGGAGTTTAATGTGGAAAAGTGTGAGGTAATGCACTTTGGCAGGAACAATAAATGTGTAGAGTATAGGGCTAATGGTAGGGCTCTAATAGTGTTGAGGAACAGAAGGATCTTGGTGTATGTGTCAATAGATCCCTGAAAGTAGGCAGTCAAGTGGATAAAGTTGTTAAGAAGGCATATGGAATCTTAGCTTTTATTGGCAGGGGGATTGAATTTAGGAGCCGCAGCATCATGTTGCAACTGTACAAAACTCTAGTGCGGCCGCACTTGGAGTATTGTGTGCATTTCTGGTCGCCACGTTATAAGAAAGATGTGGAGGCATTGGAGAGGGTACAGAGGAGGTTTACCAGGATGTTGCCTGGTATGGAGGGCAGGTCTTATGAAGAGAGGCTGAGGGATTTGAGGTTGTTTTCGTTAGAAATGAGGCGGCTAAGAGGGGACCTAATCGAAACATATAAGATGATTAGAGGTTTAGATAGGGTGGACAGTGATAGCCTTTTTCCTAGGATGGAGAAAGCTAGCACGAGGGGACACAGCTTTAAATTAAGGGGTATGAGTTATAGGATGGATATCAGAGGTAGGGTCTTTACTCAAAGAGTGATTAGGGAGTGGAATGCCCTGCCTGCAGCTGTTGTAGATGCGCCAAGTTTGGTGGCGTTTACGAGGTTAATTGATAAGTATATGGAAGAGAAGGGAATGGTTTAGTTTGGAGGGGCATTGCTTTTCATTTTGGTCGGCACAACATCGAAGGCCAAAGGGCCTGTTCTGTGCTGTAATGTTCTATGTTCTATGTTCTAAAAACTTGGACAGGTTCATTGATGAGAGGGGGGGTGAGGGATATGGTCCAGGTACAGGTCAGTGGGACGAGGCAAAAAAATGGTTCAGCATAGCCAAGAGGGGTCAAAAGGCCTGTTTCTGAGCTGTAATGCTCTACAATTCTACGTGAAGCAAATAATTTGTCATGATATGTGATTGGGTGAGAGACAAATATTCAGAGAGATGTGACATGATGGGGAGCTTGTGCAAAATATTGAGGGAAAGATCAACAAGAGAAAGGCAGAGAGAGAAAGAAAACTCATCAATGATCACCACAAGTACTGACGCACATCCCAGTGATCACCATCTTCCCCATGAGTCACAGTAATTACTGAACTTTTCCTAAGAATCATAGTAAACACTGACCCTCTCCCCGAAGGGTAATTGTAAGTACCAGCACTCATCCAATGGTTCACAGTAAACACTGATACTGATACATTATTGTTTCATGTATTAACATAGTGAAAAATATTATTTCTTGTGCACTATACAGACAAAATATATCATTCATAGAGAAGTCAAAGGATAGAGTGTAGAAAGTAGTGTTACAGTCATAGAGTGTAGAGAAAGATCAACTTAATGCGAAGTAGGTCCATTCAAAAGTCTGACAGCAGCAGGGAAGAAGCTGTTCTTGAGTTGGTTGGTATGAGACATTCTTCTTAAGTGTCACAGTAATTACTGACATACCCCCATTCCCCATGGTCACAATAATTACAAACACTCTTCCCAGGAATCACAGCAAACACTGAAACGATTCATAGGATCAATCTATATGCTATCTATATTAGGGGTCAGCACAGCCGCATAGTGCTTACACTGCTCCATCACGGTGCCATGAACCTAGATTAAGTTCTGCCCCTAGGTCACTGCTCATGTGGAGTTTGCACATTCTCCCCATGTCTGCGTGAGTTTCCTCCCAATGCTGTTATTCCCTCTCACACTCCAAAGATGTATGGGTTATATTGATTCGCGAAGTTAGCCTAACATTTGTGTCGGGGGATTAGTGTGGTAAATACCTGGGGTAACGGGGAGAGGGTCTGGAAAAGATTGTTGTTGGTACAAGGTTGATGGGCTAAAAGGCCTCCTTCAAAATAAAACTTTGACAGGGCATCATATGATAGGTTATTGCTGAAGATTAAATCTCATTGGATCCAGGTCAAGCTGGCCATTTGGATACAAAATTTTCTTGATGACAGAAGATGGTTCTCGATGATTGTTTATCGAACTGCAAGCCTATAACCGGCTGTGTCTCGGGGATCAGTGCTGGGTCCACTGTTATTTATCATTTATATTAATGCTTTAAATGAACATTTAGAATGCATGGTGAGTACATATGCAACATCACCAAGATTGGTGACAGAATTAGGTTTTCTGGGATTGGAACAGGATTTTATCAATTGGGCCAATGGGCTGATGAATGGTAGTAGGAGTTTTACTTAGATAAATGCAAAGAAAAATGCACTTCAGTATATCATAAGAAAGAACATAAGATCATAAGAAATAGGAACAGGAGTCAGCCATCCAGCCCCTCAAGCTGCCCCGCCATTCAATAAGATCATGTCTGATCTGTAGTGGTTCAGTACCACATTCCTGCTTTCTCCCCATAACCCTTAATTCCCTTGTCAATCAAAAGCCTATCCACTCTTGACTTGAACACATTCAGCAAGGAAGCCTCCACCACTTCAACAGGTAGAGAATTCCAAAGATTCACCACCCTTTGCGTGAAGAAATTCCTGCTCAACTCTGATCTGAACCCCCCCCCCCCCAAATCTTGAGGCTGTGCCCTCTAGTCCTGCTATCTTTGTTAAGCAGGAAGAATCTCTCAACCTCTACCCTATCCATAGTAAATAGTAATCCTTTAAATAGTAATCCTTCCTACCATTATTCTTACCAAAGTGGATAACCTCACACTTGCTAACATTATTCTCCATCTGCCAGGTCCTCACCCACTCACTCAACCTATCCAGATCCCTCTGCAGGCTTTCCACACCCTCCATGCAATTTGCTTTTCCACTCATCTTCATGTCATCAGCAAATTTCGTCACCCTGCACTCAGCCCCTTTCTCCAGATCATCTATGTAAATGGTAAATAGTTGAGGCCCCAGCACCGAACCTTGGGGCACTCCATTAGTCACCAGCTGCCAATCAGAATAGCACCCATTAATACCTTCCCTCTGCTTCCTATTAGACAATCAATCCTCTATCCAGTCTAACACCTTACCCCCAACTCCCTGCACCTTAACCTTCTGCAGCAATCTTTTGTGAGGCACCTTATCAAACGTGTTTTGGAAATCCAAAAACACCACATCCACCGGTTCCCCTCTATCTACTGCACTAATCACTTCCTCATAGAACTCCAATAAATTCGTCAAGCACGACTTACCCTTAACGAATCCATGCTCTGTCTGCCTGATCAAACCATTCATATCCAAGTGCCTCATTATTTCTGCTTTGACGACAGATTCAAGCATTTTTCCTACTACAGACATTAAACTAACTGTCCTATAATTCCCTGCCTTCTGTCTGCTACCTTTATTAAACAGTGGCGTAACATTAGCCGTTTTCCAATCTTCCGGCACTTTCCTGGAGTCCAGCGAATTCTGAAAGATAATTACCAGGGCATCCACTATCACCTCTGCCATTTCCTTGAGAACCCTGGGATGCATTCCATCCGGTCCCGGGGACTTATCTAACCTCAGCCCTTTTAGCCTATCAAGCACCACCTCTCTAGTGACTGTAATCTCATCAAGGACCTCATCTCCTACCACCTTTCTATCCTTAATTTTGGGCAAGCTATTCACGTCCTCCTCCGTAAACACCGACACAAAAAACATATTCAAAGTCTCCGCAATATCCTTATCGTCCACTACTAAACCACCCCTCTCATCCTCCAAGGTCCTACATTAACTCTGGCCATCCTCCTATTCTTTATATATTTATAAAAACTTTTACTGTCCTTTTTGATATTTTGAGCTAGTTTAGCCTCATATTCTATCTTTCCTTTTTTACTCACCTTCTTAGTCATTCTCTGCTGTTGTTTAAAATTTTCCGAATCCTCCGATCGCCCACTATTTTTAGCCATTCTGAATGCCTCAGCTTTTGATTTAATACTCTCTTTAATTTCCCTTGAGAACCACGGCTGATTTTCCCTTCTCCTACGGTCCTTCTTCACCATCAGAATATATTTCTTCTGAGTACTGAAAAAAGATCTCTAAAAAGTCTCCATTGTTCCAAAAAAAGGCATGGCACATTCAGTTAATTGTAGGGCAATGGAGAAAGTATAAGACAAAGGAATCTGGGGGTACAGATCCATAGCTTCTTGAAAGTGGTCATTGGTACACAGGATGATGAGGTATGCATTCAGCATGCTTGGTTTCATTGGTCAGAACATTGGAATTACCAATTCATCATTGGTGTGTCACGAAGGGGGCCTTCGTGACACACGACAGCACAGAGTTGCTGAGCAGAGACTGATAGCCAAGTTCCGCACACATGAGGACGGTCTTCACAGGGATCTTGGCTTCATGACACACTATCTGTAACCCCCGTAACTTGTCTGGATTAGCAAAAAACCTCACTTACTGTGCTGTCTGGAGAAAATACACAATTCTCTAACCAATGCTCAGGATTCCCTTCACACACATTGTTAGCCACTTTAACACTTGAATAGCAGGTTAGATGTAAGGATTCGCATTCTAATCATCAATCTGTAACTGTCTGTGTGGATATGAGTGCCTCTGCAGATCAGAACACTGCATTTGCCTGACGAAGGCACAACATAGTGTCGAAAGCTCGCGGATTTACTATCAAATAAATTGGCTGGATTTAAAATTGGTGTTGTAAATCTTTACTCAGAACATTGAATACAGGAATTGGGACATCTAGACATTGATAAGTGTATACTTGAAATACAATATTTAGTTCTGGTCACCCTATCGTGGAAAGAATATTATTAAACTAGAAAGAGTGCTGAAAATAATTTAGTAAGAGGCTACCGGGACTTGACAATTTGAGTTATAAGGAGTGTTGGAAAGGCTAGACATTTTTGACTGAAGTGTAAGAGACTTAAGTGAACTTAGAGGTAATTAAAATATCAAGGATCATATATCAGCGAGATAGTCAACATCTCTAAAACTAGAGGGCATAGGTTTAAGATGAGATACGAGAGATACAAAGTGATCCAGAGGAGTAGTTTTTGCCTTCTGCTGAGTGTCTGGAACAAGCTGCCAGAGGTAATGGATGCAATTGGGAATCACCAAGAAGGAAAAAGAAAGCAGATATCTGGGAATATTAGCATCTGCATTTCCATTCTAAATTAAAACATTCTCAATGTGATCTTGAGCACCTTCCCATTCTTATGTCTGAGTAATAATCTTGTAACACCCTCTCAAACAGCACTGTAATTGTATCTGCATTATCTGGGAAGGCAATGGCCAAATGGTATTATCATCAGGCTGTTAATCCAGAAACTCAGCCAATGTTCTGGGAGTGTGCTGGTGGAATTTGAATTCAATAAAGGAAAAACATCTGGAATTAAGAATCTACTGAAGACCACGAAGCCATTGTCAATTGTCAGAAAAACTTCTGTAGTTGATTAATGTCCTCGAGGTGAATGAAATTTCCTGTCCTTACCTGGCCAAACCTACTTGACTCTGGAGCCACAGCAAAGTGGTTGACTCTCAACTGCTCTCAGGCAACTAGCGATGGGCAATAAATACTGGTCAGATAGTGACTCCCATATCCCATAAATGAATAAAAAACATGTGGAGAACTGGTGTTCAGTAAGAGAGCGTAACATCACCTAATAGACAACATTGCCACGTCTCACAAACATAGTAAAATCTCTCTTATTTTAAAATCTTTCAACAAACATAACTGAATGGAAGTATTACCAGAAAGAGTTCCTGAAACAATTAACTGAATTGCAAAACACCAAGTGAACCACTGTCCGACCTTGACTCCATTAATGATTTTAAAATGAGAGAGATTTTACTATGTTTGTGAGACGTGAGACAGAAACCATCCAATGATTTTCTCATAACCCAATCAATATAAAGGGTCCAGTAACTGGACACTGACCAAACACAGAAAAACTGTTACATTGAGCTGGAAGGAAAGTGCTGACCAAGTAACCATCACTAAATCCAGCAAAGGTAAATCAGTAATTCTATCAGAAAATTTCAAGGTAAACATTTCCCAACGTACTCAGCAAAAAGAAAACATTCATCGAACTAAAATATGGAATCCGGCATGTTCTGATGGTGCTGAATTAAATTTCCCATATATCAATAACTTAGCAACAGAATCATTGCTTAATGGAAACTTAACCCAAAGCAGCTTCTGTAACAGAGAATTTCAAGACACTTACTGTGTACAAAGACACCTTCCCGGTAACAGGGACTATCCTCAAATATTCAAAATGTAAAGTGCTGATGTTGGAGATTCAAATAAAATTCTCTTTCAGTAACTAAATAATCATAATAGAACATTACAGCACAGAACAGGCCCTTCGGCCTTCGATGTTGCGCCGACCAATATAAAAAGCAATGCCCCTCCAAACTAAACCATTCCCTTCTCTTCCATATACTTATCAACTAACCTCTTAAACGCCAAACTTGGCACATCCACAACCGCTGCAGGCAGGGCATTCCACTCCCGAACCACCCTTTGGGTAAAGAATCTGCCTCTGATATCCGTCCTATAACTATCACCCCTTAATTTAAAGCTGTGTCCCCTCGTGCTAGCTTTTTCCATCCTAGGCAAAAGGCTATCACTGTCCACCCTATCTAAACCTCTAATCATCTTATATGTTTCGATCAGGTCCCCTCTTAGCCTCCTCCTTTCTAACGAAAACAACCTCAAATCCCTCAGCCTCTCCTCATAAGACCTGCCCTCCATACCATGCAACATCCTGGTAAACCTCCTCTGTACCCTCTCCAATGCCTCCACATCTTTCTTATAATGTGGGGACCAGAACTGCAGACAATACTCCAAGTGCGGCCGCACTAGAGTTTTGTACAGTTGCAACATGACGTTGCGGCTCCGAAATTCAATCCCCCTACCAATAAAAGCTAAGACTCCATATGCCTTCTTAACAACCTTATCGACTTGACTGCCTACTTTCAGGAATCTATGCACATACACACCAAGATCCCTCTGTTCATCAAGACTACTAAGAATCCTACCATTAGCCCTATACACTACACATTTATTATTTCCTGCCATAGTGCATTACCTCACACTTTTCCACATTAAACTCCATTTGCCACCTCTCGGCCCAGCTCTGCAACTTGTCCAAATCACTCTGCAAACTATAACACCCCTATTCACTATCTACCACTCCACCGACTTTAGTGTCATCTGCAAATTTACTATTCCATCCTTCAATACCCTCATCCAGATCATTTATAAAAATTACAAACAGCAGGGGCCCCAAAACAGACCCCTGAGGTACACCACTTGTCACCGAACTCCAATATGAATATCTCCCATCAACCACCACCCTCTGTCTTCTATCTGCTAGCCAATTCCTAACCCAATTAGCTAAATCACCTTCTATCTCATACATCTGCATTTTCTGCAGAAGTCTTCCATGGGCCACCTTATCAAACGCCTTACTAAAGTCCATATATACCACATCAACCACCTTACCCCCATCCGCCTCCTTAGTCACTTTTTCAAAAAACTCAATGAGGTTAGTAAGGCACGACCTACCCTTCACAAAACCATGCTGACTATCTCCAATCAATTCATTACTCTCTAAATAACTATAAATCCTATCCCTAATTATTCTCTCCAACCCTTTGCCCACCACAGAAGTAAGACTCACTGGCCTATAATTCCCTGGAAGGTCTCTCTTCCCCTTCTTGAACAACGGGACCACATTCGCTATCCTCCAGTCCTCCGAAACCACACCCGTAACCAACGACGACCTGAAGATCAGAGCCAGAGGCTCTGCAATCTCCTCTCTTGCCTCCCAGAGAATCCTAGGGTAAATCCCATCCGGCCCAGGGGACTTATCCAACTTCAAACCCTCGAGAATATCTAGCATATCCTCCCTATCTACTTTGATACTTTCCAGTTTGCTACCCTGTACCTCAGTGTTCTCCATAACTACATTTACATCACCCTGCATGAATACCGAAGAGAAATATTTATTCAGTACCTCTCCAATTTCCTCAGGCTCCACGCACAACTTCCCACTGCTGTCTATGACTGGCCCTAATCTTGCCCTAACCAATCTTCTATTCTTAACATATCTAAAGAAAGCTTTAGGATTCTCCCCAATCCTATCAGCCAAAGTCTTCTCATGTCCTCTCTTTGCTCTCCTCAATAAAGTAAAGAAATCAAACAGAAACAGGGAGGATAAATCTAAAACTGGTGAATGCATTGATCAAAATGTCTGCTCTCAAAGCTATTGAATATACAACACAATGATATAGGCATTTAAACAGAATGAAAGGCCCATAAGATAATGAGATCATAATACATGGGAGCAGAACTAGGACATTCAGCTCCTCCATTTCATTCTGTCATTTAATGGTCTGATTTGTTATAGAACATAGAACATAGAACACTATAGCACAAACAGGCCCTTCGGCCCACGAGTTGCGCCAATCACATCTATATCTATCAATCCACAGACCTATATAACCCCCTATCCCATTTGTTTCCATATACTCATCCAGAAGTCTTTTAAAAGACCCCAGCGAGTTCGCCTCTACCACCTCCAATGGCAGCTGATTCCATTCACTCACCACCCTCTGAGTGAAAAACTTATCCCTAACATCCCCTCTGTATTTGCTTCCCTGCACCTTAAATCTGTGTCCTCTCATAGTGACCATTTCAGCTCGGGGAAATAGTCTCTGAGAATCCACCCAATCTATTCCTCTCAACATTTTATAAACCTCTATCAGGTCGCCTCTCAACCTACATCTCTCCAGTGAGAAGAGTCCCAGCTCCCTCAACCTATCTTCATAAGGCCTGCCTCCCAATCCAGGCAGCATCCTTGTAAATCTCCTCTGAACCCTCTCAATAGCCTCTACATCCTTTCTATAATGAGGCGACCAGAACTGCGCGCAATACTCCAACTGGGGTCTGACAAGAGTCTTATAGAGCTGCATCATTACCTCCTGACTCCTAAACTCTATTCCTCGCTTAATGAAGGCCAGTACACCATACGCCTTCTTGACCACTTCCTCCACCTGCGAGGCCGATTTAAGAGTCCTATGGACCCGGACCCCGAGATCCTTCTGCTCTAAAACACAGCTAAGACTCCTACCCCTTATATTGTACTCCTTCATCCCATTATTCCTGCCAAAATGGACCACTACACATTTATCCGCGTTGAAGTCCATCTGCCACTTCTCCGCCCAGTCTTGCATCCTGTCTATGTCCCGCTGCAACTTTTGACATCCCTCCAGACCATCCACAATACCACCGACCTTTGTATCATTGGCGAACTTACTAACCCATCCCTCCACTTCCTCATCCAGGTCATTTATGAAAATGACAAACAGCAGGGGTCCCAGAACAGGTCCCTGGGGCACTCCACTGGTTACCGATCTCCATGCAGAAAAAGACCCATCCACAACCACTCTCTGCCTTCTGCCGGCAAGCCAGTTCTGGATCCACAATGCCAAAGCCCCTTGGATCCCATGCCTTCTCACCTTCTCGAGAAGCCTTGCATGGGGGACCTTATCAAACGCCTTACTAAAGTCCATGTACACTACGTCCACCGCTCTTCCTTTGTCAATGTGTTCAGTCACATTTTTGAAGAACTCAACTAGGCTCATAAGGCACGACCTGCTTTTGACAAAACCATGCTGACTATTTCTGATCAGTCTAAACTTCTCCAAACGTTCATAAATCTTATCCCTCAGAAGCCTCTCTGTCAGCTTACCAATCACTGAAGTCAGACTCACCGGTCGTTAATTTCCTGGACTATCCCTGTTCCCTTTCTTAAAAATAGAACTACATCCACAATCCTCCAATCCTCGGGAACCTCTCCCATTTCCAAAGGTCATCACCGGGGCTCTGCAACCACTTCCTTCACCTCCCACAATAACCTGGGGTACATCCCATCCGGTTATAATCTTCAACTCCACTTTATCACCTTATCCCCATAACCTTCCATTTCCACACGTATTAAAAATCTATCCATCTCAACCTTCAGTTTATTTAATTTAACACACTGTGCTGTGTTGTTGTTTTGAGAAAGTCACATATTAACTCCTGCTTAAGTGTAGCTGGAATGATTCCATGACTCAACAGCTGGTCTGCAAACCCTAAGAGATTTATTTCTTTATAAGTTTGAACCGACCTCACTGAGGACCCAGTTGGTGATAATGCCCATCCAGGTATTTTCATTGGGAGGATATTTGAAAGTTCAGTAACAGTTTCATACAGAGCCAAGGGCTGTCTTTGGAAACTGATTTATTTCCCTCTTGAAGAATCAATGTTTCTTTAACACTACAGATCCAACAAGGGATCTGCTAAATTGCTCAAACAACACATAGAGTAACATATGTTTCCCAGTCTGGCTGGAAGACGAGAAGAGACACTAGTTTCCAGGGAATTGGAAAGCGTCATAAACAATATTTGAAGTAAATTAACATCAGGTTGTGTAACAACAGGGGAGATACAACCCAGAGTGAAAATGTTCCTTTGCCAGCAACGTTAAAACTATCATTATAAAATGCATAATACAACACCATTTAGGAGACCGTGTAGGAGACAGGTACTGGGGTTGGGAATTTCAAGAAGAGTTCATAAACTCAGAGAGACGGAAAAAAAAAATTAACAAATAATTAAACACTCACCTCCCTCAAAGGATTTGAATATTCTGTTGTTCCAATCCCTTCACTGAATTCTCTGAATTTTAATCTGCTTACTCAGCAGATAGCACACCCTGTTTCCTTGATTGTTGTTTGTCACTGTCTGCTGCAGCGAATTAAGCAGTGGTGTTTAGTTGTGTGTCTGTTTGCTGGGGAAGCAGCTTCTTCCTACAGCACAGTCTTTCTGGAAACAGGATGGAGATTCAGTGGACAGCAGGTGAGAATCCGCCGCTTTTAACACAGGGAGTTTAAACTAGCAGGTGAGGAGCAGAAAAATGTTCATTTTTAATAATTTATTGTTTGAACTTCACGTTTTGAATGCATTTAGCAATTGTTTGAAATTCACTAAATTAAATTTTAATGCGAACAACTAATATCCATCAAATTATCGGGGTCTTCATTGTAACATCTGATCATTATTACTGGTTGAAAATGTGGCGACTGTGTCCTTGTTAAAATACATTTTAAAGTATCTGAATCAATTTAGAATTATTTGACTGTTAGCAGATCCACCCCCACTCCCCACCGTCTCCCCCCCTCCCCCCCTCCCCCCAACCCCCCGTGTTTGATTAGGATTTTTTTTCACTTTTCCATGGTTAATAATTCATTTGATTACAGAAACAGGATGATGACATTATCGGTCAGCACAGGTTTGAGGATTAGGCATCATATTCTGTTCCTACATTCCCCTTTTCCTTATCCAACATCAAACATGTGTTCAGATTGTCAACACATGTGGATTTGGTTTTAGATAAACGTAATTTCTATTCCCTTTCTTCATGTAGTAAACCTATACCTGAGGGGAATCTAAATGAAAAATAGCTCTTTATTGAAAATCGATCCTGAATAAGAATGTCTAATTCAAAGGTCTAACCCATTCTATCAGTCTGTTCCCAGTAAATATCATAGAGTTACAGAGTTATTCAGCACCGAAACACATCCTTCGGCCCATTGTGGGTATGCTGCCCATCAATTATCAATCTGTAATAATCTCATTTATCAGCACTTGATCCATATTGGATTATGCCTTTATTATTAAAGTATTGTCCAAGGCACCTGTTCCATATTTCCACCATCCTCTGTGTGACATAGATTTTCCTCGTATCCCCTTTTAACCATTTCCCTTCACCATGTACCCATGCTTTTCTGTCATAGACACATCTGACATTGGGAAGAGATTCTTACATTTACTGTGTCTACGTATCTGATAATTTTGTGTTCCTCTATTACGTCTCTCCTCAGCCTCCGCACCTTCAGCCTATTTAGCCTTTCCAAATCGCTGGACCTTTCTCCTCTGCCAACTACTTACTGAATCTCCCTCTTCAGTGCAGCCATGCCCATCCGAGAATGTGGCGACCAAACTGCACATAATGTTCCATCTGTGGATTAACTAGTGATGATAGATGTGCCTAGGCCTTTCCATTCCGGTCGGGATAATGAAGACAAGCAGTCGGTGTGTCTCCATCACCACCATATCTATCAGCACTGCCAGCGTCAGGGATCAAAGGAATTTGCATCCCTAGTTCCCCTTAATCCTCAATACTTGCTGCTGCCATTGTTGAATAAAACTACCACATTATTTATCTGGCAATTCAACTGTGGCTGGTGAAGATTTAAATATCTCCTTCAGTGCCCCTGCAATCTCCTCCTGCCACAATGGACTGAGGTACATTGCATCCAACCCTGGGGGTTCATGCACCAATCTGCCTGCTTAAACTCTAATCATTCCTCCTTATTGATCTTAATGTGCTCTTGAACTTCACCATCACAACTGGAACCTCCAGAGAACAAAATGCTCTCCCTTTGAGTCTGAAGATGTATAATATTCCTGTTACACCTTAACCACGATCTGTGACTCCTTGTATAGATGCTCATTTGTGCTCTAAAGGCATGCACTTTTCTGTGGTCATTCTCTTGCACTTAGCATGCTTAGAAAATGCATTGTGGTTTTCCTTAGTGTGGCCTGTGGATTATATTTTGTGGCCTCTCTTTTCTCTCCTGATTTATCAGCAGCCTGTTGAACTCTCTATCCTCCTGAAAGCTCTCCCTCCTTTTTGTTCTCTGTACCTACTATTTAGTACTTTTCCTTCTTTTATAAAACTCTCGATACTCCTTGAAGTCCAGAGTTCTGTAAACTTGGCAACTTTGCCCTTCACTCTTTGCAAAACATGTTCTGCCCTGAATTCTCACTCAGGCATATCCAATGGCGATTTAATTTACAAATATAATTTGACCCGCAAATATCTGACCCTCTACTACATTTGTCGGATACTGTCGCATTATAGGTTGAGAACATATGAAGTCCTTGAATAATATGAATAAATTAGGAAGGAACTTATGGAAGGAGTTAGGAGGGCTAAAAAGGGTCATGAAATGTCTTTTGCAAATAGGATTAAGGAAAGTACTGGTGAATTTTATATGTATATAACGCGCAAATTGGGTAGCCAGGGAAAGTGTTTATCCACTCTGATAGTAGAGGGAATCTATGTAGACACCAGAGGAAATAGACAAGATACTAAATGAATACCTTGCCTCAGTATTCACTACAGAGAGGGATCTGGTGAATGAAGAGCCTGGGACAGGGTCTGTAGATAATCTCGATCATGTCAATATCAAAAGGGAAAACGTGTTGGACAAAAGCAATAAAATTAGATAGGTCCTCAGGGCCTGCAAGGATCTCCCCCAGAATACTGAAGGAGGCAAGGGGGGAACTTGTTGAG
>JAGIQG010000023.1:48286633-48456633 GCA_024679065.1 Sphyrna mokarran | reverse complement strand
ATTCCTGCATACTGTGTACATTACAACAATAAAAATCACACAGGTAAACAGAAAATAATGATCAGAAACTCAGAACTTTAGAAGTGCCACAGTAGTTCCTGTGCACAAGTTACATCAGAACTCTGCAAATTAACAATAGTGTGGTTTCATTAAATATTAACCTCATGAACTGTAAATACTTTTCAATCGCCTGGAATGAAAGTTCTTTGACTTGAAGCAGGTATAACTGCAGACTAAAACTTGTGTCTGATTCAGAGAGATAAATATGAGGGTGAAATGAAATGTGTAGGGTAACATTTGAATTCAGTTTGCTGATTGTCTCCCTCTGTCTGTCTGTCCCTTGATCCCTCCTTACGTAGATTCCCAGCCCCCCGGCATATTACTTTAACTGCTCCAGCAAACAGTTTCCTTATGATATCCATCCCAGGCCTGCCCAGGTATCACCCACAGAACCGGTCCCAAAACCCCAGGAACTTGAAACCCTCCCCCGACACCATCTCTTCAGCCATGTATTCATTTGATATCTCCTGCCATTTTGACTCTGATTAGCACGTGGCACTGGCAGTAACCCTGAGATCACTACCTTTGAGGTCTGATTTCTTAACTTTCTTCCTAGCTCCCTTTCCTCTGTTTTTTAGGACCTCATCTCTTTTTTTAAATCTATGTTGTTAGTATCGATGTGAAACACAACCATTGGCTGTTCACCTTCTCCCTCCTCTGGTACCTTCTCCTAGTACCAGGGAGGTAATATACTATCCTGGAGTCGTGTTTGTGCCCACAGAAATGCCTGTCTATTACCTTTACAATTACCGGCACACGTTTGCCCCTCAACTTTCCAGCAGAACCAACCATGGTGAAACGAGTTTGGTTGCTGCTTCTTTCCCTGGAAAGGTCATTCCTTTTATAGTCACCAAAACGATGCCCAAAAACACACTGAGTTCTCACTGAGTATCGGCCTCTCTCGGTTTACACCCATTCGAGTAATGATTTGTCTTCCTGTTATTGCTATCAAAGTGGATAATCTCACACTTATCTACAATATACTGCATCTGCCAATGCATATGGCCACACACTGAACCTGTCCAAATCACACTGAAACATCTCTGCATCTTCCTCACATCTAACCCTCCACCCAACTTTGCATCATCTGCAAATCTGGAGATAACACAATCAGTATGTTATTCTGAATGTCTAAATGAAGATGATTATCGGGATCTGGAGATTCATCTACCTTCAATCCCATAAATTTCCCCAAAACCATTTATCAACTAATGCTGATTTCCTTCAGCTCCTCACAAAAACATGTTTCTCTCGGAAAGTCTGGCATATTACTCATGTCTTCCTTTGCGAAGACTGAAGCAAAGTTCAATTTAATTCCTCAGATGTTACTTTCTTCCCGTTATGAATTTTCCAGTTTCTGATGTGAGGGGACTACATTTATTTTTGTCATTTTTTTTTCTCTTTACACACCTTTATAGACTTTTACAATCTGTTGTTATATTCCCCCTTGGTTTACTTTTTTTTAATTTTTACTATTATTTTACATTCTATCAATCAATCCCTCAGTCCTACTTCGCTGAATCTGGGGAGAAACTCTCACTCACATTGACAGATAATTCCTGCAATGCTTGTTCATGATTGTTAGATATTCCACTCTGGTTAGTGATCCACACATAATGTTGGATTTTAGTCCAATCCCACCAAATGTTATTTCAGAGAGATGGTCTGAGATCCAATCTGACAATATACTAGATTACGCAAAATACAAGTTTCATTGATCAATATTACCGTTCATGAGAAGGATTAAAATCATAGAGATAACACAAGGCAATTGACTTAAGTGAATTTCATTATTCATCTGGAGTCCCCTTAGTGTCTGAGCCCACCCTGATCTATCCCCCTGGTGTCCGAGCCCACCCTGATCTGTCCCCCTGGTGTCCGAGCCACCCTGATCTGTCCCCCTGGTGTCAGAGCCCACCCTGATCTGTCCCCCTGGTGTCAGAGCCCACCCTGATCTGTCCCCCTGGTGTCAGAGCCCACCCTGATCTGTCCCCCCGGTGTCTGAGACCACCCTGATCTGTCCCCCCAGTGTCCAAGTCCACCCTGATCTATCCCCCCTGTGTCTGAGCCACCCTGATCTGTCCCCCTGGTGTCCGAGCCCACCCTGATCTGTCCCCCGGTGTCCGAGCCCACCCTGATCTGTCCCCTAGTGTCCAAGCCCACCCTGATCTGTCCCCCTAGTGTCCAAACGCACCCTGATCTGTCCCCCTGGTGTCCGAACCCACCCTGATCTGTCCCCCTAGTGTCTGAGCCCACCCTGATCTGTCCCCCTAGTGTCCGAACCACCCTGATCTGTCCCCCTAGTGTCCGAGCCCACCCTGATCTGTCCCCCTAGTGTCCGAACCCACCCTGATCTGTCCCCCTAGTGTCCAAACCCACCCTGATCTGTCCCCCAAGTGTCCAAACCCACCCTGATCTGTCCCCCTAGTGTCCAAACCCACCCTGATCTGTCCCTGATGTGTTCCCCCCCCCTCCACCTACTACACAGGCTTCATGCCGTTTCAACCCTCCATTGTTATTGTACAATTTGCATTTTGAGATCCATGTGCTATTTATCTTATTACATCCAATGGGAACCTATGTTCCCTGTCAATATTTCATAAGTATGGTGACTTTCAAGTTCCATCAAGGGGCAGCTCTGTCCGGCGCTACAGCATTTTACTGCTTCTGTTAACTATTAAATCCAGCAAAGTTACTACTAAAGAAATGAATTACCAGTCTGTAGGACACCTAAGTGATTGTTTGGTTTGTCAGAGGAAACACTTTCATCTTGTTATAGACTGACAGTAACGTGAATTGTAATATATTGATCACTTTCCAAAAAAAAAGCATGGTGGCACAAATAACCCTAAAAGCAACTCTATAATTTTCTCTGAACAAGGAACATAAGAACATAAGAAATAGGGAGCAGGAGTCGGCCATCCAGCCCCTCGAGCCTGCCCCACCATTCAATAAGATCATGGCTGATCTGATAGTGGTTCAGTTCCACTTACCCGCCTGCTCCCCATAACCCTTAATTCCCTTATTGATCAGAAATCTATCTACCCATGACTTAAACACATTTAACAAGGTAGCCTCCACCTCTTCAATGGGCAGAGAATTCCAGAGATTCACTACTCTCTGAGAGAAGAAGTTCCTCCTCAACTCTGTTCTAAACTACCTTATTTTGAGACTGAGGTTTTGCGATTTGTGCTTAAAATCCCCTGAATTGTCTGCACAGTTGTATGCTGCAATTTTTCACCATTTAAATAATATTCCATCCGATTATTATTTTTTCCAAAGTGGATAACCTCACATTTGCTAACGTTATACTCCATCTGGCAGGTCCTCGCCCAACCACTCAGCCTATCCAGATCTCTCTGCAGACTTTCCATGTCTTCCACGCAATTCACTTTCCCACTCATCTTCGTGTCATCAGCAAATTTTGTTACCCTGCACTCAGTCCCCTCCTCCAGATCATCTATGTATATAGTAAAGAGTTGAGGCTCCAGCACCGATTCCTGCGGCACTCCACTAGTCACCAACTGCCAACCGGAAAAGCACCCATTTATTTCAACTCTGCTTCCTGTTAGATAACCAATCCTCAATCCACGCTAACACTTTACCCCCAACTCTGTGTACCTTAATCTTCTGCAGCAATCTTTTGTGAAGCACCTTATCGAATGCCTTCTGGAAATCTAAAAACACCACATCCACCGGTTCCCCTCTGTCTACTGGACTAGTCACATCTTCATAAAAATCCAGTAAATTCATTAAACACAATTTTCCTTTCACGAATCCGTGCTGCGTCTTCTCAATTGAACCGTTCTTTTCTAGGTGTCCTGCTATTTTATCTTTCGTGATGGATTCTAGCATTTTCCCAACTACAGACGTTAAGCTAACTGGCCTGTAGTTACCCGTCTTTTCTCTGCTGCCTTTTTTAAAAAGCGGCGTAGCAGTAGCTGTTTTCCAATCTGCCAGCACTTCCCCAGAGTCCTGCAAATTTTGATAAATAATTACTAAGGCATCTGTTGTTACTTCTGCCCTTTCTTTCAGAATCCTGGGATACATTCCACCTGGTCCAGGGGACTTGTCTACCTTCAGTCCTGTTAGTCTACCAAGCACTACCTCTCTAGTAACAGTAATTGTTTTGAGGACCTCATCCCCTACCAACCCTCTATCTTTAATATTCGGTAAGCTATTTGTGTCCTCCTCCATGAAGACCCTCACAAAAAACTTATTTAAAGTCACAGCCATTTCCTTGTTTCTTGAAAGGTTCTTTCAATCTGTTACTGGTCATTTATTTTAATCATTCCTGGGACATGGGCATCGCTGGCTTGGTCAGCATTTATTGCCCATTCCTAATTGCCCTTGGAGGGCAGTTGCGAGTCAGACACATTGCTGTGGGCCTGGAGTCACATGCAAGCCAGACCAGGTAAGGACAGCAGATTTCTTTCCCTAAAGGACATTAGTGATCTAGATGCTTTTCTTTTCCACAATTGACAATGGTTTCATGGTCATCAGTAGATCCTTAATTCCAAATTTATTTTATTGAATTCAAAATTCCACCATCTGCTATGGCGGGATTCGATCTCAGGTTCCCAGAGCATCAGCTAAGTTGCTGGGTTAATAGGTTAGCGATAATACTATTAGACCATTGCTTGTTCTAGTCATTAATGTCTGCTATATTTCTTAAAGCTGCTGAAGTGACAGTGAATTGTGTAACAGGAACTGATCAGGATTTTTTTTTTGATGTCTAGACCTCTACACAAACCAATTGTTCACAGACCAATTGTTTCCTTGGAAAGTATAACCGGAAATGAACAGAAACTGCACAAATTAACAAAAACTGCTAGAAGAGAAAGAAAACAGGAGTTCATGGGTGGAATTATACCAGGATATCTGCCCGAGGCTAATGGAGAATGCCTGTAAAATCCTGGCCCACGTCTTTCTGATCAGGGAGGAACTTTTCTTCATGAACATCAGTGAGAACAATATCCAAGATATCTGAACTTAGGCAAAGAGGAGGTTCTTATTGAAATTTATCATCTGTGCAGCAACAAACACAATCTCAGAGCAGGGCCAGGGGCAGTGGTTGTGAAGATCATTGCACCAATGAATTTTGGCTGGAGTTGGAGATATTTGCAACATTTTGTAGTTTGCTCTCCGATGTTGTCTCAATGAGAGAAGTCATAGAGATTCTCTGTTCAATAAGAGCTAACTACATTTCATTCTTTCTTTCCAGAGAGAAACAGGCAGAACAAGCACACAGCTTGCAGAAGACTTCCTCATGGTGGCATCATCTTTTTGCACATCACTTTGCAAGAATATCACATCAGCTCTGCTGTATACTGGAATTAAAAGGGATTCCAGTCCCTCAACGTTAGTACTCAAATTCCGAGCAGTAGTCATGATGCCTTCATTCTGTAGCAGTTCACAATGGCAGCTGCATTTAAACCACTGCAACAAATCAAGAGTGATATTTTATGGGCTAAAATAAAATTGAAATGACACGGATGTAAAAGCTCTGAAATAAAAGCAGCAATTGCTGGAAAAGTGCAGCAGGTCTGGTGCTATCCACAGAGAGAGAAACAAGGCTAACATTTCAATTCTGATCTGATTCTTCTTCAAAACTAGAGAGATGCAGAACTGTGACATGTTGTATGTAGTTGAATAAGTAAGAATCAAGCATTTGGAGCAGAATAGAAGCTCAAACATGATCAAGATCGAAAGCAAGGCTGGGGAATGTGTGAAAGAAGAAAAAGATTGACATTGGCTGAAAGCAAAACATAAGAACAAGATATAGACTGGCACTGAGGGGAGAGGGGAATGGAGCATAGGGTTCGTCAAGGCTCAGAAGTACCTAGTCCGAAGATGAATTGCCATCAGCAATTCATCCAGTTGTTGCTGAGTTTCACTGGAACATTGTAGCATGCAAGGAGAGAAAGGTGAGTGTGAGAGCAACCTGGCAAATTGAAATGGCAAATGACAGGGTCATGTGTATGGTCTGAGCAAAGTGTTCTGCAAAGTGACCACCCAGTCTGTGTTTAATCTGCTCAATGTAGAGGAGGTCACCCAGTCCGTGTTTAATCTGCTCAATGTAGAGGAGGTCACCCAGTCTGTGTTTAATCTCCTCAGTGTACAGGAGACCGCATTACGAGTAGCAAACACATTTTGTTATGTTAAAAAAAGCATCACGGAGTGAATGGCCCCTTTGGTATGCTGATAGGTGAGAGAAGGGGAAAATGTGTTTGTTGGTGTCATCATGCTGGAATGAATGGAAATGGTGGAGGTTGATCATTTGAATCTGGAGGTTGTTGAGGTGGAAAGTGATGACAAGGGGAACCTTATCATCAATGGTTTTCACCTAACCATCTCCAATAGTTGTGGTAGATCTCCAATAGTTGTGGTTACGGATGTGGTTCCGGAGGACTGGAGGATAGCGAATGTGGTCCCGTTGTTCAAGAAGGGGAAGAGAGACCTTCCAGGGAATTATAGGCCAGTGAGTCTTACTTCTGTGGTGGGCAAAGTGTTGGAGAGAATAATTAGGGATAGGATTTATAGTTATTTAGAGAGTAATGAATTGATTGGAGATAGTCAGCATGGTTTTGTGAAGGGTAGGTCGTGCCTTACTAACCTCATTGAGTTTTTTGAAAAAGTGACTAAGGAGGTGGATGGGGGTAAGGCGGTTGATGTGGTATATATGGACTTTAGTAAGGCGTTTGATAAGGTGGCCCATGGAAGACTTCTGCAGAAAATGCAGATGTATGGGATAGAGGGTGATTTAGCTAATTGGGTTAGGAATTGGCTAGCAGATAGAAGACAGAGGGTGGTGGTTGATGGGAGATATTCATCGTGGAGTTCGGTGACAAGTGGTGTACCTCAGGGGTCTGTTTTGGGGCCCCTGCTGTTTGTAATTTTTATAAATGATCTGGATGAGGGTATTGAAGGATGGATTAGTAAATTTGCAGATGACACTAAAGTCGGTGGAGTGGTAGATAGTGAAGAGGGGTGTTATAGTTTGCAGAGGGATTTGGACAAGTTGCAGAGCTGGGCCGAGAGGTGGCAAATGGAGTTTAATGTGGAAAAGTGTGAGGTAATGCACTATGGCAGAAATAATAAATGTGTAGAGTATAGGGCAAATGGTAGGATTCTTAGTAGTCTAGATGAACAGAGGGATCTTGGTGTGTATGTGCATAGATCCCTGAAAGTAGGCAGTCAGGTCGAGAAGGTTGTTAGGAAGGCATATGGAGTCTTGGCTTTTATTGGTAGAGGGATTGAATTTCGGAGCCGCAACGTCATGTTGCAACTGTACAAAACTCTAGTGCGGCCGCACTTGGAGTATTGTGTGCAGTTCTGGTCCCCACATTATAAGAAAGATGTGGAGGCATTGGAGAGGGTACAGAGGAGGTTTACCAGGATGTTGCCTGGTATGGAGGGCAGGTCTTATGAAGAGAGGCTGAGGGATTTGAGGTTGTTTTCGTTAGAAAGGAGGCGGCTAAGAGGAGACCTATCGAAGCATATAAGATGATTAGAGGTTTAGATAGGGTGGACAGTGATAGCCTTTTTCCTAGGATGGAGAAAAGCTAGCACAAGGGGACACAGCTTTAAATTAAGGGGTGATAGTTATAGGACGGATATCAGAGGTAGGTTCTTTACCCAAAGGGTGGTTCGGGAGTGGAATGCCCTGCCTGCAGCAGTTGTAGATGCGCCAAGTTTGGTGGCGTTTAAGAGGTTAGTTGATAAGTATATGGAAGAGAAGGGAATGGTTTAGTTTGGAGGGGCATTGCTTTTTATATTGGTCGGCGCAACATCGAAGGCCGAAGGGCCTGTTCTGTGCTGTAATGTTCTATGTTCTATGTTCTATCTCTACCACAAATCATTTGTCAAAGTGATAGGTCTTAAAACACACGATTGAAAATTCTAAAGCTAACATTTCTCACTTGATATTGGAGCAGTTGGATTATGTTATGGATAGAGATTTTGAAACAAATGAATTGGTCTGCCCTTTTGTAGCATGCTTGTTGCAAGACCTTTTTGTGAGGCATCTATTGTTAGGTTAGTTGTCTGTCTCAGATGGTATAAATGCAATGTTGATGCTTCTAATAAAGGCTTGTGTTTGGAAGAGGTATTGGCAGCTTTTGTACCATAAAAACGACACATCCTTTCTCAACTTTTCCCGCAGTAATAAACTCTGTGGAGCAAATTTGAGAATGCATGGAGCTAGAAAATTAAAGACATGCAGCTGTCCTTGATGTCCATATCTCTTTAATTCTTTAACTCCATCCATTCCCTATTTTACTCAACAGATTATCTTTATCTTGAGATGCTGAAGTGGCGTTACTATCCTTTATTTTACTTGGATTGGGATAGATGCCAGCACAGGATTAAATAACACTACATACATTATCTGCTGTACATTGATGGAATATTTCAGATTGTCAAACACTGTTCGCTTCATTACATACCACTTGCGTCAATAAGTGAAGATTATGACTGTGATCACCTCTTCCACATATCCTATTAGGCTTAGGGTTCTCATGAGAGCATCAATTGAAGCTTTACTTGGATGTTTAAGTTTGGCTGACCTCAAGGATCATACTTGCATGGATTCTTTGATGTGCCACACTTTGGACTGGCCTATCTGATCTTTCTGAAAGCTTTCATGGGATTGAATCTGATCACCAATTCAACAATTTTACATGTGAGATCTGAATGTGAGAAATCACAGTATGTACCGTTTACTCTGCATCTGCTGATGACAAGATCCATGGATCCAACCATGTTCATATATATGTTCTTATGTTGTTATTCTGTTGTTGTTATCAAAATGACAATGTATACGCAATTAATGTTAATATGAATCTTAATTGGTCTTCCAATCACTTTGGGATACTTTTGGGATTATTTAGCCTTTCTTGATCCTGACATGTTTGTTCCTGTGGAGATTTTCATTCTTATTGCTAGTCCATTTTATTTTTGTCTTGCTAATCTGGTTCAAATACACGTCAATCAACAAACCACAGCTCACTATGCTGTTTAAATGTTTTGAATTTGATCAGATGCCAGTCAGCTCAAACTGGGGAATTCTGAGAATTATCCCTTTGACCTTCCTTCTTCCTTAGTACCTGGGATGAATGCTGCTCTAGCTGCTATCTCTGTGCTTTTCCGAAGTGCTGCCCCTAAAGCTGATTGTGGTGGGAGTGCACCGTGGAGTAATGGCTTCACTACTTTTTACTCTATTTACTATTCAGGAAATCTTGAAGCCTCCCATTATATTCACCGCCACCACCAACCCTGCCTCCCCCCCACCAACCTCCGCACAGACCCGTCCCCTTCCCTTCATCCCCAGCTGATCACTGCCCCATGCAGAGTACTCAGCTCCCCAGGCCCTGCATCCCCTTAGGCACTGCCCATTGGCACTCCCAGCGTAACAGGCTAGCAGTGGCATGCTGTTACTGCCAAAGGGGCATTGCCTATCCCTGCCCCAACCACTGAAGGGGCTTTAATGGACTCTGATTCCTCTGGCGAGGCTATCATGTCGGATCCCCATTGGTGAACTTGCTGGTGCACACCTCCATATTTATAAATATGTCAATCAGAACATGCACTTCCTGGGCATCAGGCTGATTACACAGTGCTGGAACTATTGCAAGAAAATGGGCTTGAAGCTGATTTTTCACTTCCTGCGTGATCTTACCAACTTGCCATGCCGATAGACCGGCATGATGACACAGTAAGATCCTCCTCTCTGTTTTCAATATTCACTGATCCTGCAACTTTGTTGAGATCTGACCAAATTGTAAAGATTCACATTTTGCCATGTCGCAAAATCAAAGACTGTTCACCATGTTGTATTTTATCTTACAAGAACCTGTCTTATCACTGATGACTACCATATCATGTTACTATAATGATACAACACCTTGGGATTGCTTTCTGTACAAGACATAAAGCATCATTCACTCATAAGGGATTGGTTAACATGTTATGGCTTCACTTAGTAAAACTAGATACATTAGAACAGTTATACTTAGGTATAAATTTCAAAGGCATTAGAACAGTGAGTGTGCGCTCTGCTCAAAGTAAAAGAGAAACTAAGACTGGATCACATGACATACTTACTGTCCTGACATATTTATAAGAAGACGAAAGTAAATATCCTGCAGGCATTCTAGGTACGGTTATAAACATACCCAATGTGGAGCATGATTTAGAGATAAGGATATGAAAATAAGAATGGCAACAGACACAAAGATAAGTATTTGCAGTAAAGTGTTTCCATTTGCAGAATGTCATGCAAACTTTCCCTGAATCTTTGTTACCTTTGCTGATCCCTGAGGTAATTGAACTTCCTCTACTTTGCGGCCGTATTTTCTGAATGGTGCAGATAACCTCCACAACATGTTTTTCCCGAGTCTGTGCACCCTGCCTTTCTGCGCACCATCCTCATGATCAAACAGTACAAATGAAGCATCAACAAGTCTTATTCCTCTAGCTCTCTGTTCCATGGACCTCTTGTTCATGAATGTTTCACCCAAATCATATATCATTCTAAAAAGCAGGTCTGGGCTTATAAATCTTGACAGTATTATAAGGCTTATAATACAGGCTTATAAAACTTGGACAAGTTGCAGAACTGGGCTGAGAGGTGGCAAATGGAGTTTAATGTGGAAAAGTGTGAGGTCATGCACTTTGGCAGGAATAATAAATGTGTAGAGTATAGGGCTAATGGTAGGATTCTTAATAGTGTTGATGAACAGAGGGATCTTGGTATATTTGTGCATAGATCCCTGAAAGTAGGCAGTCAAGTCGATAAGGTTGTTAAGAAGGCATATGGAGTCTTAGCTTTTATTGGTAGGGGGATTGAATTTCGGAGCCGCAACGTCATGTTGCAACTGTACAAAACTCTAGTGCGGCCGCACTTGGAGTATTGTGTGCAGTTCTGGTCCCCACATTATAAGAAAGATGTGGAGGCATTGGAGAGGGTACAGAGGAGGTTTACCAGGATGTTGCCTGGTATGGAGGGCAGGTCTTATGAAGAGAGGCTGAGGGATTTGAGGTTGTTTTCGTTAGAAAGAAGGCGGCTAAGAGGAGACCTTATTGAAACATATAAGATGATTAGAGGTTTAGATAGGGTGGACAGTGATAGCCTTTTTCCTAGGATGGAGAAAGCTAGCACGAGGGGACACAGCTTTAAATTAAGGGGTGATAGTTATAGGACGGATATCAGAGGTAGGTTCTTTACCCAGAGGGTGGTTAGGGAGTGGAATGCCCTGCCTGCGGCAGTTGTAGATGCGCCAAGTTTGGTGGCGTTTAAGAGGTTAGTTGATAAGTTTATGGAAGAGAAGGGAATGGTTTAGTTTGGAGGGTCATTGCTTTTTTCATAATTGATCGGCGCAACATCGAAGGCTGAAGGGCCTGTTCTGCGCTGTAATGTTCTATTAGAGTTCTAGTAGAGTTGGATATTCTGTTCTCCTTAAACAGGAAAGAGCATTATGTTAAACATGAAATAAACCAGTAGTTTACAACATAATTAGAAACAGGACTAACTCTGGAAGATACAACTTCCTTTATTGTGAAAGATAAGTGTTAGGGGAATAGTCATATCAGATGTACATGGTATGAAGATTTGTGCGAGTGTTAGGATTAGGCAAAAATAAAGACTGCAATAGGTGAATTTTGGTTGCAACAAAGACAGGGCAGTTGGAAAACTAAATAATTTGATTTGATTGATTATTGTCATATGTATTAACATATAGTGAAAAATATCATTTATTACGCGCAATACAGACAAAGCATATTGTTCATAGAGAAGGAAATGAGAGAGTGCAGAATGTAGTGTTACACTTGTAGCTAAAATGTAGAGTAAAGATCAACTTAATGAGAGATAGGCCCATTCAAAAGTCGGAAGCAGCAGGGAAGAAGCTGTTTCAGTTCGTATGTGACCTCAGACTTTGGCATCTTTTTCCTGAAGGAAGAAGGTGGAAGAGAGAATGTCTGGGGTATGTGAGACCCTTAATTATGCTGACTGCTTTGCCAAGACAGTGGCAAGTGTAGACAGAGTCAATGGATGGGAGGCTGGTTTGTGTGATGGATTGGGCTACATACCTTCTATATATAAATAGGTTTAAATCCAGTTTAAATGGTCCTCTGGAATAGTTTTTTTTGTCACCTTGGAGAGGCCAGAGAGGAACTTCCCATATTTCATTTCTTGCATGTTCGATTTCTTTAATTTGTCATCTCTGAGAGATCATATGTTTGCTGCTTATGGCCTTAAGACATTATAACTAAGTCGGTTAGGCTTATTGACTCTTTTCTTGTCCTATCATTTTGTATTTACAAATTCCAAATTTTTGTTCCCAAATTCCTTCTCAAATGCCAACATAGACAATCATGTAAAGTAGTCTGAAACAGAAACAACCCAGAAAATAAATCAGGCTCATAATTCCCATGAAAAAACAATTGTTCAAAAATATAATTTTGTAGATTTGCATCGTTAATAAAGATCTATAATTTAAACCCTGTTAAAAATGTGCGCAATTATTGCTGCATTGACTCGTAACCGCAAGATGGTGCTCTCAACAAACACTTGCATTCAGCGATTTCAGCTCAAAACTGAACATCCATCTCCAGCTCTTGGTGCACACGATCATGAACTGCTTCTTATCTGGTGAGCTGTAAATGGATGTATGGACAGTTCCACTTTTGACCTTATGATGGCGGGAAAGTCACTGAGGAAATAGCTGAAGGTGATTGGACTCAGGACATTGCAATGATGAACCTCTGTAGCCCTGAGAACTGAGATAATTGGCCTCCAAAAGCCATAGCCATCTTTCTTTGTGCTAACTGTGACTCTAACCAGCAGAGAACTTGCCCTGTGTTCCAGAAATTTCAATTTTGTTAGCATTGCTAGGTTTTAAAGTTTTTTAAAGTTTAAATAGGCTTACATTAACACTTGCAATGAAGTCATTGTGAAAACGCCCTAGTCACCATACTCTGGTGCCTGTTCGGGTACAATGAGGGAGAATTTAGCACAGCCAATGCACCCTAACCGGCACATCTTTCAGACTGCAGGAGAAAACCGGAGCACCTGGAGAAAATCCACATCAGCCAAGTGGTGTCTTGATGTCAAGGGCAGTCAGTCTCACCTCACCTCTAGAATTCAACTCCTGTGTCCTAGTTTGGACTAAGATTGTAATGGGATCTGGAACCATATGAACCTGGTGGAATCCAGTTAAACCTCGGTGAGCCGAGGTGAATATTTGCCATTTGACAGGGGTGTGACACCTTCCATTACCTCGCTGCTAATTGAGAGTATATTAACAGGATACTATTCGACACTATATTAACAATTAATAGGAAAACATCCACTGCTTCTCAGCAAGTTTAGTTTAAAAGTGAGACATACACTGTAAATTATTTCCCAATCAGCATTTAGAAGGAATCAATGAACAGAAAACTCTTCATACACAGAAATGTCAAAAACATAACGTTACAAACAAAGGGGAACCTGTGGATGTGGTATATCTGGATTTCCAAAAGGCACTTGATATGGTGCCGCACCAAAGACTGTTACACAAGATAAAGGTGCACAGTGTTATGGGTAATGTATTAGCATGGATAGAGAATTGGTTATCTAACAGAAAGCAAAGAGTGGAGATAAGTGGGTATTTTCCTGGTTGGTGATCAGTGACTAGTGATGTGCCTCAGGGATCAGAGTTGGGATCGCAATTGTTTACGATTTATATAAATGATTTGGAGTTGGGAACAAAATGTCAAAATTCGCAGATGACACTAAGATGAGTAGCAGTGGAAGGGTGTTTTTCTAGCTGGAGGTCGGTCACTAGTGGTGTGCCACAGGGCTCGGCACTGGGACCTCCTATTTGTAATATATATATATATAAATGACTTGGAAGAGGGAGTAGGTGGTGTGATCAGCAAGTTTGCTGGTTACACAAAGATGGCTGGGCTTTCAGATAGTGAGGAGCAGTGTTGGGTGATACAGCAGAACATAGATAGGCTGGTAGATTGGTCAGATAAATGGCAGATGGAATTCAATCCTGTTGAATGCGAGGTGATGCATTTTGGAGGAAAGAATGTAGGGGTGAGTTGTATGATAAAGGGTAGACCTATTAAGAGTATAGAAACTCTGAGGGACCTGGGAGTGCAGGTGCACAAGTCTTTGAAGGTGGCAGAACAGGTGGAGAAAGTTGTGAAGAAAGCTTATGGTATGCTAGCCTTTATAGGAAGGGGTATAGAGTACAAGAGCTGACCTTTAATGTTGCAGTTGTATAAAGAATTAGTTAGACCTCATTTGGAATACTGCATCCAGTTCTGGTAGCCTTACTATCGGAAGGATGTGGAGATCTGGAGAGAGTGCAAAGGAGGTTTACCAAGATGCTGCCTGGTAATGGAAGGGCTGAGTTACAAGGAGAGGTTAGGCAAATTGGAGCTGTTTTCTTTAGAAAGACGGAGACTGAGAGGAGATTTAATAGAGGTGTACAAGAATATGAAGGGTATATATAGAGTAAACAGTGGTAAGCTTTTTCCTGCATTGGAATCAAATATCACGAGGGGCCACGGGCTTAGGGTGAGGGAGTTAAGGTATACTTTGGATGTTAGAGGGAGGTTTTTCACACAGAGGGTGGTGGGGATATGGAATGCACAACGAAATGAAGTGGTGGAGGCAGGTACACTGGAGTTAAGAGATACTTAGATAGGCACATGAACAGAATAGGAATGGAGGGATATAGTAGACTGATTTAAGTAGGGATCGTGAGCCTTGGGACTTTCCTGGGAATTGTATAAGTTATGCATGTTATTGATGTATTTCTCTTATATCCTACTGGTATTTCGGTCCGCCTTGTTGTCCAACAAGGGGCAGACATGCAAAGGGTCATGAGAGGGCTGCTCTTGGATTTTGAGAGTAGCCTAGTGCTTCACATCGTTAGTAAACACTTAAACTGGACCAGTTGATGGGCAACATGACAGCTCAGTGACTATCACTGTTGCTGTGCAGATACATGGAGTTGGGCCTGTGTCTGTGGGAGTTTGCACATTCTCCCCGTGCTTGCGTGGGTTTTCTCTGGTTGCTCCGGTTTCCTCCCACATCCCAAAGATGTGCTCAAAGACTGAGTTGAGGAGGAACTTCTTCAGACAAAGGGTTGTGAATCTGTGGAATTCCCTATCCAATGAAGCAGTTGAGGCTACCTCATTGAATGTTTTTAAGGCAAGGATAGATACATTTTTGAACAGTAAAGGAATTAAGGTTTATGGTGAGCAGGCGGGTAAGTGGAGCTGAGTTCACAAAAAGATCAGTCATGATCTGATTAAATGGCGGAACAGGCTCGAGAGGCCAGATGGCCAATTCCTGCTCCTAGTTCTTATGTTCTTATAACTTTCAGTTGACATGTCAGCATTGACTACTAGAAATCAATGCATTTGGGCCACCTTTTCTTCCAATTTAGCTCCGACGGTGTCTGATGACTAATGCAGGTCCATTAGACGTAATGAATAGGATTCTCACTAACTTATGGCCGCAATGAACCTTCCACACGGATCATTTATACACTCCTGGTACACAGATCCTCAGGACCTTATCTTAGCATCCCATCTGCATTTGACATTCATGAATATCAGCATCTAATTATAAATGTTTAATGTTGATCACCATTTTAAGAGCTTTGCATTTTATTACTGTCCCCGATATAAACAAAAACTCCATCTCTCTTTAAGAAAATGTTCTTGACAAAACTGTTAGCACTGCTTCCTCACAGCACCAGGGACCTGGCTCAGGTCACTGCTGTGGGGAGTTTGCACATTCTCCCTGTGTCTGCATGGGTTTTCTCTGAGTGCTCTGGTTTCCTCCCACATTCTGAAAGACATGCTGGTGAGGTGTATTGACCCAAACAGGTGCTGGAATGTAGTGACCAGGGGATTTTCAGAGTAACTTCATTGCAGTGTTAATGTAAACCTTACTTGTGACTTATAAATAAACGTTACTTTAAATGATGATATTTGAAGAATTGTTTACAATTTATTACATAGGGATGTCTCTGGACGCGTCCCGGACATCCTGAAAGGGGAGGGTGAGGAACTGGAAGTTGTAGTACATATAGGTACTACTGACATAGGCAGGAAGAGGGAAGTGAACATGAAAAGGGATTATAGGGAACTGGGTAGGCAGCTGAGAGAGAGGAAAGCGAAGGTAGTAATGACAGGATTGCTGCCTGCGCCTCGGGAGAGTGAGAGCAGGAATAGTATGAGGGGGAGGTTGAATACGTGGCTGAGGGACTGGAGCAGGGGGCAGGGATTCCGGTTCCTGGATCATTGGGACCTCTTTAGGGGCAGGTGTGACCTGTACAGCAAAGACGGGTGGCACCTGAATCCCAGGGGGACTAATATCTTGGCGGGAAGACTGGCTAGGGCTACTGGGGGGACTTTAAACTAGAAAGGTTAGGGGGAGGGAATAGTGATGTGGAGACTGGGAGCAAGGAAGTTAGCTCCCAGGTAGGGAAGGACTCTAGGCAGGATGAGAGGCAGGTTAGACGAGTGGGGGAGAAGGGAAATGTCCAGTCTGAGGGACAGAGCTGTGTCTATTTTAATGCCAGGAGTGTAGTAAATAAGGTGGATGAACTGAGGGCGTGGATTGCTGCTTGGGATTGTGATGTGGTGGCCATTACAGAGACTTGGATGTCTCAGGGACAGGACTGGGTACTACAGGTCCCGGGATTCAGATCCTTCAGGAAGGACAGGGAGGGAGGCAAAAGAGGTGGTGGAGTGGCACTGTTGATCAGGGACAGTGTCATGGCTGCAGAGAAGGTGGATACCGAGGAGGGAATGTCTACGGAGTCTCTGTGGGTGGAAGTTAGGAATAGCAAAGGGTCAGTGACGTTGCTGGGTGTATTCTATAGGCCGCCCAATAGTGACAGGGAAGTTGAGGTGCAGATAGGGAAACAGATACTGGAGAGATGTAGAAATAACAGAGTTGTTCTGACAGGAGACTTCAATTTCCCAAACATCGACTGGAATATCCCAAGGGTAAGGGGTTTGGATGGGGAGGAGTTTGTTAGATGTGCTCAGGAGGGTTTCCTGACACAGCATGTGGACAAGCCTACGAGAGGAGAGGCTGTACTGGACCTGGTACTAGCTAATGAACCAGGACAGGTGATGGATCTCTCGGTAGGAGAGCATCTTGGGGATGGAGATCATAATTCTATCTCCTCCAGCCTTGCATTGGAAAAGGATAGGATCAGGCAGGCTAGGAAGGTGTTTGTCTGGAATAAGGGGAAATATGAAGACATCAGGCAGATGTTGGGGTGAATAAACTGGAAGGAGGTGTTCTTGGGGAAAAGCACAGAAGGAAGGTGGCAGATATTCAAGGAATGCTTGTCTGGAGCTTTGCACGACAACGTTCCGGTGAGACAAGGAGGTTTTGGTAGGACACGGGAACCGTGGTGCACGAAGGCTGTGGTGAACATAGTCAGGAAGAAAAGAAAGGTGTATAAAAGGTTCAAAGAGCTAGGAGATGTTGGGGATCTAGAGAAGTATAAGGCTTATAGAAGAGAGCTTAAAAAGGAAATTAGGAGAGCCAGAAGGGGTCATGAGAAGGCCTTGGCTGGTAGGATTAAGGAGAATCCCAAGGCCTTCTACAAATATGTGAAAAGTAAAAGGATGAGAAGAGAAGGGATAGGACCTATAAAAGGTGAAGGGGGAAAAGTCTGTATGGAACCGGAAGAAATGGCAGAGGTGCTTAATGAGTACTTTGCCTCAGTATTCACCGTGGAAAGTGATCTGGGAGGATGCACTACAAGTTTGCGGCAGACTGAAAAGATTGAGTATGTAGATATTAAGGAAGCGGATGTGTTAGAACTTTTAAATGCTATCAAGATAGACAAGTCTCCGGGACCAGATGGGATGTACCCCAGGTTATTATGGGAGGTGAGGGATGTCGTTGCAGAGCCCCTGGCGATGATCTTTGCGTCATCGATGGAGACCGGAGAGGTTCCGGAGGATTGGAGGATTGCGGATGTGGTCCCTATTTTCAAGAAAGGGAACAGGGATAGTCCTGGAAATTACTGACCGGTGAGTCTGACCTCAGTGGTTGGTAAGCTGATGGAGAGGCTTCTGAGGAACAAGATTTACGAGCATTTGGAGAAGTTTAGGTTGATTAGAAATAGTCAGCATGGTTTTGTAAAAGGCAGGTCATGCCTTACAAGCTTAATTGAGTTCTTCGAAAATGTGACTGAACACATTGACGAAGGAAGAGCAGTGGACGTGGTGTACATGGACTTCAGCAAGGCATTTGACAAGGTCCCACATGCAAGACTTCTTGAGAAGGTGAGAGGCCATGGGATCCAAGGGGCTTTGGCCTTGTGGATCGAGAACTGGCTTGCCTGCAGAAGGCAGAGGGTGGTTGTGGATGGCTCTTTTTCTGCATGGAGGTCGGTCACCAGTGGAGTGCCCCAGGGATCTGTTCTAGGACCCTTGCTGTTTGTCATTTTCATAAATGACCTGGATGAGGAAGTGGAGGGATGGGTGAGTAAGTTCGCCGATGACACGAAGGTCAGTGGTGTTGTGGATGGTCTGGAGGGATGTCAGAAGTTGCAGCATGACATCGACAGGATGCAAGACTGGGCGGAGAAGTGGCAGATGGACTTCAACGCGGATAAATGTGTTGTGGTCCATTTTGGCAGATCCAACGGGATGAATGAGTACACTATCAAAGGTAGGAGTCTTAGCTGTGTGGAAGAGCAGAAGGATCTTGGGGTCCGGGTCCATAAGGCTCTCAAATCGGCCTCCCAGGTGGAGGATGTGGTTAAGAAAGCTTACGGTGTACTGGCCTTCATTCATCGAGGGATTGAGTTCAGGAGTCAGGAAGTAATGCTGCAGCTTTATAGGACCCTTGTCAGACCACACTTGGAGTACTGTGCGCAGTTCTGGTCGCCTCACTATAGGAAGGACGTGGAAGCTATTGAAAGGGTGCAGAGGAGATTTACAAGGATGTTGCCTGGATTGGGAGGCATGCCTTATGAAGACAGGTTGAGGGAGCTGGGACTGTTCTCCCTGGAGAGACGAAGGTTGAGAGGCGACCTGATAGAGGTTTACAAGATGTTGAGAGGAATAGATAGGGTGGACTCTCAGAGACTATTTCCCAGGGCTGAAATGGTCGCGACGAGAGGGCACAGATTTAAGGTGCAGGGAAGCAAGTACAGAGGGGATGCTAGGGGAAAGTTTTTCACTCAGAGGGTGGTGAGTGAATGGAATTGGCTGCCGTCGGTGGTGGTCGAGGCGAACTCGCTGGGGTCTTTTAAAAGACTTCTGGATGAGTATATGGGATCCAATGGAATTGGGGGTTATAGATAGGTCTATGGCTGGGTAGGTTTTGATGTGTTCGGCACAACTTGTGAGCCGAAGGGCCTGTTTGTGCTGTAGTGTTCTATGTTCTATGTTCAATATCCCATATTTTAAGCCTGAAACAAAATCAACATTAAAATGATTTTTTTAAACATAATCTGAATGCTTGAATTAGCTGTTTTGCCTTTATTTGTGCATAGAAGCAAAAATAATAATTAATTTAAATAGGAGATCACACAAGATTAGGCTTTTTAACTTTGTTTCATTCCAAAGATCCTGTCTGACGTGCTAAGTATTTCCAGCATTTCCTATTGCTGTTTCATATTTCCAGCATCAACTGTATTCTATTTCTATATTATTCTTGGAATATGTAATGAAAAACATACACTAAGACTAAAAACAGATTGTTCTCCGACAGTTGGGTGGCACGGGGGCACAATGCCTCACAGCACCAGGGACCGGGGTTCAATTCTGGCCATGGGTCCCCAGGGCCTTTTCACATTGAAGCGTGTCTGAGTCACCAGGTTAGGGCCACTGAAGCACAGTGTATATAGAGAATATACAGATAGTACAGGTTAGCACAGGTTAGCACTACTAAAGTACAGTGTATATATAGAACAGTGTATGTACAGGATATAAAGAGTACAAGTAAGTGCCACTGAAGGGCAGTGTATATAAAAAATAAAGGGCAGTGTATATACAGAATAAAGGGCAGTGTATATACGGAATAAAGGGCAGCGTATATACAGAATAAAGGGCAGTGTATATACAGAATAAAGGAAAGTGTAAAAACGGAATAAAGGGCAGTGTGTATACAGAATAAATGGCAGTGTATATACGGAATAAAGGGCAGTGTATGTACGGAATAATGTGCAGTGTACATACAGCATAAAGGGCAGTGTACATACGGAAAAAAGGGCAGTGTATATACAGAATAAAGGACAGTGTATATACGGAATAAAGGGCAGTGTATATACGGAATAAAAGGCAGTGTATATACGGAATAAAGGACAGTGTATATACAAAATAATGGGCAGTGTATATACAGAATAAAGGGCAGTGTGTATACAGAATAAAGTGCAGTGTATATACAGAATAAAGGGCAGTGTATATACAGAATAAAGGGCAGTGTATATACGGAATTAATGGCAATGTACATACGGAATAAAGGGCAGTGTTTATACGGAATAAAGGGCGGCGTATATACAGAATAAAGGACAGTGTATATACAGAATAAAGGGCAGTGCATATACGGAATAAAGGACAGTGCATATACAGAATACAGGGCAGTGTATATACGGAATACAGGGCAGTGTATATACGGAATAATGTGCAGTGTACATACAGAATAAAGGGCAGTGTACATACGGAATAAAGGGCAGTGTATATACAGAATAAAAGGCAGTGTATATATGGAATAAAGGACAGTGTATATACAAAATAAAGGGCAGTGAATATACAGAATAAAGGGCAGTGAATATACAGAATTAAGGGCCGTGTATACACTGAATAAAGGGCAGTGTATATACAGAATAAAGGGCAGTGTATAGACGGAATAAAGGGCAGTGTATATACAGAATAAAGGGCAGTGTATACACAGAATAAAGGGCAGTGTATATACAGACTAAATGGCAGTGAATATACAGAATAAAGGGCAGTGTATACACGGAATAAAGGGCAGTGAATATAAAGAATAAAGGACAGTGTATATACAAAATGAAGGGCAGTGTATATACAGAATAAAGGGCAGTGTATATACGGAATAAAGGGCCGTGTATATACAAAATAAAGGGCAGTGTATATACGGAATAAAGGGCAGTGTATATACAGAATAAAGGGCAGTGTATATACAAAATAAAGGGCAGTGTATTAAAAAAATAAAGGGCAGTGTGTATACAGAATAAAGGGCAGTGTGTATACAGAAAAAAGGGCAGTGTATATACAGAATAAAGGGCGTTGTATATACAGAATAAAGGGCAGTGTATACACAGAATAAAGGGCAGTGTATACACAGAATAAAGGGCAGTGTATATTAGAATAAAGAGCAGTGTATATATAGAATAAAGGGCAGTGTATATACGGAATAAAGGGCAGTGTATATACGGATAAAGGGCAGTGTATATACAGAATAAAGAGCAGTGTATATATAGAATAAAGGGCAGTGTATATACAGAATAAAGGGCAGTGTATATACAGAATAAAGGGCAGTGTGTATACGGAATAAAGGGCAGTGTATATACAGAATAAAGGGCAGTGTGTATACAGAATAAAGGGCAGTGTATATACGGAATAAAGGGCAGTGTATATACAGAATAAAGGGCAGTGTGTATACGGAATAAAGGGCAGTGTATATACAGAATAAAGGGCAGTGTATATACAGAATAAAGGGCAGTGTATATACAGAATAAAGGGCAGTGTATATACAGAATAAAGGGCAGTGTATATACAAAATAAAGGGCAGTGTGTATACAGAATAAAGGGCAGTGTATATACAGAATAAAGGGCAGAGTATATACAGAATAAAGGGCAGTGTATATACAAAATAAAGGGCATTGTATACACGGAATACAGGGCAGTGTATATACAAAATAAAGGGCCGTGTATATACATAATAAAGGGCAGTGTATATACAAAATAAATGGCAGTGTATATACAGAATAAAGGGCACTGTATATACAAAATAAAGGGCAGTGTTTATACAGAATAAAGGGCAGTGTATATACCAAATAAAGGGCAGTGTATATACCAAATAAAGGGCAGTGTATATACAAAATAAAGGGCAGTGTATATACGGAATTAAGGGCAGTGTATATACGGAAAAAAAGGGCAGTTTATATACAAAATAAAGGGCAGTGTATATACAGAATAAAGGGCAGTGTATATACAGTATAAAGGGCAGTGCATTTACGGAATAAAGGGCAGTGTATATACGGAATAAAGGGCGGCGTATCTACAGAATAAAGGACAGTGTATATACAGAATAAAGGGCAGTGCATATACGGAATAAAGGGCAGTGTATATGCAGAATAAAGGGCAGTGTATATACTGAATAAAGGGCAGTGTATGTACGGAATAATGTGCAGTGTATATACAGAATAAAGGGCAGTGTACATACGGAATAAAGGGCAGTGTATATACAGAATAAAGGAGAGTGTATATACGGAATAAAGGGCAGTGTATATACGGAATAAAAGGCAGTGTATATACCGAATAAAGGACAGTGTATATACAAAATAATGGGCAGTGTATATTCAGAATAAAGGGCAGTGAATATACAGAATAAAGGGCCGTGTATACACAGAATAAAGGGCAGTGTATATACGGAATAAATGGCTGTGTATATACAGACTAAAGGGCAGTGAATATACACAATAAAGGGCAGTGTATATACGGAATAAAGGGCAGTGAATATACAGAATAAAGGACAGTGTATATACAAAATCAAGGGCAGTGTATATACAGAATAAAGGGCAGTGTATATACGGAATAAAGGGCAGTGTATTTACAGAATAAAGGGCAGTGTGTATACAGAATAAAGGGCAGTGTATATACAGAATAAAGGGCAGTGTATATACAGAATAAAGGGCAGTGTATATACAGAATAAAGGGCAGCGTATATACGGAATTAATGGCAGTGTACATACGGAATAAAGGGCAGTGTATATACGGAATAAAGGGCGGCGTATATACAGAATAAAGGACAGTGTATATACAGAATAAAGGGCAGTGCATATACGGAATAAAGGGCAGTGTATATACAGAATAAAGGGCAGTGTATATACAGAATAAAGGGCAGTGTATATACGGAATAAAGGGCAGTGTATATACAGAATAAAGGGCAGTGTATATACAGAATAAAGGGCAGTGTATATACAGAATAAAGGGCAGTGTATATACAGAATAAAGGGCAGTGTATATACAAAATAAAGGGCAGTGAATATACAGAATAAAGGGCAGTGAATATACAGAATTAAGGGCCGTGTATACAATGAATAAAGGGCAGTGTATATACAGAATAAAGGGCAGTGTATAGACGGAATAAAGGGCAGTGTATATACAGAATAAAGGGCAGTGTATACACAGAATAAAGGGCAGTGTATATACAGACTAAATGGCAGTGAATATACAGAATAAATGGCAGTGTATACACGGAATAAAGGGCAGTGAATATAAAGAATAAAGGACAGTGTATATACAAAATGAAGGGCAGTGTATATACAGAATTAAGGGCAGTGTATATACGGAATAAAGGGCCGTGTATATACAAAATAAAGGCAGTGTATATAGAGAATAAAGGGCAGTGTATATACGGAATAAAGGGCAGTGTATATACAGAGTAAAGGGCAGTGTATATACAAAATAAAGGGCAGTGTATAAAATAAATAAAGGTCAGTGTGCTACAGAATAAAGGGCGGTGTGTATACAGAAAAAAGGGCAGTGTATATACAGAATAAAGGGCGTTGTATATACAGAATAAAGGGCAGTGTATACACAGAATAAAGGGCAGTGTATACACAGAATAAAGGGCAGTGTATATTAGAATAAAGAGCAGTGTATATATAGAATAAAGGGCAGTGTATATACGGAATAAAGGGCAGTGTATATACGGATAAAGGGCAGTGTATATACAGAATAAAGAGCAGTGTATATATAGAATAAAGGGCAGTGTATATACAGAATAAAGGGCAGTGTATACAGAATAAAGGGCAGTGTGTATACGAATAAAGGGCAGTGTATATAGGAATAAAGGGCAGTGTATATACAGAATAAAGGGCAGTGTATATACAGAATAAAGGGCAGTGTATATACAGAATAAAGGGCAGTGTGTATACGGAATAAAGGGCAGTGTATATAGAGAATAAAGGGCAGTGTGTATACAGAATAAAGGGCAGTGTATATACGGAATAAAGGGCAGTGTATATACAGAATAAAGGGCAGTGTGTATACGGAATAAAGGGCCGTGTATATACAGAATAAAGGGCAGTGTATATACAAAATAAAGGGCAGTGTATATACAGAATAAAGGGCAGTGTATATACAGAATAAAGGGCACTGTATATACAAAATAAAGGGCAGTGTGTATACAGAATAAAGGGCAGTGTATATACAGAATAAAGGGCAGAGTATATACAGAATAAAGGGCAGTGTATATACAAAATAAAGGGCAGTGTATATACGGAATAAAGTGCAGTGTATATACAAAATAAAGGGCCGTGTATATACATAATAAAGGGCAGTGTATATACATAATAAAGGGCAGTGTATATACAGAATAAAGGGCAGTGTATATACCAAATAAAGGGCAGTGTATATACCAAATAAAGGGCAGTGTATATACAGAATTAAGGGCAGTGTATATACGGAATAAAGGGCAGTTTATATACAAAATAAAGGGCAGTGTATATACAGAATAAAGGGCAGTGTATATACAGTATAAAGGGCAGTGCATTTACGGAATAAAGCGCAGTGTATATACGGAATAAAGGGCGGCGTATCTACAGAATAAAGGACAGTGTATATACAGAATAAAGGGCAGTGCATATACGGAATAAAGGGCAGTGTATATACAGAATAAAGGGCATTGTATATACTGAATAAAGGGCAGTGTATGTACGGAATAATGTGCAGTGTATATACAGAATAAAGGGCAGTGTACATACGGAATAAAGGGCAGTGTATATACAGAATAAAGGACAGTGTATATACGGAATAAAGGGCAGTGTGTATACAAAATAAAGGGCAGTGTATATACAGAATAAAGGGCAGTGTATATACAGAATAAAGGGCAGTGTATATACAGAATAAAGGGCAGTGTATATACAGAATAAAGGGCAGTGTATATACAGAATAAAGGGCAGTGTATATACAGAATAAAGGGCAGTGTATTTACAAAATAAAGGGCAGTGTATATACAAAATAAAGGGCAGTGTATATACAGAATAAGCAGTGTATATACAGAAGAAGGGCAGTGTATATACAGAATGAAGGGCAGTGATATACAGAATAAAGGGCAGTGTATATATAGAATAAAGGGCAGTGTATATACAAAATAAAGGGCAGTGTATATACGGAATAAAGGGCAGTGTATATACAGAATAAAGGGCAGTGTATATACAGAATAAAGGGCAGTGTATATACAGAATAAAGGGCAGTGTATATACAGAATAAAGGGCAGTGTATATACAGAATAAAGGGCAGTGTATATACAGAATAAAGGGCAGTGTATATACGGAATAAAGGGCAGTGTATATACAGAATAAAGGGCAGTGTATATACAGAATAAAGGGCAGTGTATATACGGAATAAAGGGCAGTGTATATACAGAATAAAAAGGGCAGTGTTATACAGATAAAGGCAACAAATAAAGGGCAGTGTATATACAGAATAAAGGGCAGTGTATATACAGAATAAAGGGCAGTGTATATACAGAATAAAGGGCAGTGTATATACAGAATAAAGGGCAGTGTATATACAGAATAAAGGGCAGTGTATATACGGAATAAAGGGCAGTGTATATACAGAATAAAGGGCAGTGTATATACAAAATAAAGGGCAGTGTGTATACAGAATAAAGGGCAGTGTGTATACAAAATAAATGGCAGTGTATATACAAAATAAAGGGCAGTGTATATAGAGAATAAAGGGCAGTGTATATACGGAATAAAGGGCAGTGTATATACAGGATAAAGGGCAGTGTATATACAAAATAAAGGGCAGTGTATAAACAGAATAAAGGGCAGTGTATATACAGAATAAAGGGCAGTGTATACACAGAATAAAGGGCTGTGTATACACAGAATAAAGGGCAGTGTATATACAGAATAAAGGGCAGTGTATACACAGAATAAACGGCAGTGTATATAAAAAAAGACAGTGTATATCAAAATAACAGGCAGTGTATATGCAAAATAAAGAGCAGTGTATATACGAATAAAGGGCAGTGTATATAAGGAATAAAGGGCAGGGATATACAGAATAAAAGGCAGGGTATATACAGAATAAAGGGCAGTGTATATACGAATTAAGGGCAGTGTATATACGTAATAAAGGGCAGTGTGTATAAGAATAAGGCAGTGTATATAGGAATAAAGGGCAGTGTATATACAGAATAAAGGGCAGTGTATATACAGAATAAAGGGCAGTGATATACAGAATAAAGGGCAGTATATAAGAATAAAGGCAGTGTATATAAGAATAAAGGGCAGGTATATACAAATAAAGGGCTTATATAAGAATAAAGGCAGTTATATAGAATAAAGGGCAGTTAATACGAATAAAGGGCAGTTATATAGAATAAAGGGCAGTGTATATACAGAATAAAGGGCAGTGTATATACAGAATAAAGGGCAGTGTATATATAGAATAAAGGGCAGTGTATATACAGAATAAAGGGCAGTCTATATATAGAATAAAGGGCAGTCTATATATAGAATAAAGGGCAGTGTATATACGGAATAAAGGGCAGTGTATATACAGAATAAAGGGCAGTGTATATACAGAATAAAGGGCAGTGTATATACAGAATAAAGGGCAGTGTATATACAGAATAAAGGGCAGTGTATATACAGAATAAAGGGCAGTGTATATACAGAATAAAGGGCAGTGTATATACGGAATAAAGGGCAGTGTATATACAGAATAAAGGGCAGTGTATATACGGAATAAAGGGCAGTGTATATACAGAATAAAGGGCAGTGTATATACAGAATAAAGGGCAGTGTATATACAGAATAAAGGGCAGTGTATATACAGAATAAAGAGCAGTGTATATACAGAATAAAGGGCAGTGTATATACGGAATAAAGGGCAGTGTATATACAAAATAAAGGGCAGTGTATATACAGAATAAAGGGCAGTGTATATACAGAATAAAGGGCAGTGTATATACAAAATAAAGTGCAGTGTATATACGGAATAAAGGGCAGTGTATATACAGAATAAAGGGCAGTGTATATACGGAATAAAGGGCAGTGTATATACAGAATAAAGGGCAGTGTATATACAAAATAAAGGGCAGTGTATATACAGAATAAAGGGCAGTGTATATACGGAATAAAGGGCAGTGTATATACAAAATAAAGTGCAGTGTATATACGGAATAAAGGGCAGTGTATATACAAAATAATGGGCAGTGTAATACGGAGTAAAGGGCAGTGTATATACGGAAAAAGGGCAGTGTATATACAGAATAAAGGGCAGTGTATATACAGAATAAAGGGCAGTGTATATACGGAATAAACGACAGTGTATATACGGAATAAAGGCAGTGTATATACAGAATAAAGGACAGTGTATATACAGAATAAAGGGCAGTGTATATACGGAATAAAGGGCAGTGTATATACAGAATAAAGGACAGTGTATATACGGAATAAAGGGAAGTGTGTATACAAAATAAAGGGCAGTGTATATACAGAATAAAGGGCAGTGTATATACAGAATAAAGGGCAGTGTATATACGGAATATGGGCAGTGTATATACAGAATAAAGGGCAGTGTATATACGGAATAAAGGGCAGTGTATATACAGAATAAAGGGCAGTGTATTTACAAAATAAAGGGCAGTGTATATACAAAATAAAGGGCAGTGTATATACAGAATAAAGGACAGTGTATATACAGAATGAAGGGCAGTGTATATACAGAATGAAGGGCAGTGTATATACAGAATAAAGGGCAGTGTATATATAGAATAAAGGGCAGTGTATATACAAAATAAAGGGCAGTGTATATACGGAATAAAGGGCAGTGTATATACAGAATAAAGGGCAGTGTATATACAAAATAAAGGGCAGTGTGTATACAGAATAAAGGGCAGTGTGTATACAAAATAAAGGGCAGTGTATATACAGAATAAAGGGCAGTGTATATACAGAATAAAGGGCAGTGTATATACGGAATAAAGGGCAGTGTATATACAGAATAAAGGGCAGTGTATATACAGAATAAAGGGCAGTGTATATACGGAATAAAGGGCAGTGTATATACAGAATAAAGGGCAGTGTATTTACAAAATAAAGGGCAGTGTGTATACAGAATAAAGGGCAGTGTGTATACAAAATAAATGGCAGTGTATATACAAAATAAAGGGCTGTGTATGTACAGAATAAAGGGCAGTGTATATACAGAATTAAGGGCAGTGTATATACAATATAAAGGGCAGTGTATATACAGAATAGTTACACTCATCTGTCCCATTCAGTGTGATATCGGTATCTCCAAGCTCTTGCAGCTGATTCTCTCAAATCTTGTTTTCTTCAAACTGCAATAAATCAAAAGTAGGAAATGAGCAGTTACATGGAACAGAAGGGTACAGAGAACTTGTCTGATGAGGAACTTTTTTTGATTTGAACAAAGCCCACATAAATCATAGGTTTCTGTGACATTCGAGCACTGAAGGAGGTCATTCACTCCATCATCCATAAGCCAGCTTTTACTTATTACAGCAATATTAATGGGTAAATCTGAAAAGGCTACCCATGATCACAAAAAAAAAGCCAAAGCCAGCATTTTCCACATAATAGTATCTATAGTTTAACTTGTGCTAATTATCAGAGTATAGGAGTACACGGTCCAAAGATGTGTAAGTTAGGTGCATTGCCCGTGCTAAATTGTCCCTTAGTGTCCTGGGATGTGTAGGTTGAAGGGATTAGAGGAATAAATATGCGAGGTTTCAGGGATGGGGCCTGGATAGGTCTGTTGTTGGTGTAAACTCGATGGGCTGAATGGCTTCTCTCTATACTGCAGGGGTTCCATCCTATGAGTAGGCCATTTAACCGATTTCACCTTTCAGTCCATTCCATCTACCTGCCTTTGCTCTAATTTCTCTAAAACATTTAGTTAACAAAACTCTCTCAATCTAAGGTTTAAAATTAACGATTAAGGAAATTAATTCGTCAATGCCTTTGAGGAAAAGAGTTCCAAACATTGACTATCCTTTTTGTTTAAAACCTTTTCATATCTGAAAGGTCCAGTTGTCATTTTTAGATTAACAGAAATAATTTCTCTCTGCTTACCTTCTCATTTCTCATCATAAATTTAGATCAAATCATTCCTTAACCTTTCGACAAGTCAGCAAAACACCCCGACTAAAAGAATGACACAAAAAATCATTCTCATCATTTCTCTATAAGAATTGAAATATTTTCATTGTGCACTTAAAAAAAAACAGGTTCCCCATCCAGTCAATCTCACAACACAAGATAAAAACCATAACACAGCATCACCTTACAACGGAAATCAGATCTACTTTGCTTTGATGTGTTTTAAATTTGTCCTTGGCAGCTTTCAGGATGCTTTTACTTTATAGGAATGCCAAATTCTAAATATATCAGCAATGAGGTAGGTTGACTTTAGCCAGGAGGATATGTCAGTGTGGATACTATCTCATTGAACAATAAGCACAATTCCGTTAGGAGCCTTAGGGAAATACTACATCAGCAACTTGCAAGGAGCTGCAACATCAGCATCATTCAGCGGATATTACACTGATTTTGCATACCTACAGTTGAGGACCTGGTTTCTAACAATCTGTGAAGTTTAAATTATCTACAGATGTATTCTGAGCCCAAGCCTCTTGCTTTGAATTTGCATTTTAACCACATATGTTTCAGACTTCTACTTATAGTACAAATGGGCGCTCTGAACTGATCTTAATAGAAAAAGACTTAAACACTGAAATAAAGATAATTTTGAGGAATATTCTGCACACAACATAATCAACATTGTGTGCTTTTTAAACTCTATTTTTATTGGTTCAGCATCATCTCTTGAAGATGAGCTTTCATTCATGCCAGTGAGTTTCACTCCTTAAATGACCCCTCACTCCTACCGGTGACCTTCCCCTTCTGTTGCTGAGCTTCCACTGCCGCCGGTGATCCCTTCACTGTTGCCGGTGATCCCTTCACTGTTGCCGGTGATCCCTTCACTGTTGCCGGTGATCCCTTCGCTGTTGCCGGTGATCACTTCGCTGCTGCCGGTGATCACTTCGCTGCCGCCGGTGATCCCTTCACTGCCGCCGGTGATCCCTTCACTGTTGCCGGTGATCCCTTCACTGTTGCCGGTGATCACTTCACTGTTGCCGGTGATCCCTTCACTGCTGCCGGTGATCCCTTCACTGCTGCCAGTGATCCCTTCACTGCTGCCAGTGATCCCTTCACTGCTGCCAGTGATCCCTTCGCTGTTGCCGGTGATCCCTTCACTGTTGCCGGTGATCCCTTCACTGTTGCCGGTGATCCCTTCACTGCTGCCAGTGATCACTTCGCTGCCGCCGGTGATCCCTTCGCTGCCGCCGGTGATCCCTTCGCTGCCGCCGGTGATCCCTTCACTGTTGCAGGTGATCACTTCACTGCTGCCTGTGATCCCTTCACTGTTGCCGGTGATCACTTCACTGCTGCCAGTGATCACTTTGCTGCCGCCGGTGATCCCTTCGCTGCCGCCGGTGATCCCTTCACTGCTGCCGGTCATTCTTCAGTGGCACAAATGAACTTCCTCCTCGTGAGTACTCACTCCTTCACATCAATTTTCACCCCACCTGTTTAGTTTTTGTTTGCTCTTTTCCAAGAAATGCTGTAGCTGAGCAAAATATAAGGAAATTTTGGAGAACGCCTTGTGAACTCTCCTCACTTCAGTTCATCTTACTGTTTTTTATCTGAGAGATTCTTTGGCTTCCAATGTTGAAAAAATAATACACCACATTCTAAGCTCTGACTAAGATTGAATGTTCTCCCCTGGTCACAACTGGAAGTGAACAAATGTGAGTATTATGTAATGAATTGGGACAGCAGTGACTTGTTGTCATTCACTATCATTGGCCACACTTCAGCACAATGAAAGGCCAACATGTATCCATAGAAAACCACTCCAAATGAATATTTACCACCTACAGTAGAGGAAGACGCTGAAAAAAAATTGAGAAGGAAAAGTATTGAGGATCCCAGTTTATAAAAAAAAGTTCAAAATAGATGGGGTTTTATAAACATGATTCACAGCAGAAATTGAACCAATTGTTTATTTAATTTTAGCATTTATAATTTTGGCAGAAAAGCAACAGGCAGCAGCAATGAAACACTGTGATTGTCAAATGAAGTGTCAGAACCAAAACGCTAAGCTCCATTTTTCCTTCAGATACTGACTTGACCTCTTATGCTTTTCTAATTCTTTCTGTTTTTATATCAGATATCCAGCATCACAATATTCATTTTCACAACGTAAAGGAGTTATTTATAATGACAAACAGTAATTATGTTAGAGATTTACTGTGAAGCTGGGAACTTGCAAACTGGAGGAACTCACTCGGACAATTTCATACTATTAATGATTAAATACAAATAAATTATTCAAGATTAATTCACAACAATGTTAATTCTTGTGCATTTACAGGGCATGGTTTGCCCATAAGTTACTTTACTTTTAATAGCTTGCTACAAAAGAGCAATCACAAAATTGTAAAATGAATGAAACAATACTAATCTACTTTTAAATGTATTACTTTTCATTCAATTCAGTTTAACTTTGTGTTCTTGATAAAGCAGGATTTCTCCGGTGTCAGCAAGATGCTGTGACAGCAGGTCAGAAATCTATTTTCTTTAAGCCTTGTATGCTTGAAGAAAATAATGGTAAAACTAGATGGCATTTCTATTTATGTCCACTATTGTTTGCCTATCACTACAACAGGTCCAAAGCAGTTGACATTACACTGGCCCTACACTCAACCCTGGGACACCTAGATAACATACACCAATGTCAGTCTCCTATTTATTGACTACAGTTCAACCTTCAACACCATAGAACATAGAACATTGCAGTGCAGAACAGACCCTTCGGCCCTCGATGTTGCACCGACCAATTAAGAAAAAGCAATGACCCTCCAACCTAAACCATTCCCTTTTCATCCATAAACCTATCCACGGACCTCTTAAACGCCCCCAAACTTGGCGCATCTACAACTGCAGCAGGCAGGGCATTCCATACCCTTACCACCCTCTGGGTAAAGAACCTACCTCTGACATCTGTCCTATAACTACCACCCCTTAATTTGAAGCTATGTCCCCTCATGCTAGCTTTCTCCATCCAAGGAAAAAGCCTATCACTGTCTACCCTATCTAAACCTCTGATCATCTTGTATGTTTCAATAAGGTCTCCTCTTAGCCTCCTTCTTTCTAATGAAAACAACCTCAAATCCCTCAGTCTCTCCTCATAAGACCTGCCCTCCATACCAGGCAACATCCTGGTAAACCTCCTCTGTACCCTGTCCAATGCCTCCACATCTTTCTTATAATGTGGCAACCAGAACTGTACACAATACTCCAAGTGCGGCCGCACTAGAGTTTTGTACAGTTGCAACATGACGTTGCAACTCCGAAATTCAATCCCCCTACCAATAAAAACCAATACTCCATATGCCTTCTTAACAACCTTATCGACTTGATTGCCAACTTTCAGGGCTCTATGCACATATACACCAAGATCCCTCTGTTCTTCAACACCATTAAGAGTCCTACCATTAGCCCTATACTCTACACATTCGTTATTCCTGCCAAAGTGAATTACTTCACACTTTTGCACATTAAACTCCATTTGCCACCTCTTGGCCCAGCTCTGCAACTTGTCCAAGTCTCTCTGCAAACTATAACATCCCTCTTCACTATCTACCTCTCCTCCTCCATTATTCCTACAAAATTCATCTCCAAACTCTGCAGTCTTGGGCTCTGCTCCTGCCTCTGCGGCTAGATCCTAAACTTTCTAACTCTCACACTGCAATCAGTAAAGATAGGCAATGAAACCCCCTCCATACCGGTCCCCTCAGCACCTTATTATACTCCCTGTATCATTATAACTGTGGAGCCAAATTATACTCCAGCTCCATTTTCAAGTTTGCTGATGACACCATCGCAGTGAGTCAGCTGTCAAACAATGACAAGACAGAGCACAGGGAAGAGATAGAGAATCCGGTGAACTGGTGTAATGACAGTAATCTCTCCTTAATGTCATTGACTTCAGGAAGCGTAATGAAGGACGTGCTCCTATAGATGTCAACAGGGATGAAGTAGAAATGTCGAGAACTTCAAGTTTCTAGCTGTCCAGATAACCAACAATCTGTCTTAGTCACTCCACACCAATACTACAGTTAAGAAAGCCCATCAATACCTTTAACTTCTCAGGAAGCTAAGTTATCTTGGCATGTCCTGTATGATTCTCACCAATATTTACAGATGTACCACAGAAAGCACCCCTTCTAGATGTATCACAGGTTGATATTGCTGTCCACAGGCTGCTAAAGTCTGCAATCTCTATTTGATCTTCAGTAACCGGAAGCTTCAAACTGGCTTGAACTGGTTAAGCTAACTTAACTACAAAGGAAATGTTGTAAGACATAAGCCCTTACATAACCAGACAGCAATGAAATAATCCTCTCGGACCTGGGGCTAGGGCCAATGGGAGAAAAATACAAAATAGGTGGAGGAAGTTTGAAACAACGATAAAAAAGCAACGTAACGTGGAAGAGATAACAACAGATAAGAATTGAAGATTTGGGACCAGCTGCAGTGAAATTCCAGAGACTACCCTCGCAGAAGACAAAAACCCAACATCAGAAGACATGGAGACGTTCTGCAGTTACTCAGAAATTGCCATGGAAACCAATAAGAGTGCATATTAGACTGCATGGTTTTGATACAAACTGTACCCTTATGTTGTACGCTCCCTGAGTAATAAAGACAATGTCATCGTTGAACTGGGGTGGACACAGTAAGAGGTCTCACAACACCAGGTTAAAGTCCAACAAGTTTCTTTGAAATCACGAGCTTTCAGAACGCTGCTCCTTCATCAGATGTGTCAGCTGTTAGACTTTAACCTGGTGTTGCAATGCTTCTTACTAAGTAATAAAGTGAATTATTAATAAGTAATTAGATAATAGAACCTCTTTGTGAGGTTATCCTTGGACTTTTGCAGTACAAGTGAAGTGCTGAGGTGAGTATCCTTGATGGAGATGTGTGTGTCCAAGAATGCGATTGATTTTGGAGAGTAATCCATGGTGAGTCTGATGATGGGATGGAACTTGTTGATGTCATCATATAGTTGTTTCAGTGATTGTTCACCATGAATCCAAAGGAAGAAAATGTCATCAATGTATCTAGTGTATAGCATTGGTTGAAGGTCCTGTGTGGCAAAGTGGTCTTGTTGAAACCTGTGCATGAAGATGTTGACATATTGGGGTGCAAATTTGGTCCCCATGGCTGTTCCGTGTGTCTGGATGAAGAACTGGTTGTTGAAGGTGAAAACATTGTGGTTCGGGACGCAGTAGATGAGTTGTAAAATTGCATCTGGAGATTGGCAGTTGTCGGTGTTGAGTACTGAAGCTGTTGCAGCAATGCCACATTGTGGGAAATGCTGGTGTAGAGCACCGAGACATCCATTGTGACGAGGAGTGCTCCTGGTTCAACTGCTCCATGTGTGCTGAGTTTCTGTAGGAAGTCCGTACTATTGCAACAAAAGCTGGGGGTACTTTGTACAGTGGGTTTCAAGATGCCTTTGACATAGCCGGAGAAGTTCTCGTACAGGATCTCATTGCCCAGTACGATGGGACAGCCAGACATGTTTGCCTTGTGTGTCTTTGCAAGGCAGTAGAGATCTAAAACATGTGGTTACATGGGATGAGAGTACGGAGGATGGTCTGAGGTCCGGATCAAAGGTTTTGATGAGTCTGTTGAGTTGACAGATGTGTTATTTGATCAGTCTGAAGTGTTTCTCATTGCTCAGTTGTCGGTACACTTCTTTGCAGTAATCCGTTCTGTTCAGTATGATGATGGCCCCTCCTTTGTCTGGTGTTTGATGACAATGTTGCGTTGGTCTTGAGAGCACGGATGGTATTGCGTTGTGCTTGGGTGATATTCAGGATTGTCTTGTGAGTGCAGCTGATGAATCTGGTGTTGACGCACTTCCTAACGGTTTGGGCATACAGGTCCAGTCGAGGGCAGTGTCCCTCCGGAGGAGTCCAATTGGACTCTTTCCTGTTCGGTTACTGCAATGCGGATCTCTCTGTCGACTGTTCCGGTTCATTGGCTGTCTCATTGTGTTCGCTGTTGGCCTCTTGGAGTTTGTGGAAGAACTCCTGCAGCCTCATTCGCCTGATGAATTCCTCTGTGTCTGCTGTGAGACCGATGGGGTAGAAATTGAGCCCTCGGTTGAGAACTTTGATTTTCCAAGTTAGTATTAAATTCATTTAAAATGTGTTAGGTTTCCTTACAGATACTTGGTGCTATTGTGCTACACATTTTTGTCATCTTTTGGTTCCTAAATGCTGTTAAAAATCCCACTTTTAAACTTGGGAAGATCAGAAACTATAGGCGGGATTATCAGCGTACTTGTTCCAAATTTGGAAAATCCCGCCTGAGGTCAACACATCTGTATGGTTTGCCTCTTCCCCCACTTCTCCCCTCCCCCAGCCCGCCATGATTCCCAGGATAGGCAGGGTGGAAGAACTCCCCCCATGTTTGTTTGCCAGGTTTCCTTGTTCAAAGAAGAAGTGGATTGAACAGGGTTCAGTTAAATTTCACGTGAGTCTCCAGTACAGCTGTGAAATATGACTCCCCCCGCCCCGCCCAGAACACTTACACATGGCACATTAGTTTCTAGCCAATTTGTTCCTAGCTCTTTTCATATAATACAACAATTTCTAACACTAACATAGTGACCATGATCTGACTAAATGATTTAATCTTGCTCATGTTAAAAGTAGAAACTTTGCTGAAAGTGAGTCTAAGGACATTGGCTGAGATCAAGAATTGATCTTGACCAAAATGAACTCTGCCATTGCCGGATGGCTTGGTCATTAATGTCTGGGCTCAGATTTACATACAGATCACTCTACCAAGAAGAACTACCAGTATACCCTCACTGTTAATTGCCTTCAGGAAAAGAGATATTAGCAAAAGAGAAAATAATATACAACTATTGTAATCATCAATTTGAAAGTAATCAAGTAAAATCCGATTAAACCAGAAAGAATACATTACCCTCTCTTTATAACTGTGATCAAAATGAGAAGGGATTGCACTCCTTCTCAAGGCGATGATGAACTCTCATGAGGAATTTAAAACAGACCTTTAATTTGTCCATCTCTGTAAAGTGTAGATATTGAATAGTTTTATACAATGCATTTCCGTGAAACCTGTGTGTTGCTAAAGATGTTCCTTAAATTATCTTTTGTTCAGTGGTAACCATGAGCACATAATGGGCAGAAGCAGTGGGTAACTTTAGATGAACTGGAAAATAAACAGTTTGTGAATCCAACGTCATAATCAAGCTGCTAAATGGATTAGTTTTGTGAAGTGATGCATCAAGGAGATTGAAGTTGTTTCTCTCTGAATTGCCCCTTCATCTCGTTCACAAGCCTCTCCCTTCAATTTGAACTGTCCCACTCACATATACTATCATCACTACCACACCCTACCCCGCCCCCCTCCTCCCACTCCATACTGCCAGCTGCTGTGGCCTCTCTATTCCAATAATCTTCCTTTCTATAAGGGTCATCAAATTTCACTTCCATTTAACCATATCAACCCCTTTGCCCACCACTTTCTCCATCCATTCTTGAAAAAGGCTCTCTCCATAAATCACTTGTAAATAGAGTCATAGTATCTAAGAGGTTTACAACTTCGGTCCAACTTGTCCATGCCACTCTTTTTTTTAATCCCACAGCTAGTCCCAATTGCCTACATTTGCTCCATATCCCTCTATACCCATCTTACCCATGTAACTATCTAAATGCTTTTTAAAAGACAAAATTGTATCCACCTCTACCACTACCTCAGGCAGCTTGTTCCAGACACTCACCACCCTCTGTGAAAAAAAATTGCCGCTCTGGATCCTTTTGTATCTCTCCCTCTCACCTTAAACTTGTGCCCTTTAGTAGTTTTAGACTCACTACATAGAACATAGAACATAGAACATTACAGCACAGAACAGGCCCTTCGGCCTTCGATGTTGTGCCGACCAAAATAAAAAGCAATGCCCCTCCAAACTAAACCATTCCCTTCTCTTCCATATACTTATCAACTAACCTCTTAAACGCCACCAAACTTGGCGCATCTACAACAGCTGCAGGCAGGGCATTCCACTCCCTAACCACCCTTTGGGTAAAGAACCTACCTCTGATATCCGTCCTATAACTATCACCCCTTAATTTAAAGCTGTGTCCCCTCGTGCTAGCTTTCTCCATCCTAGGAAAAAGGCTATCACTGTCCACCCTATCTAAACCTCTAATCATCTTATATGCTTCAATAAGATCCCCTCTTAGTCGCCTCCTTTCTAACGAAAACAACCTCAAATCCTTCAACCTCTCTTCATAGGACCTGCCCTCCATACCAGGCAACATCCTGGTAAACCTCCTCTGTACCCTCTCCAATGCCTCCACATCTTTCTTATAATGTGGCGACCAGAACTGCACACAATACTCCAAGTGCGGCCGCACTAGAGTTTTGTACAGTTGCAACATGATGCTGCGGCTCCTAAATTCAATCCCCCTACCAATAAAAGCTAAGACTCCATATGCCTTCTTAACAACTTTATCCACTTGACTGCCTACTTTCAGGGATCTATTGACACATACACCAAGATCCTTCTGTTCCTCAACACTATTAAGAGCCCTACCATTAGCCCTATACTCTACACATTTATTGTTCCTGCCAAAGTGCATTACCTCACACTACCTTTGGGAAAAGATATTGACTATCCAGTTGAGCTGTGCCTCTCAGTATTTTATAGACCTCTATAACATCACCCCTCAGCCTTCTCCACTTCAGAGGAAAAAAGGTCCCAGCCTATCCAGCTTCTCCTTATAACTCAAACCATCAAGTCCTGGCACATCCGAGTAAATGTATTCTGCACTCTTTCTAGTCTAATAATATCCCTTCCATAATAGGGAGAGCAGAACTGTACGCAATATTCCAAGTGTGGCCTTACCAATGTCTTGTACAACTTTAACAAGACATTCCAACTCTTATATTCAATAACTGATCAGAATTCTGCAACCATCAATTGTCACAACATGGGAGTATGGTGGAACCAGATTCAATTGAAGTACACAAGAGGGAATTAGACTGTGATCTGCAAAGAAAGACTATGCGAGGTTATGGGGAAAGAATGGGAGGAGAATGGCAAGAAGGAATTGCGCATTCTGAAATCTAGTGTAGACATAATGAATTGAATGGCCTCTTTCTGCACTTTAACCATTCTGTCATTCTGTCATTGCCTGGCACTCCTAAATCTTAAATGTTGCACACCACTTATGAGCACAAGCTGATAACCATAGAACTGTAGGGGTAGTTACAATGCAGAAGGAGGTCATTCAGTCCACTGTGTCTCACTGGTCAGAAAAAAGGATGTTGATCTCAAAAGAGCAAATGCTGGAAAATCTCAGCAAGTCTGGCAGCATCTAAGAGAAAAGAGTTGACGTTTCGACTCCAGATGAAGCTTTGTTGAAGCTCAAAGCTACAAGACCTTCAACAAAGCTTCATCTGGATTTGAAACATCAGCTCTTTTCTCTCCTTACAGATGCTGCCAGACCTGTTGGGACTTTTCCAGCATTTTCTGTTTTTGTTTCAGATTCCAGCATCCATAATAATTTGCTTTTCTTTAGAGAATGTTGATATTGTTCAAAGCTTACTGCACCTGGAGATGGACAGTTTCAGTATCTGAGGGTACTGGTATCAAGCATTGTCTAATCATCAGTAAACAAGCCCACTTCTGATATTTTGACAGAAGGAATGGCATTGCTAAAGCTGCTGAAGGCGGTGGTGGGGCCTCAAACACTCGTCCAAGACCTTCCCAATAACCATAACCATTTTCTTTATGCTAGGTATGACTTTAACCAGAGGTGAGCTCTCGAACCATCCCCACCCAATTTCCATTGGCTTCAATCTTGTTGGAGCTCCCTGATGCCACATTCTGTCAAATGCTGCCTTGATGCTATGGGCAGCCACTCTCACCTCATCTCTAGAGTTCAGCTCATTTTCTATCTTTGGACAAAGGCTGTAATGAGGTCCAGGACTGAGTGTCAGTGAGCATGTTATTGCTGCATAAGTGCTTCTTAACGGCACAATCAGTGACACACACAGTCACTTCACTAATGGTCAAAAGGAAGCTGATGTGTTAATTGGTTGGGTTGGATTTGTCCTCATTTTTATGGACAGGACACACTTGGGCAATTTTTCATATTGTTGGGTAAACACCAGTGTTGTACTGGACCAACCTGGCTCAGGCGTGGCAAGATCAGGAGCACAAATCTTCACCTGATGGGACCTTGTCAGGGTCTGCAGCCTACACAGTATCCTGTGCCTTCAGATGTTGGTTGGTTAAACGTTGGAATTAAGGCTGAGATGATTCATCTCAGAATTCCTCATTAGTTCTGCTAAAGATGGTTGCAAATGCTTCATCCTTGTCTTTACACTGACGTGTGGGCTCTCCCATCAATAAAGACAGGGAGTTTTGTGGAGTGTCTTCCTCCTGTCGGTTGTTTAATTATCCACCAATGTTCACACGAAATATGGCAGGACTGCAGATCTTTGATCAGACCCACTAGTAATCGAATCACTTAGCTCTATCCAACACAGACTGTTTCCACTGTTTGGTATGTAAGTAGTCAGGTTCTTAGTGTTGCTCCTGACATGCTATCTAATTAAATAGATTTAATTAGATAGGAGAGTAGCTGGTGAACACTCTTCCTTCCTGCCTCCACCCATAGTCAACTGACTTCCTGAAATCATTAATAATTCTGGTTTGAATTTAGAAACAAGATTTTATATATATATTATACATATATGTATAAAACTCACATGCTGACTGAAGAAATTCACTGGGAAAATCATACAATTGCTTTATTGTAAAATCAGAATCTGACTTATTTCCTTTTTAAAAAGGCAATGTTTTACATGTTCGATGCCATTGATAGGATTCTATTTTGCAAGCTTGTAATGTTAAACTCCATGCACCCTTTCATTTCCATAGCCTGCCGTAGCTTAAACTTTTTTTTATTAATTAGAAGAAGATTGGAAACAGTGAAATGATGGAAGGAAAAACACAGTTAAACATGTATTGAGGATTTTTTTTGCAGTGAGTGGTTAGGATCTGGAACACGCTATTAAAAGTGTAGTGGAGGAAAATTGATTAAATACCCAAAACAAAAAGAAGTGTAGGACTATGGGGGAAATGGAGGAGAGTTGCTATTACAGCGAGCCAACATAACACAATAGATTGACTGGCCTCTCGCTATGCTGTGACCATTTATAATTCTATAAGTCACTAACCTTTCATTGCTAACTCTTTTCTAGAGGACAAGAACAGTGCACAATAATTATAAGTGATGGGTAGGAGGTTCCCCTATGCTTTCTCCACAGCCCTATAATTCTTTTTGTTTTGGATATTTAACCTTTGTAAGCCTTTGTTGAATTTTTCCTCCACTACACAAAAATTGGACTTCTTAGGGACAGAGGAGGGGAACTGTGCTTAGAGCCTGAGGGAATGGTGGAGATCCTGAATGAATACTTTGCGTCGGTATTCATGAAGGAGAGAGGCTTGTTGACACAGACTGTTTCCACTGTTTGGTATGTAAGTAGCCTTGTGTTGTAGCTTCAGGTTCTTAGTGTTGCTCCTGGCATACTATCTAATTAAATAGATTTAATTAGATAGGAGAGTAGCTGGTGAACACTCTTCCTTCCTGCCTCCACCCATAGTCAACTGACTTCCTGAAATCATTAATAATTCTGGTCTGAATTTAGAAACAAGATTTTATATATATATACATATATGTATAAAACTCACATGCTGACTGAAGAAATTCACTGGGAAAATCATACAATTGCATACAATTACTGTCTCTGAGGGAGCTGTGGACCAGTTGAGGGAAATATCCATACCGAGGGAGGAAGTGTTAGAGCTTCTAAGTAGCATTAAAACTGATAAATCTCTGGGGCCTGATGGCATTTATCCCAGACTGCTTAGGGAGGTGCGAGGTGAAATTGCTGGGTCTCTGACGCAAATCTTTGTCTCTTCCTTGGACACAGGTGAGGTCCCAGAGGACTGGAGAATAGCTAATGTTGTACCGTTGTTTAAAAAGGGTGATAGGGATAACCCTGGAAATTATAGGCCGGTGAGTTTGACATCAGTGGTAGGGAAGCTGTTGGAGGGGATTCTTAGAGATAGGATGTATAAGCACTTAGAGCGTTGCGATCTGATTAGGGATACACAGCATGGATTTGTTAAGGGGAGGTCGTGCCTTACAAATCTGGTAGAATTTTTTGAGGAGGTGACGAAAACGGTCGGCAAAGGGCAAGCTGTTGATGTTGTCTATCTGGATTTTAGTAAGGCGTTTGACAAAGTCCCTCATGGGAGGTTAGTTGAGAAGGTCAAGGCTCATGGGATACAAGGACAAGTAGCTAGATGGATAAGTAACTGGCTTGGTAATAGGAGACAGAGAGTAATAGTGGAAGGGTGTTTTTCTAGCTGGAGGTCGGTCACTAGTGGTGTGCCGCAGGGCTCGGTACTGGGACCTCTTCTATTTGTAATAAATATAAATGACTTGGAAGAGGGAGTAAGTGGAGTGATCAGCAAGTTTGCAGACGATACAAAGATGGCTGCACTTGCGGATAGTGAGGAGCATTGTCAGGCGATGCAGCAGGACATAGATAGGCTGGTAGCTTGGGCAGACAGATGACAGATGGAATTCAATCCTGATAAATGTGAGGTGTTGCATTTTGGGAGAAAGAATGTAGTGGGGAGGTATATCATAAAGGGTAGACCTATTAAGAGTATAGAAATGCAGAGGGACCTGGAGGTGCAGGTGAGCAAGTCTCTGAAGATGGCAGAGCAAGTGGAGAAGGTTGTGAAGAAAGCATATAGAACATAGAACATTACAGCGCAGAACAGGCCCTTCGGCACTCGATGTTGCGCCAACCAATTAAGAGAAAGCAATGACCCTCTAACCTAAACCATTCCCTTTTCATCCATAAACTTATCTACTAACCTCTTAAACGCCCCCAAACTTGGCGCATCTACAACTGCAGGAGGCAGGGCATTCCATACCCTAACCATCCTCTGGGTAAAGAACCTACCTCTGATATCCGTCCTATAACTACCACCCCTTAATTTAAAGCTATGTCCCCTCGTGCTAACTTTCTCCATCCGAGGAAAAAGCCTATCACTGTCCACCCTATCTAAATCTCTGATCATCTTATATGTTTCAATAAAGTCTCCTCTTAGCCTCCTTCTTTCTAATGAAAACAACCTCAAATCCCTCAGCCTCTCCTCATAAGACCTGCCCGCCATACCAGGCAACATCCTGGTAAACCTCCTCTGCACCCTCTCCAATGCCTCCACATCTTTCTTATAATGTGGGGACCAGAACTGTACACAATGCTCCAAGTGCGGCCGCACTAGAGTTTTGTACAGTTGCAACATGACGTTGCGGCTCCGAAATTCAATCCCCCTACCAATAAAAGCTAAGACTCCGTATGCCTTCTTAACAACCTTATCGACTTGATTGCCAACTTTCAGGGATCTATGCACATATACACCAAGATCCCTCTGTTCATCAACACTATTAAGAGTCCTACCATTAGCCCTATACTCTACACATTTGTTATTCCTGCCAAAGTGAATTACCTCACACTTTTCCGCATTAAACTCTATTTGCCACCACTCAGCCCAGCTCTGCAACTTGTCTAAGTCTCTGTGCAAACTATAACACCCCTCTTCACTATCTACCACTCCTCCGACTTTGGTGTCATCTGCAAATTTACTAATCCATCCTTCTATGCCCTCATCCAGATCATTTATAAAAATTACAAACAGCAGTGGTCCCAAAACAGATCCCTGAGGTACACCACTTGTAACCGAACTCCATGATGAAAAATTTCCATGTTCGCCTTTATAAGAAGGGGTATAGAGTACAAGAGCTGGCCTTTAATGTTGCAGTTGTATAAACCGTTGGTTAGACCTCATTTGGAATACTGCGTCCAGTTCTGGTCACCCTACTACCGACAGGACGTGGAGACTCTGGAGAGAGTGCAGAGGAGGTTTACCAGGATGCTGAGGAGAGGTTAGGCAAATTGGGGCTGATTTCCTTAGAAAGACATAGACTTAGAGGAGATCTAATAGAGGTGTACAAGATTATGAGGGCTATAGATAGAGTAAACAGGATTAAACTTTTTCCTAGGATGGACTCGAATAGCACGAGGAGTCACGGGCTTAGGGGGAGGGGAGTAAGGAATAATTTGGATGCTAGAGGGAGTTTTTTCACACAGAGGGTGGTGGGGGTATGGAATGCACTGCCAAGTAAAGTGGTGGAGGCAGGCACTCTGGAGTTATTTAAGAAATACTTAGAAGGGCACATGAACAGAATGGGAATGGAGGGGTATAGAAAACTGATTTAAAATAGGAATCATGAGCCTTGGGAGTCCTTGGGAAGTGTGTAAATAGATGATGATATTGATGTACTTGTTTTTATCCTACAGGTGCTTTGGTCCACCTTGTTGTCTAACGAGGGGCATACACGCGATGGGTCGTGAGAGGGCTGCTCTTGGATTTTTTTCCAAGAGTATCCTAGTGCTTCACGTCGTTAGTGTACGCTTGACCTGGACCATTTGATGGGCAACACGACAGCTCAGTGACTATCGCTGTGCTGTGCAGATACATGATTTGGGCCTGTGTCTGTGGGAGTTTGCGCATTCTCCCCGTGCTTGCGTGGGTTTTCTCCGGGTGCTCCGGTTTCCTCCCACATCCCAAAGATGTGCTCTTAGGCTAATTGGCAAAACAAATTCTCCCTAAATTGTATCAAATTTGGTTTTTAATCCATAGATCTATAAACACGGACAGGGATCGTGGATAGAGGTGGGAACATTGGCGTGGCTGCGCGGGCTCGTTGGGCCGAAGGGCCTGTTTCCCGTGCTGTTTTGTTCTTTGTTCTTTTGTTCTTTGTACACTTGTAACAGCGTGTTCCAGCTCCTAACCACTCACTGCAAAATAGAAAAATTTGCCTCACGACATGTCTGTTTTTCTCTGAATTCGTAATACTGAGTAAACCTGTTTGAAATATATAGATCGCACGTTTTGTGGTGAACACCTAACATTTACTTACACCCTTACATTAAGCACTAAAAACCGCACTGAGTCATTTTTACTATATCATACATGTCTTCTGCAATTGTACAGTGTCCCAATATATTCCTAACTTTTAGCCCTTTTCCCTTCCCAGCAGCCAGGACCATGAAGAAGACTCCTCAAAGGAAGAATCTACTGAGGAAGCACCATTCCATTCTCTATCACTTCCAAACACTAGCACAGAGGCTGGCACTGTGGCTGCATTAGAAAGTGAATCAGAGAATCCTTGCAATGCAGAAGGAGGCCATTTGGCCCATCAAGCTTTCACCAACAACAATCCCACTCACACCTGATGAAATTTTCCAGCATTTTTTCTTTTGGTTTCAGATTCCAGCATCCACAGTAATTTACCTAAATCCATTGAAGGAATTCCAGAGCACAGGTTCTAGGCACCTGAAGCTACATCAGGCAGCTGTAGACTGTTTAAAGTTAAGGATAGCCAAGATGCTGGAATTGGATGAGAAGATTGAGAAACAACAGATGAATGAACATATCTCAACAATCACCAGGCAAGAGCATTCTCTTCCTGTTGGCTAACATTTCAATGGTCACAGGCATTCGGCTCTGATCTTCGGATAGACATTCTCCATGATGGCCTTCATGACTCACAACAGCACAGAGTCACTGAACAGAGACTGATAGCCAAGTTCTGCACACATCTTGGGTTCACGTCACACTATCTGTAACCCCCAACACTTGCCTGGGCTTGCAAAATCTCACTAATTGGAGATAATACACATCTCTTTAACCTGTGCTTAATGCTCTCTCCACTCACATTGTCTGTACCTTTAAGACTTGATTAACCTGTAAAGACTCACATTCCAACCATTATTTTGTAAATTGAGTTTGTCTTTATATGCCTTGTTTGTGAACAGAACTCCCACTTACCTGACGAAGAAGCAGGCTGTTGCTACCAAATAAATCTTTTGGACTTTAACCTGGTGTCGTGAGACTTCTTACCATGTTTAACCCCTTCAACGCTGGCATCTCCACCTCATAACTGGGAGCTAATCAAAGAATCCTACAATGCAGAAGGAAGCCATTTGGCCTATCAAGTCTGCATCGACCACAATCCCACCTAGGTCCTATCCCCATAGCCCCATGTATTTATCCTAGCTAGCCTCCCTGACAATAAGGGGCAATTTAGCATCACCAATCCACCTAACCCCATATCTTTGGACCGTATAAGTCAGCGAGCATAGCGCTGATGGACAAATAGGACCTGGAATCAGAATATGTGCAGCAAAGTTTTGAATGGCCTCAAGTTTACAGAGGATAAAAAGTGTGAGGTCAGTCAGAAGTACGTTTGAAATAGTTAATCCTGAAAGTAACAGACAGGGATGAGAGTTTGAGTGGTTGATTATCCAGGGCAGAGAATGACTCAAGTGATTTAAAGGAAATGGAAATGTGTGGTCTAAGTAATACTATGGATACATGGTCAGACACTCATTATGGGGATAAATATTACACTAAGGTTGCAAAATGGCTGCATTAACTGCAAATGGTTTCCATGGAGAGGAGTGTAGTCGCTGAGTAATTGAGTCTGGAGACGAAGCTTCGAGAAAGTGATGGTGAGATAGAGCTTGGTGTCATTAAATTAACACTGCGTTTTCAGATAATGATGTCAAAGGATAGCACATAAATAACAAGCGAGAAGGGATCAAGATTAGATCCTTTTGAAATAGCAGAGGTAATGATTTTAGAACATGAAAACACACCGTTGAAGTTGATTCTCTGTTTTGATTGGATAGATGTCAGGATGTAGAAGTCAAACTTCTTACTGTGATTGGATAGACACAAATAGAAGCAGGCAAGTGCAGGACCAAAATGGACAACAGTGGAGAGGCTTTTGAGGAGAAGGAAAGTGTGATCGGTTGTGTCAAAGGCTGCAAACAGATTGCAAAGGATGAGGAGGAATTACCTTTGAGACAGAGACAAATACGTTATTTTTGACTTTGATAAGAGTCATTTGGTATCCATCATTACTGAGACTGCTATATGAGCAATCCATTCAGAATAGTAAATATGATACTGTGATAAAGTGAAAATGCTTAGTTAGGATAAGTAAAGCAAGAAGTGCAAAATGAAGCAATCTGCCAGCTCTGAAATGTCCTGACGTTCTAATAATTGCAAAAGTAGACAGACCCTTGTGATTTACATGATTGCTTCTCCATTTCTTTAAATAGTTCAGCCAGTCATACCAAGGATCTTTCACAAAATAATCTTCTGCCTCCAACTGCCCTTCGCACTCTGAGTGAAACAGTGGGTGCAATTTAATCAGAAGAGCATGGTCCTGATGATGGGACTGAAGTGGGCACCACCTTCGCTCCTACGAGAAGTAACATACCACACAGTTATGATGTTGTAAGTCTGTGAGGAAGTTACTTATTTATTAATGTCACAAGTAGGTTAACATTAACACTGCAATGAAGCCACAGTGAAAATCCCTGAGTTGCCACCTCTTCGGGTACACCGAAGGAGAATTTAACACGGCCAACACACCTAACCAGCATGTCTTTCAGACTGTAGGAGGAGACCGGAGCACCCACACAGATACGGAGAGAATATGCAGACTCCACACAAACAGTCACCCAAGCTGAGAATCAAGCCTGGTGCTGTGAGGCAGCAGGAAGAAGGGTGGCTGCACCATTTCTGTAAGACCAGGTCAATGCATGGGCTGGAAGGAGTAAGCCCCTTTCCCTCTGTCCCAAAATCAATTTAATATTTGGTCCCCAGATCGGGGACATATCAGATATTGAACTAATAAGATCAGATACTACATTTCATCTCAGTCAAAAGGTCGAGAGTGTACATGTATCACCTGTAACCACACTGTAGGGGTGGGCAGGAAATGGGCTGCCTTCACCTAAATCTATTTCATCTTGGGTTTGTCGGTAACAATGATGGTGCTCCTCACAATCTCCCCTCTGATTTCTTTAGACCACGGCTTTCCTGAAGTAAATTTCTCCTCCTCTTCCCAAAGTTGTGGAAAGATTAGTGGGGGGGGGGGGGGGGGGGGGGGGGGGGGGGGGGGGGGGGTGCGTGTGGGGGCAGGGAGGCTGTGATTCTCCCACCCACTGTGCTGCTCTAGCAGCACAATACACTGCGGGACATCAGCGGAAGCCATTCAGCAGGTTCCCCACTCAGGCCTCCAGCTTCGACTCATCAGCAGAGCTGATTTAAATACTTAAATCTCAATTTGCATTTCATTAGCAGGCTCAGGACTGAAGTGTCTGTTCCATGAGTGTTTCCCCACACCCCTATCCCAGGAGTGGTTCGCTCCAGTGGGATTTAGCACTGCTTCTCACAATCAGGAAACAGGCAGCTGACCCCCCTGGAGGAAAGAGAGACCGTGGAGGCTCCCCTCGGGAGGTCAGGTGCTCTCTGGGCAGTGCCAGCCTGGTCCCCTGGCACTGCCTAACAGGAAGACTGGCAATACTCAAGGGGCAAATTAGCACTGCTCACTGTGCATGAGGCAGTATCAATGGGGCAGGGCCAGTGGGGGCCTCAATGTTGGAGGTTGGGGGGGGGGGGTGGGGAGGAGTGTTGTTGCCAGTCTACATACACTGTGCCACCTGAATGTAAATATACACATTTTCAATGTATCTGTGATTTTTTTTCCCTCCGTCCCTCTCAGTCATGGCTTTAACTCCTGGAAAAGTCTTGGCAAGCGTGGAAAGTTGGCAACTCCAGATCAATCATATCTCCTCACTTACCAGATAAAATAGCAACCAGCCTTCACTCACACTGTCACTCACAAATCAAACCTATTCATAAATCACTGATGGCAGGTGTGAACCAGACCTCAGTGAGCAGCAGGGTTGAAGTTGTGACCAGGAATTAACAGGTCAGTGAATCAACTCCCTTTATATGCAGCACTGACTTGCTCCATTCCTACTGGCCAGGCTGAGTTTGTTTCTGGCTGCAATTTCTTAACAATCAAGTTCAGTCTCACTTGGCAACAGCAGCAAAAACTTGCATTTATATAGCACCTTTAACTTTGTTAAATGTCAAAAGGTGCTTCACCTGGAAGTTACCAAATAAAATTTGATGCTGAGGTGGGTAGTAGCTTTGTTGAAGAGATATTATTTAAGATATGCTATTCATTTTTTAAGATAAGTGCATGGGGAAAAGTTTAGAGTTGAAGTGAAGGACTAGTTTTTTTACACAAAGGATAGTGAATATCTAGAACACGCTGCCCAGGGAGATGATGAGAGCAGGTATGAGAGTGGAATTTCAAGGGCAACTAGAATACATGACTAGGATAGGGATGGAAGGATACAGATTTGGAAGTGCGTGCGGTTTTAGCTTAGTCAGACATCATGATCAGTGCAGACTTGAAGGGCTGAAGGGCTTGCTCCTGTTCTGTACTGTTCTTTGTTCTTTATCTGTCCTAAATGTGGAGAAAGTCTGAGGGAAGGAGAAGTTCATGAGTCAATTCCAGAGTATCAGCTCTAGGCTGCTGAAAGCACAGCCATTAATGATGGTGCAATTAAAATAGGAATGCGTAAGAGGCCAGTGTTTAAGAAAGGCAGATATAATATTGCTGGAAGAAGTACAGAAATTGTGAAAAGTGAGACCACCTCAGTGTATTGAACATGAGACAGAGTGTAGTGACTAAGGGATTTTTTGTTTTTTCATTGCAGCTTTAATGCAAGCCTACTTTAAAAAATGCTAATTTGCTTGTAACAACAAACCCGTGTAAAACTCTGACTCAAGACCGTGTGTATAATCCTGTATGAGATAGAATAGTAATGTTCTTGTTCCAGGAGAAGTATTTCAGTCTCTGCCCTCACTCCTCAGTGCTTCATAGAAGGATGTCTGTTTCAAATATTTTTAATCTGAACCACTCACTTCTCAACTGGTGTGGATACAGGTCGCCTGGAGTGGAAACGTCAGCTGTTTTCTCTCCTTACAGATGCTGCCAGACCTGCTGAGATTTTCCAGCATTTTCTCTTTTGGTTTCAGTATTTTATCTTTTGCTTTATTCCTTTTTGTAATAAAGTTTTGTTAAATGATCAGAATAATTTTCACAATATCACAGTTCACTTCTTAATCATATTCTTCATGCTATCATGAACGAAAATGCTTTCTGAAATCTTGTCAAAGCCAAGGACTCAGTTGCTGTAATTAAATTGTTTCCTGATTGCACTTGGTATTTGATAGAAAGGTTTACAAATTGCCAGGTAATTATTTGATTCTGAAACATTTTGGAACATCACAAGGTCTGAAAGGTGATATATAAATGCAATAATTTTCCTTTTCTTATTGCAGACACAAGGAAAAGCATGAAAAGGTAACTCACAAACAAAATATTACAGATGCTAGATAGAGATTTATAACAGATTAATTCTTGCAAAATAGGGTGTAATTGTTGTTATCTTTATGATCTAATGATTGTTATTGATAGGCGAGAGGAGCAATCTAAACTTCTTTATCCTCTCATCAACAGTTCACAAGTAGAATGTGGTCAGAATTCTCCTGCTGTTCGCATCTCACCACCATTGCCAGTCGGGATGGAGAATTTGTATTTCTGAATTGTTTTAAGTAGGCTGTGATGGGTTTCCCAAACATTCACAGCCCTATTTTACGATTTTAATTCCAAGTGCTGGGGACACTTGAAACTGGGAGTTTTTAGATCCATTCTGAGGCTCCCCCATACACACTCTGCCTGAAAAAATGTTAGTGATTCCAAATTGTGTTGCTGCAACCTGTGGATGGGGCTTAACGTGCCCAAAACCCTGCAGCTCTGATTGGTGCTTCCAACTGTGCATGCGCAGACCAAAACTAGAAAAACGCTCCCCTGTTATGTCCCTCACAGGCTAAAACAGAACAGGACAGCAAAGTACAGGCCCTTTGGCCCTCAATGTTGTGCTGAGCTATGTCTGAACCCAGGATCAAGCCAACCCACTCCCTATCATTCTGATGTGCTCCATGTGCTTATCCAATAACTGCTTGAAAGCTCCTAAAATGTCCTACTCCACTCCAGGCAGTGCATTCCACACTGCAACCACTCTTTGAGGATTAGGGTTAGGTTTAGGGTTAGGGTTAGGGGTTAGGGTTATATCTCCCACCTTGAATCTTTTACTTATGCCCCCTATTAACAGCCACATCCACCCCATAGAACATAGAACATAGAACATTACAGCACAGAACAGGCCCTTCGGCCTTCGATGTTGCACCGACCAATATAAAAAGCAATGCCCCTCCAAACTAAACCATTCCCTTCTCTTCCATATACTTATCAACTAACCTCTTAAACGCCACCAAACTTGGCGCATCTACAACTGCTGCAGGCAGGGCATTCCACTCCCGAACCACCCTTTGGGTAAAGAACCTACCTCTGATATCCGTCCTATAACTATCACCCCTTAATTTAAAGCTGTGTCCCCTCGTGCTAGCTTTCTCCATCCTAGGAAAAAGGCTATCACTGTCCACCCTATCTAAACCTCTAATCATCTTATATGTTTCGATCAGGTCCCCTCTTAGCCTCCTCCTTTCTAACGAAAACAACCTCAAATCCCTCAGCCTCTCCTCATAAGACCTGCCCTCCATACCAGGCAACATCCTGGTAAACCTCCTCTGTACCCTCTCCAATGCGTCCACATCTTTCTTATAATGTGGGGACCAGAACTGCACACAATACTCCAAGTGCGGCCGCACTAGAGTTTTGTACAGTTGCAACATGACGTTGCGGCTCCGAAATTCAATCCCTCTACCAATAAAAGCCAAGACTCCATATGCCTTCCTAACAACCTTCTCGACCTGACTGCCTACTTTCAGGGATCTATGCACATACACACCAAGATCCCTCTGTTCATCTAGACTACTACCCCAGGAAATATCCACTGCATATCCACTCTATCAATCCCCCTCATCATCTTATAAACCTCTATTAAGTCGTCTCTAATCCTCCTCCGCTCTAAAGAGAAAAGCCTCAGCTCCCCCAATCTTTCCTCATAAGACCTACCCTCCAAACCAGGCAGCATCCTGGCAAATCTCCTCTGCACTCTCCCCAATGCTTTCACATCCTTCTTATAGTGATGTGACCAGTACTGAACATAATATTCCAAATGTGGCCTCACCAATATCCGGTATAGTTGCAGCATAACCCCACAACTCAAACTCAAACCCCCTGTTAATAAACGCTAACACACTATAAGCCTTCTTCACTGCTCTATCCGCTTGAGTGACAACCTTTAGAGATCTGTGGATATAAACCCCAAGATCTCTCTGTTCCTCCACATTCCTTAGAACCCTGCTGTTGACTCTGTAATCCGCATTCAAGTTTGTCCTACCAAAATGAATCACCTCGCACTCATCAGGGTTAAACGCCATCTGACACTTTTCTGCCCAGCTCTGCATCCTATCAGTCTCTTTGCAGCCTGTAAAGGCCCTCCATCTTATCCACTACTCCACCAATCTTGATGTCATCAGCAAATTTACTAACCCACCCTCCAAGCCCCTCTTTCAAGTCATTGATAAAAATCACAAGTAGCGGAGGACCCAGCACTGCCCCCTGTGGTACACCGCTGGTAACTGGCCTCCAGTCTGAAAATTTTCCCTCCACCATCACATTCTGTCTTCTATGAGACATGATGTGGAGATCTCAGTGTTGGACTGGGGTAAACACAGTAAGAAGTCTCACAACACCACATTAAAGTCCAACCAATGTATTTGGTAGTAAACTCACTAGCTTTCAGGATTTGCCCCTTTGTCAGGTGAATGGCTACTTCTATGAGATAGTCTGTTACTTAACCAATTGGCCAAATTTCTTTCTATCCCACACTTCCTTATCTTCTTCATGAGCCTGCATGGGGAACCTTATCAAATACGTCACTGAAATGTATATGACATCAACAGCACTATCTTCATCTACACACTTAGTTACCTCCTCAAAGAATTCAATCAAATTTGTGAGGCAGAACTTACCCCTCATGAAACTATGCTAACCATCCCAGATTAAACTGAATCTTTCCAAATGGTCATAAATCCTATCCCTCAGGACCCTTTCCATTAACTTACCGACCACTAACTGTACTATATTTACCAGGGTCATTCCTATTTCCTTTCTTGAACAACATTCACCACTCTCCAGTCCTCTGGCACTATCCCGTGGACAGTGAGGACCCAACAATCAAAGCTAAAGGCTCCTCAATCTCTTCCCTTACCTCCCAAAGTATTCTAGGATGTATCTCATCCAGTCCAGGGGACTTATTAACACTCAGCTTTTTCAAAATTGCTAATACGTCTTCTCTCTGAACATCTACCTCCTCCATCCTATTAGCCTGTAACACGCACTTATCCTCAAAAACATGGCCCCTCTCTTTAGTGAACACTGAAGAAAAGTATTCATTCAATGCCTCACCCTATCTCTTCTGACTCCATGCACAAGTTCCTACTACTGTCTTTGACTGGCCCTAACCTCATTCTGGTCATTTTTTTATTTCTCACATAAGAGTAAAAAGCCTTGGGGTTCTCTTTTATATAAACTGCCAAAGATCTTTCACTCCCCCCTCCTAGCTCTCCTAAGCCCTTTCTTTAACTCATTCCTGGATACCTTGTAACCCTCAAGTGACCCAACTGAATCTTGTTTTTTTTATCCAAACCATCACCACCATCATCGAACTGAGTCAACGAGTTTCTGGAAGAACTGAACTTACTGTCACCAAGGTGAGCAAGTGATTGTAGAGTAGGTTATAGCTGATAGTACTTGATAACACTTTCCATTGTTTTTTTTTTACTGAGGATGAAAAGTAAAGTGTTACTGCTATATTTAGCTGGGTTGGATTTACCTTGCTTTTTGTGGGGAGAACATTCCTGGAAAACTTCCACCCTGTGGGGTAAATGCTAGTGTTGCTGTACTGGAATAGCTTGATTAGGATTGTGAGTAATTCAGGAGTGCAAGTCTTCAGTGTAAGTTTCCATAGCTTTTGCTGTATGCAGTGCCCTAAATCATTTTCTGATATCACTTAGAATAAATTGAATTGGCTCAAGCCAGTCATCTGTATTGCTGGCACATTGGACCGAATAATTGGAGCTATACAGTGAAGATTTTTGCAAACACTTCAGTCTTGTCTTTCATACTGATGTGCTGCACTCCCCCATCATTGAAGTCAGGGATATTCATGAAGTCTCCTTCTGCAGTGAATTGTTTAATTGTTCACCAGTATTCATGACTGGATTTCTCCGGATTACAGAATTTTGAACTGATCCGTGGGTTTGGGATGGTTTACTCCAGTATATCCGATAAACAAAGAGAAAATGCTGGAAAATCTCAGTAAGCCTGGCACCACATCTCTAAAGAGGGAAAAAAGCTGATGTTTCAAGTCCACACAACTTTTTGTTCTACCTTTGGCAAAGAGTCATCTGGACTTGAAACATCAGCCCTTTTCTCCCCTTACAGATGCTGCCAGACCTACTGAGATTATCCAGCGTTTTTTCTTTTGGTTTCAGATTCCAGCAAGTGCAGTAATTTGCTTTAATCAGTATATCCTACACTGCTTACACATAATCCATAGTCCTTTTCAGCAGATTGACACCTCACTTTGCTCTCCTGTACTCCCCATTAAACCAGTGTTGATTTCCTAGTTACAGACTGTGGTTGAATGTAATTCTGCGCCTGCTGATGGCCTACAGCACCTCATAGCTGCTGAGTTTTGAGGTGCTGAATTTGTTCAGTATCTATCCTACTTAGCCTGGTGATGCTGCTACACAACATGATGGAGGGTATGTGAAGGCAGGACTTTTATTTCCCCACAAGAACTGTATTGCTGTACAGTTCTGGTTCTGTACTGGTCTCTCCATGCTGACACTATAGTTAAGAAAGCCCATCAACACCTCTACTTTCTCAGAAGACTTAGGAAATTTGGCATGTCAGCTATGACTCTCAGCAACTTTTACAAATGTACCATAGCTTGGTATGGGCTCCTGCTCTGCCCAAAGGTTGTGAATACAGCCCAATCCATCGCACAAACCAGCCTCCCATCCATTGACTGTGTCTACATTTCCCTCTGCCTTGGCAAAGCACTCAGCATAATTAAAGAACGTACGCACCTCGGACATTTTCTCTTCCATTTTCTTCCTTAAGGAAAAAAATACCAAAGTTTGAGGTAAAGTACTAGCTGACTCAAGGACAGCTTCTTCCCTTCTGCTACCAGACTTTTAAATGGACTTACCTTGCATTAAGTTGATCTTTCTCTATGTCCTAGCTATGACTGTAACCACATTTTGCGCTGACTCCTTTCCTTCTCTATGAACAGTTTGTTCTCTCTGTATAGCACTCAAGAAACAATACTTTTCACTGTAGGTTAATACATGTGACAATAATCAATCAAATCAAAATGTTATATAAAGTTGGGTGAAGCTTTTTGCTGTTAGCATTTATTGAGTGACATTGCCGAAGAGACTTTGTAGAGCAATCTGTTACAGATGTGCTGTTGAGGAATGGTGGATCCACAGTGGAGGGGAGGAGATTATTACTACAGCAAAACCTGATTATGAAGCCCAGCTTGCTTCCTTCAGCTTGGAATGATACATAAGTTTTCCTCCCTTCCTTCTGCTGCTCCTTGACTCTTTCCTCTTCTTCTTCTACTTCCTCCTCCAAAAACGACTCTGAATATGATGAGACAATGAATGGGTCTTTATAATGATTTATATATCACAGAGGTTTACATGATGGACACACGTTCTTTGGCCCAACTTGTCCATTCCACCCTTTTTTTTTAAACCCCTAAGCTAATCCTAAATCCCCACATTTGGTCCGTATCCCTCTATACCCATTGTACTCATGTAACTATCTAACTGCTTTTTAAAAGACAAAATTGTCCCAGCTCTACTACTACCTCTGGTAGCTCATTCCAGACACTCTCCACCTTGTGCATGAAAAAAATTTCCCTCTGCACCCTTTTGTATCTCTCCCCTCTCATCTTAAACCTGTGCCCTCTAGTTTTCGACTCCCCTATCGTTGGGAAGTATCCAGTGGTGCCTGTAACGTGGAGTTTAGGAGCACTGCTTTACAAATAAATTCCCTGTTCCAATATTTTAAGTACCTCTTTATTTTTTTATTCAGTAGCTCTACTCTCTCTTCCGTTCCAGTGATGTTCCCAGCATCCTTTTTCTCTTGTCAGAATAGATACAAACCTCTCCTTGGGTATCACAGCCGTCCCCTCCGCTGCCATATTTCCTTGGACCGGTTACACTGGAGATCTGTTCATTAGATCCAACCTCGGCATGGGGCTGTTATTTGCTCAAAACAGCGGAAATACCTCTCGTCAACTCTAATCTTGATTGTTTAACAAGCGCACAGTGGATGAACTTGATTTATTTCTTGCAGCTTTGCTTTCTTCCTATTGTCTCCTTGGGAGCAACGGTACACAGCTGATCATTTGCTCAGTTAGCCAGATGTACTCTCACAGGGAAAGGCTGCATGTTTTTTTAAACTTTCTGTGACAGTAGTTTGGAAACATGGTGAGGCCTGTTCTCGATATTCACAATGGTGCTCAATGTGTGGTCCATCCAGTCTGACTGTCTGTGTCCGTACCTCAGTGCAATCCAGTTTATTTCCTCAATCTGAAGTAATTCTAAATCTTTCAAATCACCGTATTCATCGTGAACATTCTGCTGCCTTACTGCAATGAAAGCAATCAGATGGGAGGTGGAAAGCAGTCATTTATTGGTGTTTTTCAGTCTCACTTTACCACCTTTCCCTTCTGACATTTCCAAACCATTCTTCTATCTGGTCTTTGGAAAACCCACTCTCAATTCTTCACAGTTTGGAGGCAATTCCCTCAACAGATGCCCACAGCACTATAGGGGTGGAATTTTCCCATCCCATTACGATGGGAAGGAGAATCTAGTGGAGTCAGAAAGTTGGAAACCCACCAATGTAAAATTACATTGCAATTCTCCCACTGGTGGATTGGCCTTTGGTGCTGCCTGATGCCATGAATACAATTTGCATTCATTTGCACCTCGTGAATGCTCATTTATACAGCTGCCCACCAGGATTACAGAAATAGTCATCAAGTAGAGGGTTTAGGAATTGGCAGGAATGAAATTTCAGGCACATTAGGAAAAGAGACAACTATGGAAAGAGAGGCAGTCAACACAGCACTGAAGGTGCTGTATCTAAATGCACACAGCAGATTGAACAAGGCAAATGAGCTTAAAGCATGAAAACACACATCATAATTGGAGGGTACAATGTTTTGCACATCTCCAAGAAGTGGCTGCAAGGATCTCAGAGGTGGGACCTGAATATCCAAGAATATGTCTCCTAAAGAAAGGATAGGCAGATTTTTCAAGATATTGCCTTGTTGGTAAGAAACAAAATTAAATCATTAGCAAGAAGTGACATAGGGTCAGACGACATAGAATCTGTGCGGTTAGACCCGAAGGTTCACAAAGGGGAGAAAAATCCTGATGGAAGTTATTTACAGGCCCCCGAGTAATAATCACGATGTTAGACAGAAAATAATCAGGAGATAGAAAAGGCATGTAAGAAAGGCAATATTACAGTAATCATGGGGGATTTCAGTATGCAGATGGACTGGGAAAGCAGATCCCAAAATAAAGAATTTGTAGAATGTGTATGGGATGGCTTTTTGGAGCAGTTTATGTTAGAGCCCGCTAGGGTACAGGAACTTCTATACCTGGTGATGTGTAAAGAGGCAGACTTGTTCAGGGAACGCAAGCTGAATGAACGCCTACGGGGAATTGACGACAATATGATGGAATTCAAATGAGTGGGAGATTCTGGTTGAGGGGGAGACATTGGAATCCGATGAGTAGTGCTACAATTGAGTCAAGGAAATTACAAGGCCGCGAGGAAGGAACTGGCCAAACTTGATTGGAAAGGGAGCCTAGCGGGAAAGACTATGAAACAACCATGGCAGGAGTCCTTGGGGATAATTCAGAAAGCACAACAGAAATTCATTCCAAGGGAGAGGAAACATGTTAATGGGAGGACGAGACAACGATGGCTCACAAGGAAATTAGTTTAGTGTAAAAGCAAAGGAAAGAGCATACAGTGAGTTGAGGAATATTGGGAAACACAGTAGGATGTCTGACAACACTAGGTTTAAGCCTAGTGCTGTATTGTTCTATGTTGGCTGATAGGATTAAGGAGAATCCTAAAGCTTTCTTTCGATATGTTAAGAATAGAAGATTGGTTAGGCAAGATTAGGGCCAGTCATAGAAGCAGTGGGAAGTTGTGCGTGGAGCCTGAAGAGATTGGGAGGCACTGAATAAATATTTCTCTTCGGTATTCACGCAGAGTGCTGGAAATGTAGCTATGGAGACACTGAGGTACAGGGTTGCAATTGGGAGTATTGTAGTAGATAGGGAGGATGTGTTAGAAATTCTCGGGGTTTGAAGTTGGATAAGTCCCCTGGGCGGACGGGATTTACCCTAGGATTCTCTGGGAGCAAGAGAGGAGATTGCAAGCCTCTGGCTCTGATCTTCGGTCCCGTTGGTTACGGGTGTGGTTCCGGAGGACTGGAGGATGCGAATGTGGTCCCATTGTTTAAGAAGGGGAAGAGAGACCTTCCGGGAATTATAGGCCAGTGAGTCTTACTTCTGTGTGGGCAAGTATTGGAGAGAATTATTAGGATAGGATTTATAGTTATTTAGAGAGAAATGAATTGATTGGGATAGTCAGCATGGTTTCGTGAAGGGTAGGTCATGCCTTACTAACCTCATTGAGTTTTTTGAGAAAGTGACCAAGAGGTGGATGGGGGTAAGGCGGTTGATGTAGTATATATGGACTTTAGTAAGGCTTTGATAAGGTGGCCCATGGAAGACTTCTACAGAAAATGCAGATGTGTGGAATGAGGGTGATTTAGCTAATTGGATTAGAATTGGCTGGCAGATAGAAGACAGAGGGTGGTGGTTGATGGGAGATTTCATCGTGGATTCGGTGACGAGTGGTGTGCCTCAGGGGTCTGTTTTGGGGCCCCTGCTGTTTGTAATTTTTATAAATGATCTGGATAGGGTATGAGGAGGATCAGTAATTGCAGATAACTAAGTGGTGGGTGGTAGATATGAAGAGGGGTTTTAGTTTACAGAGTGACTGGACAAGTTGCAAGCTCCGAGAGGTGCAAATGGAGTTTAAGTGGAAATGTGAGGTAATCACTTGCAGACAAAAATGTAAGTATAGGGCTAATGGAGGGCCTTAATAGTGTGAGAACAGAAGGATCTTGTGTATGTCAAAACCAAACAGTCAAGAAAAAACACACAAAAAAACCACACACACAAAAACCACCCCAAACACCCCACAAAAAAACAAAACAAAACAACCAACACAAAAAAACAAAAACCAAACAGAAACATATAAGATATTAGAGGTTTATAGGGTGACAGTGATAGCCTTTTCCTAGGATGGAAAAGCTGCACGAGGGGACACACTAAATTAGGGGTATAGTTATAGGACGGATATCAGAGGTAGTCTACTCAAAAGTGATAGGGAGTGGAATGCCCTGCCTGCAGCTGTTGTAGATGCGCCAAGTTTGGTGGCGTTTAAGAGGTTAGTGATAAGTATATGGAGAGAAGGGAATGGTTTAGTTAGGAGGGGCATTGCTTTTTATTTTGGTCGGCACAACATCGAAGGCCGAAGGGCCTGTTCTGTGCTGTATTGTTCTATGTTCTATGTTCTATGTTCTATACCGAAGGGACTACAGATCACAAACCCACTCAGGTCAACCTATAACATAGACTGTAGTGGGAAGTCAGGGGATTGGGAAGCCTTTAAGAGCAAACAGAGAACAACAAAAAAAGCAATAAGGGTGGAGAAGATGCAACTTGAGTGTAAGCTAGCTAGTAATATAAAAGAAGATTGCAAGAACTTTTTTTAGATGCATTAGAGGTAAGAAAGAGGCAAAAATGGACATTGGACCACTGGAAAATGAGGCTGGAGAAGTAGTAATGGGGCACAAAAACTAGCAGAGGAACTGAATGGGTACTTTGTATCAGTCTTCATGGTGAAAGACACCAATAACATGTCAGAATTTCGAGTGACTTCCGAACGGTGACTGTTTGAAGTTAGTTGGTTTCTTGTAGAATCTTCCTGGTTCAGTTCTGCACTTTGCTGAAGGCATTGTTTTAGCTTCAGAGAAAGAGAGAGAGTCCAGTCCATCACACAAACCAGCCTCCAATCCATTGACTCTGTCTACACTTCCACTGCCTCAGAAAAGCAGTCAGCATAATTAAAGGACCCCACGCACCCCAGACATTCTCTCTTCCACCTTCTTCCATTGGGAAAAAGACACAAAAGTCTGAGATTACGTACCAACTGTACCAAAGTGGGGGGAGTTGTAGACAGCGAGGATGGATGTTACAGTTTGCAGAGGGACATAGATAGGTTGCAGAGCTGGGCCGTGAGGTGGCAAATGGAATTCAATACGGATAAGTGTGAGGTGATTCACTTTGGTAGGAATAACAGGCATATGAAATATAGGGCTAATGGAAGGACCCTTAATAGTGTTGTCGAGCAGAGGGATCTTGGGGTACAAGTACATAGCTCTTTGAAAGTTGGCACCCAGGTTGATAAAGTTGTTAAGAAGGCGTATGGTGTGTTAGCTTTTATTGGTAGAGGGATTGAATTTAGGAGCCGTGAGGTTATGTTACAACTGTATAAAACTCTGGTGCGGCCGCACTTGGAGTATTGCGTACAGTTCTGGTCACCGCATTATAAGAAAGATGTGGAAGCATTGGAAAGGGTGCAGAGGAGGTTTACCAGGATGTTGCCTGGTATGATGGGAAGGCCTTATGAGGAAAGGCTGAGGGACCTGAGGTTATTTTCATTAGAGAGAAGAAGGTTACGCGGTGACCTAATTGAGGCGTATAAGATGATCAAGGGATTGGATAGGGTGGATAGTGAGAGCCTTTTTCCTCGGATGGTGATGACCAACACGAGGGGACATAACTTTAAATTAAGAGGTGGTAGTTATAGGAAGGATGTCAGAGGCAGGTTCTTTACACAGAGGGTGGTGAGGGCGTGGAATGCCCTGCCTGCAGCAGTTGTGGACTCGCCTACTTTGGGGGCATTCAAATGGTTGGTGGATAGGTATATGGATGATATTGGAATAGTTTAGGTTAGAGGGTCCACTGGCCGGTGCAACATCGAGGGCCGAAGGGCCTGTACTGCGCTGTAATGTTCAATGTTCTATGTTCTATGAAGTCGCCTCATTCTATCACCATCTTGGATTTCCATACTGAATTGGGAAATGTTACAATCTTTTAAAAAATTTCAAATTGTCTGAAAGCCAACCTCAGGAGTGGGAAACAGGAATATATTCACCACTGTAGACTTGGTTGCAACAATGCATCAAAAGATAACACTTCTAACCTTACCGTGTTACACAAAAATAGAGTTTTCCAAGCTGGGTTTTACATTTTGTTGACTGCTGACAGCTACACGAGTCACCCACTAGTCAGGGCAGGGATCAAACGAGTGAAATACTTGTCTGTTGAAACAGACTACAGAATCATAAAGCACAGAGGAGGCCCATTCAGCCCATTTTACTGATGCAGGCTCTTTAGAGGATCTATTGAATTGTTCGGAAAGACGGAAGCTGAGGGGTAACCTGATAGAAGTGTCTAAAATTATTGGGGGTTTGGATAGGGTGAACAGTGGGAAGCTTTATCTCAGAGTAGAAATGATAATTACACAAAGGGGCACAAGTTCAAGATAAAGGGGAAAGGGTTCAGCGGAGATGTGCGAGGAAAGTTTTTTTTACACAGTTTTTTATTCCAGTTGGGGGCCTGGAATACACTGCCAAAGTGGGATTATCGGCATAGATAAGTTAGTGACATTTAAGGCTTATCTTGATAGACACATGAATTGGGAATAGAGGAATACAAGTGTTTGATCTAAAAAGGACAACATAATCAGTACAGGCGCGCCGGGGGGGGTTGGGGGCGGGGGGGGGGGGGGGGGGGGGGGCATTGACCCTGATCCTGTGCTGTACTGTTCTTTATTCTTTGTTCATTCCTACCCATTGCTCCAAAATTATTTTACCTTTTCAAAATTCAGTCAGCTCAATTTTTAAAGTTATCGTTGAATCTGACTGCCAGCACCTTTTCACATAATGCATTTTAGATTTTAACAATGAAATATCTCCTCATCTCCTCTGGTTCTTTTGCTAATTGCCTTAAAACTGTGACTTCTAGTTCCCTCAGCCTCCTGCCATTGGAAAAGGATCTCTGTTTTCACACCACCCATGTTCTGAGGATACTAATCCCAGTTTTTCTAGTCTTTCCACATGACTGTAGACCCTCATCCTTGGCTCCACTCCAATATGTTTCCACTACATCCTCTCAGAGACCGTAACATCCTTCCTAATGTACAGCGACCAGAATTTAATACAGGTCAAGCTGAGGCCAAGCTAGTGATTTATTAATCTTCTTTATTTATCTTCCCTCTTCTGTTTTAGCTCCACAGCAAATGAAAACAAAATAATGGTATTTGGCGGCTACTCCAACATCCATGCTGCAGATGCAACAACCTGATTACAAAAGTTCTATATTTTACATTCATCTTCTTGTTTGGGAAGTTCACAAAGTCCTCCTGAAATCCTGAGCTTATGTTGTATGAAAATGTGAATCCAGATACCAGTGTACCATTCTGTTGTGTCACTATTTGCATTATTTTATTCAGGTGGACTTCAAACAAGATAGTGGGTTATCGAGTTGTACTGCTTTACACAATAAAAATAAAATACATTTTCTGTTCAGCATCACCTTTGACTTGAGAATCCGACACCCTTTTTCTCCACTCTAATATCAATAATTCATGAATCTGAAGCAGTTGTTTCATTTTGTCACTATCAGTGATCTCTTACTAAGAAACCAAGAGCATCAAGTTGCCCTCTCACTGAAGACTGAGAAAAAGAGTCAATAAATGCTAGAATTCCACCAACATACAAGTAAACGTGTAAGATATATGACCCCCAAAGGCACAATTTGACACTAATATCCTCAGTATTGCTGAAAAAAGCCATTTTGTCAAAGCTCTTCATCTCACACTTTTCAGTCCAATTGCCAGAGTACAAACATCTGGGAAAACATCAATCTTATATTGAATGAGTAGTGGTTGGTTGACAAATGGACTCTGATTGGTAGAGCTATTGTCATAGAGAATGCCACCAGTTGATAGTGACTGACAGTTACCTGCCTAGTAGACAGCTTGACTCTGATCAATAAAGCATTGCCCTAAGGAATGAACCAAATAATGACTATCAGTTATTTTGTTCAGCTGAAACAGATGCAATGTGTGCATGTGTTCTTTCTGCCTGCAAAGGACAGGACTTATGTATTAATATATCTAGCTTCCAGTACACACAAATGTGCCACATTGCGAGCACGGCTGGCAATTTTAAATGGCTGATACTCTTAGCAAACTGACAGTTATTTAGCAAATATTGTCCAATTGTTGAATCAATCTAATATTAGACAGTGTGTCTGAGTGTTATAAACATGGGCTGGTTGGGTACTGTCTATAGGTTGCCTATTGCAAACAACCAAAGCGACAAACTGTTTGATATGTTCCAACAGTATTTGAGATGTACAGCCTACATAGCTAGCATCACACTAGCACTGAAATTCATCTACCACATTACTCATTTCTGTGGGAGGCAGAATGTCTTTTTGATTTGGAGATAGCATCCTGCTATGGCCAATACCAGCTGTGTAACTACTGCATGTATTGAGCAGTGAAGGTAGACTTGCTGTAGACTGTAATACAGAACCCCTGGCAGGTTTCTCAAGTGGCACATCAAGGAAGCAGAGTTCATATGGCAGCTCCCTTTCAATGGCATATTCCACTATAGAATGGAATCCATTGAGACATGGAAGGAATCTATTACATATTGCTACGGATTTAAATATATCCGGGGTGGGGGGCGCCTTAACGCTCAGTCACTGAGAAAATGACGGCAGTCAAATAAATCACTGACTACGGCGTGCATTGGCAATGATTTACATCATCTACCGTGGCATCCCCAGGAACCACGAGAGAATCCCTCCACCCCTACCGCTCCACCCACCCCAGGCCCTGCATGGGGATTTCAGATCCCTTACCCACCACCCAGACATGGGCCCAGGTGCCAGCGGGCATGTGGAGCTCAGGTTGGAGTCAGACTAGTTTGCACCAGGGCGGCATCGTCGTCGTCATCATCATCGTCATCCCATTGCCACAGAACTCACTAAAACAGAGTACCCGGGCCCACCACTCTGCTGTGACGATCTTACACGGGATTGTAGGACTTCAGCGGTTGGGTAAAGGAGGAGGGGGGGTGCGGAAATGAAGGGGTTAGTGATGCAGCAACACAGGCCCCTAATGCTGAAAGTGTTTGGTGATCAGGATCTTTCTCGTTGCCCTCACATGCCTGACTCTTGCTGCTGCCAGTTCTCCAGTGCCTGGGCGATGTTAGTCTTCCTCCTCCTCCTGCTGGTCCTCCTCCCCAGCAATGCCCAGCTGGTCAGCCTCCACATCCTCCTCCTTCAAAAATGCCTCCTTGCTGCTGTGCCAGGTTGTGCAGGGCACAGCACACCACCACTATACGGGAGGAGATCAGAGGGCTGTATTGTAGGGCCCTACCAGAGTGATCCAGGTACCTGAACCACATTTTGAGCAGCCTTACGCACAGCTCCACTATTGCATGGGTCTCATTATATCAGGTCTCTGCCTCAGTCTCACGGCTTCGCACAGGCATCACCAACCAAATCCAAAGCTGGTACCTCATGTCCCTCATGAGTCATCCCTGCACCCTGGGTTCCTCCTCAAAGATCTCCAGGATATCAGAACTCCTCAATATGAAGCTATCACCCCACTGCCAGGGTGTCAGGCACAGACGTACATAATATTCAGCTGATGGTCACACAGCAAGTGCACATTTATCAAATGGAACCCCTCTCTGTTCATGAGTCTTCCTGGATTCTTCACTGGGGTTTTGAGGGTGATGTGTGTGTAGTCTGTAATCCCCTGCAATGGCTGCGGATCCTGCAGCCTGGGCTTCCTGACGGGCCTGGGTCCAGGTTAAATTTAATATAGTGGCCAGGCCTAAACCTCCAGGGAATCTGCAGATAAATAATTGGAAAATGCTACAAATGTCTCCACTGGCTGTCTAAAAGGACCGGCGTTGAAAAGGTGTAAGGTGGCTGTCTCTTCCACAGGCACCGGGAGTACCACCCCACCCCCTCACACCCCTGCCCAGATATGCCCGTCCTGCAACAAATGGCACAGGTGCCACACTGTCTCCATTTGGACTCATTGGTGCCACACAATGGCTGACAATTGTTCAAAGGATATTGTGTGAGGAAATGCCAGGGTCACTGTTCCCTCCTTCTCCTATCCCAACCATCCACCCCCCACCACCCACAGGGAAAATGGCTGCCATGTCTTGCCTCTGGCAGCCGTCTCTTCCCCCCCCCACCTCCTCCCCCCCAGTGAATGATAAAGCCTGGGTCTCCTCTGCCTACAATTCTTCCTCCTGCTCCTCATCCTCAGCTCCAGTAGCAGCTAAAAGAACAGCAAGATCAATGGGCTGCATTGCAAAAGCTTCCTGTCACTCTGAATGGTGGTGGTGAGTGGTGGGAGATTTAAAGCAGGGAAAGGACACATGGAAAGGTTAAAGAACTCTGCTCATCCCTAGCTCAACAACACACATTCCCCAAATACTCCACCAGCACACCCCCAACAACACACACCTCACATACTCCCCTCCATTGACCCCCAGCAACATACATTCCCCAAATACCCCACCAGCGCACCCCAGCAACACACATCCCCACACACCCCCCATAGACCCCCAGCAATACACGTTCCCCAAACACCCCACCAGCACACCCCCAATAACACACACCCCACATACTCCCCTCCATTGGCCATAAGCAATACACATTCCCCAATCCGCCCAGCACACCCCCAACAACACACATTCCCAAACACCTCACCAGCACACCCCCAGCAACGCACATCCGACATACTACCCCCCAGCACACTCCCAACAACACACATTCCAAAACCTCACCAGCGCATCCCCAGCAACACACACCCTACATACTCCCCAAACCCCCAGCATATGCCGAACAACACACATTCCCCAAAACCACACCTCCAGCAACACACACTCCACATACTTCCCCCCCATAGACCCCCATCAGCACACATTCCCCAACCCCGCACACTCCCAGTAACACATACTCCCCATAATTCCCCACAGGTTCCAGAATGGCAACACAGCAACTGCCCCACCCCAATTCCTCCTTTTCTCACTCACAGACACACACCCAGAATCTATACAGTGCTGATCACAGACAGTTCAGCTTTACAAATATTGAGACTGTGGCACTTCAGACAGTTTCCACCACATCCTCCACCCGCATCATTATTTCCTGCTGCCGGACAGAGTCAGCACAAACACTCGAGGTAAGCGCTTGACCCGGGTCTGCGCTGAAATTCCAAGATTGAAGCCCATGAAAAAGAACAGCCCCCCACCCCCCACATACTCAATGAACAAAGAACAAAGAACAAAACAGCACGGAAAACAGGCCCTTCGGCCCAACGAGCCCACGCCGCCACCCCGATGTTCCCACCTCTACCCGTGATCCCTGTCCGTGTTTATAGATCTATGGATTAAAAACCAAATTTGAGACAATTTAGGGAGAATTTATTTTGCCAATTGGCCTAAGAGCACATTTTTGGGATGTGGGAGGAAACCGCAGCACCCGGAGAAAACCCACGCAAGCACGGGGAGAATGTGCAAACTCCCACAGACACAGGCCCCAATCCATGTATCTGCACAGCACAGCGATAGTCACTGAGCTGTCGTGTTGCCCGTGGTGTCTGCCTGGTGTCTAAGATAAATGTTATGGAATATATTTATTATAATCTCTGGTTATCACAACAAAATCCTCATAAGCAGAATGATACAAGTCATAACTGTCCCCTTTATCCAATTGGCTCAGGTCAGTGCTTCTTATCACACTTTTGCTTCCTGTGAACATCATTAAGCCTGTGCTTCTTACTCTCCCACACCATCATGTTAAGAAGGAGCTCTAGTAACTATTCTTTGAAAGCTGTTGAAGCTCCTAATTATATCTGCCTACTTTAAAGCTACTGATGTTTGATGTCAAATTATTTTGATTACCCCACTTCCAAACTTATCACCAAAATATCTGGTGTGTAAGACAAAGAACAGAGAAAGAATAAATTACAGCAGAGGAACAGGCCTTTTGGTCCTCCAAGCCTGCACCGAACATATTGTCTGAATGAACTAAAACGGCCTACCCTTCAGGGGACCATTTCTCTCTATTCCCATCCTGTTCATGTATTCATGCAGATAACTCTTAAAATCACTGTCATATCCACTTCCACTACTTGTCCTGGCAGCAAGTTCCAGGTATCCACCACTCTCTGTGTAAAAAAACTTGCCCTATACGTCTCCTTTAAACCTTATCTCTCTCTGACCAGCCAGCATTTGTTGCCCATCCCTAATTGGACTGAAGGGTAGGCCGTTTTAGTTCATTCAGACAATATGTTCGGTGCAGGCTTGGAGGACCAAAAGGCCTGTTCCTCTGCTGTAATTTATTCTTTCTCTGTTCTTTGTCTTACACACCAGATATTTTGGTGATAAGTTTGGAAGTGGGGTAATCAAAATAATTTGACATCAAACATCAGTAGCTTTAAAGTAGGCAGATATAATTAGGAGCTTCAACAGCTTTCAAAGAATAGTTACTAGAGCCCCTTCTTAACATGATGGTGTGGGAGAGTAAGAAGCACAGGCTTAATGATGTACACAGGAAGCAAGAGTGTGATGAGAAGCACTGACCTGAGCCAATTGGATAAAGGGGACAGTTATGACTTGTATCATTCTGCTTATGAGGATTTTGTTGTGATAACCAAAGATTATAATAAATATATTCCATAACATTTATCTTAGACACCAGGCAGACACCACGGGCAACACAACAGCTCAGTGACTATCGCTGTGCTGTGCAGATACATGGATTTGGGCCTGTGTCTGTGGGAGTTTGAGCATTCTCCCCATGCTTGCGTGCTATGTCAGAGAGACTGATAAGATTTCCTGCTGTGGGTGTGGAGTTACATGTATGTCAGACCAAGTCAGGATGGCAGATTCCTCCCCTAAAGGACTTTAGTGGACCAGATGGGCTTTTACAACAATCCACAATGATTCCATAGTTGGATAATTATTAACTTCAAATTCCACCATTTGCTGTGGTTGAGTTCAAGCCTGGGTCCCCAGAGCCTTCTGCTGGGTCTCTGGATTACTAGTCCAGTGACAATACCACTACATCACCATCACTGTATGTCTGAAAGCAACTCAACTGACCCAGTAAACATAACCCTAATCTCCCATTCACTAATCTCCTGGGTAATTATAAACCAAGAAAAGTAACAGGAATTTACCACAGTAAATCCTGAGGCTGAAATGCTCTTTTTTTAAACACAGTATTCAAGCTGCTGACTTTCCAAATTTGGAGGAAAGTTATTTTTGATATTCATTTTCTACGTCTTTTGCAATACATCAGCTATTTATATTCAACAAATACGTCTTGAAAATACTCGGCAAAGGTCATGTTCACAGTAAAAAGAAATAGGAAGGAAGTGAAATTACGTCATCAGCTATAAAGGAGCAACATGGGCAGATTCTCTTGGGGAAATGTAATAACTTCACGGAGGTGAAAGTCCTGTCACCAAGTTACTTTATTTACACCATTCATCTGTTCACAGCCAGCTCTCCAGTTGCTCTGTGCTGAATGCAGACTGGGAATCTGACACACCTGCTTTAAATAGAGAGCATGAGGCTGTCTGATTTTCCATCAATTAGAATTCATCAGCTATCCCTTTTCATACCAAACAAATAAACCAACTCAAATTAACATAAGGAAGGCCAATCAGGTAGTTTGTAGACCAGCAATCTCAGTAGCCTGGCTGAAGTCATCCCAGGAAAGATGGCCAAAGCAACCAAAAACAAACTAGAAAGCTATGGACTGTGTGGAAGCTGTTGTCATTATTTAAAATAATTGGCCTTTTTTTTGTGCAGTAAAGCTGAATGTCTTTAGGACTTATGTGGTTCAAAATATTGCACAGTATACGATTATAAATTTGTAGATCTCAGATAGAACTACATAAAACTTCCATTCCATCTGATAAGTTGGATTAATTGCATACCAGGCAGTTTGTTTGTCTTATTTTATTAATTTGTGGGATGTGAATATCGCTGGCTGGCCAGTATATGATGCCCATTCCTAGCTGCCCTCAAGAACTTTTCATTTACAGTTGAATGCGTCTCAAGGACTTGCTTTTGTTCACTGTTTATAAACAGTATTGTTCTGATTGACAGGTTGGGTCAATGACAGAAAGTCTATGACAGAAAGTTCCATCTCTTCTCTAATCATGATGCTTGTAAACAAAGAAAGCTCTTAAGACTGGAACTTTTTTTCTCTGGAGCATAGGAGGCTGACAGGTGATCTTACAGAAGAATATAAAATAATGAGGGACTTAGATCAGCTAGATAGTCAATATCCTTTCCCAAAAGGAGGGAAGTCTAAAACTAGAGGACTTAGATTTAAGGTGAGAGGGGAGAGATACATAAGTGTCGAGAAGGCAATTTTTTCACACAGAGATTTCACTACTCTGGCAGTCTGGAACAATCTGCCAGAGTAGTAGTAGAGGCGGGTATAATTTTGTCTTTTAAAAAGCATTTAGACAGTTACATGGGTACAATGGGTGTAAAGAGATATGGACCGAAGGCAGGTAACTGGGATTAGTTTAGGGGTTTAAAAAAAAAGGTGGCATGGACAAGTTGGGCCGAAGGGCCTGTTTCATGCAGTAAACCTCTATGACTCCATGCATTCAAGGGTGAGTCCCAAGGTCAACCCATTTTCATCCCCCTGTCCCCCCAGCTTGAGCTCACCCAACACCATTGGGGAATTCTCCCTCTGCAGCTTGGCAGTGGCAGAGGGGCACATGGGCAAAGCAACTTACCTCCTTGCCAGCCGCTTGGAGTGAGGAACCAGGGCAGGGTGTTATTACCAGGATGACAGGTCAGCGCAAGGTTGGTGTTGGCAAGGAGCGGGGCCCAAAATGTTCCTTAGAGGCTACACTATCCTGGAATGTTTCTCTCTTTTGTTGGGGGTCGGAGGGCTGTTGCATCACTTTTATGATTGTGTGTTTGGGGGGGAGAGGGGGTGGGTGGGCATCCTTTTAGTGATGGGGGAGGATGTCCCTCTGCACTGAGGGATTTGGGGGGGGGGGAGCACTCCCCTTGTCAATGGAAGGTAGCCATGTCATGGTGGAGGGAGAGGGGGCCTGATTCTGACTGCGAGATGGTGTCTCAATTACTGAGAAGCGGGGACTGCTGGCATATTGTGCACTACATATATTTTTACATACTAAAAGTGAGCAAATTCCACCTGACGTGCACTTCCTGCTGGTGGGAGCATTTCCAGCGTAAACAGAGAATCACACCCTAGCTTCCTGTTATTTCCTTATCCAGTTATTTAACCTGTTTCTATCCCTTTGCAATCCCTTTATCTCATCCTCACAGCTTAGGTCACCATCAATAATCTAGGATACAAGATACACTGAGAGCCCAGCATTGACCCGAGCGCTCTACACCAATCAGAAAATGCTACTTTTCTTCCCACTGCCCATATCTATGTTCAAACCGAGATACAGTATTTAGCCCCAAGCTCATCACCTCCTTTTGTGTAAAATAACTTCACGTAGGACAATATTGAAACAAAACATTTCATCCCAATAAATATCACCCGGTTATCATATTCTCTCCTTTGATATATTTAGATTTAGGGATCACTTTTCGAGGAGTAAATCACAGTAGCTTTAAAATGACTATGACTTTTCACTCAAGTTGTAAAAGGTTTTCTTTCCTTTCAAGTATGTTTTGAACTTAATCATTTTCTTTCCTCTGCACCATCGATGTCAATTATAAAATCAGTTCCTGCTGTACAAATGGATGCTTTTGCAACCATCTAAACTTTGCAAAAGCTCATATCAATTGAAATGGGATAAAACCCAAAGTACATTAGGGAATGATTCTCAATATTGTCTCAAAGGCTATTGTTTGTCTTCTGGTCAAACTCTCACTTTGAAATATCTTTCATAATTAGGATTGCCAGTCCTAAGAAATTATTTAACCACAGGGATTCTTCCTTTGGGAAAGGCAACACTCAAACTTTTATCTACTCTCTTGTAAAACTGGTGGCACAATAGTTAGCACTACTGCCTCACAGCACCAGGGACCTGGGTTCAATTCCCAGCGTGGGTCACGGTCTGCAGAGACTGCATGTTCTCCTTGCGTCTGCGTGGATTTCCTTTGGGTGCTCTGGTTTCCTCTCAGAGACTGAAAGATGTACTGGTCTGCTGCATTGCCTTTGCTAAATTCTCCCTCAGTAGACCTGCATAGGCACTGGAGTGTGCTGACTGGGGAATTTTTGCTGTAATTTCAACACAGTGTTGATGTAAGCCTATTTGTAGATGCAAAACACGTATTTCAGGGCTCAAAAAGCAGCAACATGATCTTCTGCTTTGCTAGTGCTTTGTTTCATAGAACATAGAACATAGAACACAGAACATTACAGCACAGAACAGGCCCTTCGGCCTTCGATGTTGAGCCGACCAATATAAAAAGCAATGCCCCTCCAGACTAAACCATTCCCTTCTCTTTCATATACTTATCAACTAACCTCTTAAACGCCACCAAACTTGGCGCATCTACAACTGCTGCAGGCAGGGCATTCCACTCCCTAAACACCCTTTGGGTAAAGAACCTACCTCTGATATCCGTCCTATAACTATCACCCCTTAATTTAAAGCTGTGTCCCCTCGTGCTAGCTTTCTCCATCCTAGGAAAAAGGCTATCACTGTCCACCCTATCTAACCTCTAATCATCTTATATGCTTCAATAAGATCCCCTCTTAGCCGCCTCCTTTCTAACGAAAACAACCTCAAATCCTTCAACCTCTCTTCATAGGACCTGCCCTCCATACCAGGCAACATCCTGGTAAACCTCCTCTGAACCCTCTCCAAAGCCTCCACATCTTTCTTATAATGCGGGGACCAGAACTGCACACAATACTCCAAGTGCGGCCGCACTAGAGTTTTGTACAGTTGCAACATGACGTTGCGGCTCCGAAATTCAATCCCTCTACCAATAAAATCCAAGACTCCATATGCCTTCCTAACAACCTTCTCGACCTGACTGCATACTTTCAGGGATCTATGCACATACACACCAAGATCCCTCTGTTCATCTAGACTACTAAGAATCCTACCATTTGCCCTATACTCTACACATTTATTATTTCTGCCATAGTGCATTACCTCACACTTTTCCACATTTAACTCCATTTGCCACCTCTCGGCCCAGCTCTGCAACTTGTCTAAGTCCCTCTGCAAACTATAACACCCCTCTTCACTATCTACCACTCCACCGACTTTAGTGTCATCGGCAAATTTACTAATCCATCCTTCAATACCCTCATCCAGATCATTTATAAAAATTACAAACAGCAGGGGCCCCAAAACAGACCCCTGAGGTACACCACTTGTCACCAAACTCCAAGATGAATATCTCCCATCAACCACCACCCTCTGACTTCTATCTGCCAGCCAATTCCTAACCCAATTAGCTAAATCACCCTCTATCCCATACATCTGCATTTTCTGCAGAAGTCTTCCATGAGCCACCTTATCAAACGCCTTACTAAAGTCCATATATACCACAATGCATTAGTTTTGAATGCATTAGTTTTGAAAACAAAAATATAAATTGATTGTAATTGCTTTATGAATCATACTTCAAATGAAAAGTGAAGAACAACACTATTGTATCCTTTCACTGGATATTATAATTGCTCCTTTGGTTAAAGGCTTCAGAATAACAATATTGTCTGTAAGTATGCCTGTTACTTTTAACAGCCTTCTTGGAAAATCTTATTTTAAAAATCAAAATTAAAAACAAATTATAATTCATCCTGCTATATTTTTAGAATAGGTTTTGTTCACTTTCTGTAAATTTATTTTTACATTATTGATTAGGCACCATCTACAGATTCAACTTCATGGGTTTCAAATTCACTAATAATAAGGTTACATGAATATCAATTGACAGCCAGGAATATCTAAGCCCTAGTTAGACGTGAGAATTTGTGGCTCAGTGAGTATTTGTCAGCCTTTGAGCCAGAAGCTCCATGTTCAATTCCTGTTCCAGCACTCGCTGGCCAAGGAAGGGTGTTTGCATAATGGCAAAACGGTTGAGTAGCAACTTATAAATCCATCCACCATCTACAAATAGTAGGTGGTAAGAGTGGGAGAGATTCCTGATTATCTACCCGACAGGAAGAGATTGGATCATCTACCATTGCAATCCATAGTCACAATGTGGATGTCAAAATGCATGTCCCCACAGCATCACCTTTTCCTTGGAAGGGAAGGAATGGGGATGGCTCGGTGGACTGGATATCCAGTGGTGCCCACAGCATAGAGTTAGATCCCCAGTCCAGGACCTGCCTCTTTGCCATCCCTGTGTTGGAGAACGTGACACTGTCAGTCTGACTTGTCTTTGTGCAGAAAACTCCAGAGTAAGAAGTCAAGTGTTAATTCAAATCCATCAAGGTTTATAAGGCACTTTCTTCTGATTCTAACATTATTATTTATTGGCACAGATTTCATTATAACAGTAACAGTGAAACTGTCACCATCTCCTTGACTAAAGAGTAAATTGGATAGTGACTACAGCATCCATACAAGTGCAGATAAGCACAGCAATCAGGATGCTGTGGTTTGGGTAATTCAGATCCTACGGAAGCTTTGCTCTAAGTGTCTCACTGCGCTACTCACCAATGAAGTTTAAGGAATGGATAATGTTGCAATATGTACCCACTAGACACATACTAAATAAACCAGGCAAGTCCATGCAAACAATTTTTAATAGTGTCGTAAGTCTTTGTGTGAAAAAAATGTTACTATTTTAATATTTGGGAGGTTTATTGTGTTATTCTATGAAGCAGGCTTGTATTATTTATGTAACTGCACATAGATGATGAAATTAATTAAGTTGGGGACTGGGTATATACAGAGTTGCAGACATCAGTCAAAGTACGTAGATATGAAAGACAGGCATAAGTCTGGCCAAGTTGAATTTTTTGTAAGAACTGGGTCAAAATTTGCATTAGGAGATTTTTAAAAAAAACTTTTATTTTATAGAAATCATAGAAATTCTACAGTGTAGAAGGAGACTATTTGGCCCATGGAGTCTGCACCGACCACAATCCCACCCAGGCCTTACCCCCGTATTTCTACATATTTTACCCACTAATCCCTCGAACCTAACCATCTCATGACCTAAGGGCCAATTTAGCATGAATCAGCCTAACCAGCACATCTTTGGACTGTGGGAGGAAACTGGAGCACCCAGAGGAAACCCTCACAGACACGAGGAGAATGTGCAATTTTGTACGTTCCTATGTAATCCCCTCTTACTCTTCCAAACTATAATTAATATAATTATGATTGACTTAGTCTTCTCAAATGACAGACCTGCCATCCCAGGAATCAGCTTTAAAGCTTTTTTTTTCTGTGCTCCCTCTATAGCAACAATATCCTTCCTCAGAAAGGGACACCAAAATTGCACTCAATGCTTCAGGTGTCGCCTCATCAATGGCCAATCCTATTGCTGTAAAACATCCCTATTCCTATCTCAAATCCTCTCGCTATGAAGGCCAACATGCCATTTACCTTCTATATTATCTGCCGTACCTGCACACTTACTTTCAGTGATTGATGCACGAAGACACCAAGATTTCACTGAGTTTCCACCTCTCTCAATTTACACCCATTCAAGTAATAACTTGCCTTCCTGTTTTTGCGACCAGATTGGATAACCTCACCTTTATCCACATTATACTGCATCTGCCATGCATATGCTCATATACTCAGCCTGTCCACATCACACTGTAGCAGCTTTGCATCCCTCTCACAGCTCACTTTCCCATCAGATTTTGCATCATCTGCAAATTTGGAGAATATCCATTTTGTTTCCTTGTCCAAATCATTAATATGCAATTGGAGTCCTACCACAGATCCCTGCAATACTTCACTAATCACTGTGTGCAAATTGGAAAAAGACCCATTTATTCCAAATCCTTGCTTCCTGTTTGCTAACCAGTTTCTATCCATCTGCACATCCCCATGAGTTTTAATTTTATTTAGTAATCTACAATGTGAGACTTTCTGGAAACCCTTCTGCAAGTCTAACTAAACCATTCCCACCAGTTCTCCCTGTCAATTCTACTGGTTACATCCTCAAACAATTCCAGTAAATATGTCAAGCATGATTTCCCTTTTGTAAATCCATGCTGACTCTAACTGATTATACCTCTGCTTTCCCACTACTTTAGGCTGATGGCACAACTTCAGACTAAAAGGATGATCATTTGAAATAGAGATGAGGACAAATTTCTTTAGCCAGAGAGTGGTGAATCTTGGAACTCTGTCGCACAAGGGTGTGGAAGCCAGCTCATTGAGTCTTTAAGACAGAGATAGATGGGTTCTTAATTAATAAGGGGGTCAGGGATTATGGGGAAAAGGCAGGAGAATGGGGATGAGAAAAAATCAGCCATGGTTGAATGGCCTAATTCTGCTCCTATGGACTTTCCAAATGCTGTGCTATGAAATCCTTGATAATGGAGTCTAAAAGATGCAGATCTGGTGAAATTGGATAGAGAGAAGCCAGCCATACAAATAATCCTAAAGTTGGTGAGGCCTGAATGCAGCCAGTGAAGTAGTGGGTATTCTATTGGCATGGCTGAGTATCTGAGAAGCTTGAATGAACATAGCAATCCAAAGCAGAATACTGAAAGGGGCAACTGAAATCCTGGAAGTGGATCCTTGGTGAGAGAAAACATTGTGTGGGAGAAGATTTCAAAATGTGTTCTTTGAGAATGGTGATTGGAAACACTAGTGCAGAAATCAGAGTTCCAATGAGACAGTTGGATCACTGTGATAAATATCGAGAGGGATGTGATGAAAAATCCATAGAATTTCTATTCAGTGGCATCTGCTTGGTTTGAGATTGTGGTGTGTTTGGTAACATTTGGTCTATCCGTTTTATGAACTGTGTATACTGAGAACATGATAGGATAAGAGATCTTTTATAATCTGTTCTTAAAAATTTGAGCACATCTGGGATGATATATAGGTGTGATGAAGGAGCATTATGTTATAGACAATCTCATGGAGGCTACCAGCGTAAACACATGGCTTTGTGTAGATAGGATGGGATTGCTGTTGGTGAAGGCTCAATAGGCCAAATGGCTCCTTCTGCAATTTAGGGATCCTATAATTCTCATGTTTAATCAGTGTTTCATTGTTTTGATATACTCTTTAATAAAAGTTAACTGGCAGTCCTGTAACACTGTCCTTCCGTGTCTCTGAACAAAAATCAAACTTAAGGTTGATCAAGCCAGGGTTCCATTCTGGTGCCTGACTGTCCAGCAGTAACATCAGCTGGGATTAAAACATTGGAGATTTTACAAATATATTTTTTTGATTTTCTTTCAATCAATTTTATCTCTTTCTCTCTCTCTCAAATCCATCATTATTTTCCTTTCTTTATTTTGTCTTCTGTACATGATTTAACATTAAATAAACCAGGCTGACATACACTGTGGGTTTAGATTTGATGGAGCAGTACACCAACTGATGGCAACCCCACTGCAGTGGCCCATGGATAATTTCAATCCAATCAGGCCTTTATTTATCAGCCACCATAACTCCTCGAGGTTTAAGATAGATGTCTCAGCTCCAATGACTGCCAACTAATCGGAGGGTGGCAGCAGTTTAGTACCAGGAGTGTTACTGTGAACAGTGGGCACTGTGCTACTGTAGGAGGTCAGAGAGGAAAAACAGTGATAGAAACCCTGGAATCTGGCTGGGGGTAGGAGCTGCCTCATCAGGAGCATGATGTACAGATGCCGGCGTTGGATTGGGGTGGTAAGAACTCAGTAAGAATTTAGCAACACCAATTTATAATCCAACCGATTTATTTGATAGTAAAAAAGCGAGCTTTCACACTCTGTGTCTTCCTCAGGCAAATGCAGTGTTCTGGTCTGCAATAGCACACATCAGCACAGACAGTCAGAGATTGCTGATTAGAATGCGAATCCTTACATCTAACTGCTATTGAAGTGTTAAGTGAGAACAGGATATGGCGCTCGACTCATCGATCGACAGTTCTGATGTGCCACAACGATAAACCGCACTGACCTCCTCAGAAGACGAACACGGGACACGGTGGACAGAGTACCCTTTGTTGTCCAGTACTTCCCCGGAGCGGAGAAGCTACGACATCTTCTCCGGAGTCTTCAACATATCATTGATGACGATGAACATCTCGCTAGGGCCATCCCCACCCCCCCACTTCTTGCTTTCAGACAACCGCACAACCTCAAACAGATCATTGTTCGCAGCAAACTACCCAACCTTCAGGAGAACAGTGACCACAATACCACACAACCCTGCCACAGCAACCTCTGCAAGACATGCCGGATCATAGACATGGACGACATCATCAAACATAGAACATAGAACATTACAGCACAGAACAGGCCCTTCGGCCTTCAATGTTGTGCCGACCAAAATAAAAAGCAATGCCCCTCCAAACTAAACCATTCCCTTCTCTTCCATATACTTATCAATTAACCTCTTAAACGCCACCAAACTTGGCGCATCTACAACAGCTGCAGGCAGGGCATTCCACTCCCTAATCACTCTTTGAGTAAAGAACCTACCTCTGATATCCGTCCTATAACTCATACCCCTTAATTTAAAGCTGTGTCCCCTCGTGCTAGCTTTCTCCATCCTAGGAAAAAGGCTATCACTGTCCACCCTATCTAAACCTCTAATCATCTTATATGCTTCAATAAGATCCCCTCTTAGCCGCCTCCTTTCTAACGAAAACAACCTCAAATCCTTCAACCTCTCTTCATAGGACCTGCCCTCCATACCAGGCAACATCCTGGTAAACCTCCTCTGTACCCTCTCCAATGCCTCCACATCTTTCTTATAATGTGGGACCAGAACTGCACACAATACTCCAAGTGCGGCCGCACTAGAGTTTTTGTACAGTTGCAACATGATGCTGCGGCTCCTAAATTCAATCCCCCTACCAATAAAAGCTAAGACTCCATATGCCTTCTTAACAACTTTATCCACTTGACTGCCTACTTTCAGGGATCTATTGACACATACACCAAGATCCTTCTGTTCCTCAACACTATTAAGATGCCCTACCATTAGCCCTATACTCTACACATTTATTGTTCCTGCCAAAGTGCATTACCTCACATGAGGATACCATTCACCAGGTACACGGTACATACACTTGCAACTCGGCCAACGTTGTCTACCTAATACGTTGCAAGAAAGGATGTCCCGAAGCATGGTATATTGGGGAGACCATGCAGACACTACGACAGCGGATGAATGAGCATCGCTCAACAATCACCAGGCAAAACAGTTCCCTTCCTGTGGGCGAACACTTCAGCAGTCATGGGCATTCGGCCTCCGACCTGCGGGTAAATGTTCTTCAAGGGGGCTTTCGTGATACACGACAGCGCAGAGTCGCTGAGCAGAGACTGATAGCCAAGCTCCGCACACATGAGGACGGTCTTAACAGGGATCTTGGCTTCATGACACACTATCTGTAACCCCCGTAACTTGCCTGGGTTAGCAAAAAACCTCACTTACTGTGCTGTCTGGAGAAAATACACAATTCTCCAACAATGCTCAGGATTCCCTTCACACACATTGTTCGCCACTTTAACACTTCAATAGCAGGTTAGATGTAAGGATTCGCATTCTAATCAGCAATCTGTGACTGTCTGTGCTGATGTGTGCTATTGCAGACCAGAACATTGCATTTGCCTGAGGAAGACACAGAGTGTTGAAAGCTCGCTTTTTTACTATCAAATAAATCGGTTGGATTATAAATTGGTGTTGCTAAATTCTTACTGAGTTCTCATCAGGAGCAGTCAGGGCAGCTTGAAGATTATGGGGCAAAGGGAGTGGTGCATTTCCCTGGGGGTAACCCTTGCCATCAGTGGACCTTCCATTGGGCACTAAGTGTGGAATCCTGAAGATGTGCCCAGCCCATAGGCAAGCTGCAATGGTATTACCTGGCAGCCTGTGAGAGTCATCATTAATTGACCAATTGAATTGGGTTTCAATTGGCCTAAGGGCGAGAAGAGGCAACCTCAACATTTTCCACTCTTCACTTAATCGAGGGAAGTTGGGAAGACAGTGTGCCTTCAATTCCATGCCATTTCACCCCACTAAGCAGCAAATCCAACACTCAGTCCATATTGTGAAGCCATTAAATTCCTGCCTATGTGTTTTACTAAGATTGATTATACTGACACGCTGTTACTTGGTCTACTCACATAAGTCTCAGATTGCTTCGAGAGGGTATTTTGCTCTTATAGGTTCCTAGAATCCCTACAGTACAGAAGGAGGCCATTCAGTCTTTCAGGCCATTCATCACCTTAGTGATGGATAAGGATAGGCACGAACCTAGGGGCAGTAGTTATAGCTGGGGGAATGGTAATTATGAGGCCATTAGGAGGGAATTAGGGTGCATAGGTTGGACTAGGAAACTACAGGGACTGGGAACATCTGAAATGTGGAGCTTATTCAAGGAGCAGCTACTGCAAGTCCTTGATAAGTATGTCCCTGTCAGGCAAGGAGGAAATGGTCGAGTAAGGGAACCATGGTGTACGAAAAAAGTTAATTCGCTGGTTAAAAGGAAAAAAGAGGCTTATGTCAGGATGAGGCTTGAAGGCTCAGTTAGTGCACTGGATAGCTATAGATTAGCCAGGAGGGAGCTGAAGAGTGAGTTGAGGAAAGCTAAAAGGGGACACGAGAAAACTTTGGCTGATAGGATCAAGGAGAATCCTAAAGCTTTCTTTAGATATGTTAAGAATAGAAGATTCGTTAGGGCAAGATTAGGGCCAGTCAGATACGGCAGTGGGAAGTTGTGCGTGGAGCCTGAAGAGATTGGAGAGGCACTGAACAAATATTTCTCTTCGGTAATCACGCAGGGAGATGTAAATGTAGTTGTGGAGAACACTGAGGTACATGGTTGCAAACTGGAAAGTATTGAAGTAGATAAGGAGGATGTGCTAGATATTCTTGAGGGTTTGAAGTTAGATAAGTCCCCTGGGCCGGATGGGATTTACCCTAGGATTCTGTGGGAGGTGAGAGAGGCGATTGCAGAGCCTCTGGCTCTGATCTTCAGGTCATCATTGGTTATAGGTATAATGCCGGAAGACTGGAGGATAGCGAATGTGGTCCCATTGTTCAAGAAGGAGAATAGAGATTTTCCTGGGAATTATAGACCAGTGAGTTTTACTTCTGTTGTGGGCAAAGTATTGGAAAGAATTATTAGAGATAGGATTTATAGTTATTTAGAGAGAAACGAATTGATTGGGGATAGTCAGCATGGTTTTGTGAAGGGTAGGTCGTGCCTTACTAACCTTATTGAGTTTTTTGAAAAAGTGACCAATGAGGTGGATGGGGGTAAGGCGGTTGATGTGGTATATATGGACTTTAGTAAGGCGTTTGATAAGGTGGCCCATGGAAGACTTCTGCAGAAAATGCAGATGTATGGGATAGAGGGTGATTTAGCTAATTGGGTTAGGAATTGGCTAGCAGATAGAAGACAGAGGGTGCTGGTTGATGGGAGATATTCATCTTGGAGTTCGGTGACAAGTGGTGTACCTCAGGGGTCTGTTTTGGGGCCCCTGCGGTTTGTAATTTTTATAAATGAGCTGGATGAGGGTATTGAAGGATGGATTAGTAAATTTGCAGATGACACTAAAGTCGGTGGAGTGGTAGATAGTGAAGAGGGGTGTTCTAGTTTGCAGAGAGCCTTGGACAAGTTGCAGAGCTGGGCCGAGAGGTGGCAAATGGAGTTTAATGTGGAAAAGTGTGAGGTAATTCACTTTTGCAGGAATAACAAATGTGTAGAGTATAGGACTAATGGTAGGACTCTTAATAGTGTTGAAGAACAGAGGGATCTTGGTGTATATGTGCATAGACCCCTGAAAGTTGGCAATCAAGTCGAAAAGGTTGTTAAGAAGGCATACGGAGTCCTAGCTTTTATTGGTAGGGGGATTGAATTTCGGAGCTGCAACGTCATGTTGCAACTGTACAAAACTCTAGTGCGGCCGCACTTGGAGTATTGTGTACAGTTCTGGTCCCCGCATTATAAGAAAGATGTGGAGGCATTGGAGAGGGTACAGAGTAGGTTTACCAGGATGTTGCCTGGTATGGAGGGCAGGTCTTATGAAGAGAGGCTGAGGGATTTGAGGTTGTTTTCGTTAGAAAGAAGGCAGCTAAGAGGAGACCTCATTGAAACATATAAGATGATCAGAGATTTAGATAGGGTGGTCAGTGATAGCCTTTTTCCTAGGATAGAGAAAGCTAGCACGAGGGGACATAGCTTTAAATTAAGGGGTGGTAGTTATAGGACAGATGTCAGAGGTAGGTTCTTTACCCAGAGGGTGGTAAGCGTATGGAATGCCTTGCCTGCTGCAGTTGTAGATGTGCCAAGTTTGGTGGCGTTTAAGAGATTAGTAGATAAGTTTATGGTTGAAAAGGGAATCGTTTAGGTTCGAGGGTCATTGCTTTTTCTTAATTGGTCAGCGCAACATCGAAGGCCGAAGGGCCTGTTCTGCGCTGTAATGTTCTATGTTCTATGTTCAAGTCTGTACTAGCCACTGAGGCCCTATTCCTGTAAAGCTCATTTATCCTGCTAATCCCCCTGACACTAAGTGGTCAATCCACCTAACCCACACCGTGGTAGAAAACTGGAGTACCCGGAGGAAATTCATGCAGACACAGGTAGAATGTGCAAAGTCCACACGGATAGAGACTTGAGGCTGGGATTGAACTTAGATCCCTGTCACAGTGAAGCAGCAGTGCGAACCATTTAGAGTTCACTAATAATTCATGTTCCAGTGGAAAAGCCCACAGAAAGTTTGCGGGGAAGTGTAAAGATAATGAATGACTCATGCAAGATCTGGGCTAATGCTGTAAACAGGATATAAGAGCAATGAGCAGAAAGACCAAAGAATATGGATGGGTTTCTAGATTTTATGATGTTGGTCACTTTCCAAGATTTAGAAATGATTTTTGGGAATCCAGATTAAAACATGTAAAGTTAAACAGTTATTTATAGGGAAGAATCCAACAAGTTGCAAGAACATAGGATCAGGAAGGGGCCATTTATCTCCATGAGTCTGTTCTAGTATACAATAAGTTCATGGCTGATCTACAATCCAGTTCCACACTTGCCTTTGCCCTCATATCCCTTGGCTAATGATGTCTACCAAACACTGTTTCAAATGAACATTATATCTGGTTTTAATGACCATTTATGGAAGAAAGTTTCAAGTTTCTAACACCTTTTACATGAAGAAATTGTTTTGTACTTTTGCTTTTGAAAAGCTTGCATTAGTCTTTTCTCGACTATATATCCCAGAAATTCTTGAATTAGCAGAAATAGTTTTGACTAATCTCCCTCTCTTTTCCCCAGAAACTTCATCCCCTAACTTTCTAAATTCTAGGGAATATAGCCTTGGTTTGTGTAGGCTTCCTCATAAGCAATGAGACTAGGTACCATTCTAATACATTTAAACTGCATTCTCCTCAAATTCAATATGTCTTTCCCAAAGTATGGTGCGTAGAATTCCCATAATACTCTATGTGTTGTCTAACTGGGATTTTGTATAGCTGCAGTATGCCTTCAATCTCTTGCGTCCTATTCTTCCAGATGTAAAGGCCAACTTTCCTCATACTTATTTGAGTATTTTTAGGTACAGTAGGTATAATTTCCAATAAGCAAAAGGATTAATTCATACCAAGCTTTACTTAGCCGCACTCAGTCAATTCAATCCCCGTAGGTCCATGCTATATTAGTTAATCTTGATCAAATACCTCAAGCACTCGAGGTAGATGTTTGAAGATAATTGTGGTTACAAACTGCTGGTGGCCAGAACAGTCACTCTGTCCAATAGGTGTGCAAAATGTGTACTGACAGCTGACTATTACAGCTTTGATCAGTCAGACTGTGTTCCAATTGACAACTAGCTTTTATCTTTTGGCTGAACTTCATGGCTAAGTGGTTTGAGTGATGCACTTGAACCTATGCAAAACACAATCATTAATCAGAACAGATAACCAGAATAACAGATTGATTGCTCACCCATAGCTCCAACATCTTTGGCCACTTGATGAATTTTCTGGATTGATAAACTCACTGTAAGGTTCAGCTACGACTATTGGTCTGCTTTGTCAAAGAGTCAAAGTCAAAGAGCAACACAGCACGGGAAACAGGCCCTTCGGCCCAACGAGCCCGCGCCGCCGTCATAACTTTATAGTAACAATTCCATTTTCTTATTCTAATTTTAGGTTATTCCTAATATGGAAGGATCTCAATATAGGGTCAATTTGTTTCCCAATCAGCCTAAGAGCGAATTTTTGGGATGTGGGAGGAAACCGGAGCGCCCGGAGAAAACCCACGCAACCACGGGGAGAACTCGCAAACTCCCGCAGACACCGGCCCAATTCCAAGTGTCTGCACAGCTACAGCGATAGTCACTGAGCTGTCATGGTGCCCTTCAGATGGTCCAGATAAAGCACTCATTTACGACATGAAGCACCAGGCAACCCATGAATCAACATCCAAGAGCTGTCCTCACACCACCTGCCGAATGCATGCTCCTTGATGGTCAAGTATGGACCGAATTACCTGTGGAAAAAAAGTCATAATTAAACAGTCCTACTATATCCCTCTATCTGCATAACGCTCATGTGGCTGTCCAAGAGACCCTTAAACAGCCCTAGCGTGCCTGCTCCCACCACCTTACTCGGCAGTTCATTCCACACCCCCACTACCCTTTGTGTGAAAAACTGCCCTCTAATATTCGTCTTATACATAGCCCCCCTCACCCTATGGCCATGACCCCTCGTCCTATCCATTTCTGAAGGTGGAAAAAGTTTACCACCATTTACTCTATCTATACCCCTTATAATCTTATACACCTCTATGAGATCCCCTCTAAGCCGACATCTTTCAAGGGAAAACAACCCCAGTCTATTCAATCGTTCCTCATAAGACAGTCCTTCCATACCAGGCAGCATCCTGGTAAACCTCCTCTGCACTCTCTCCAAGGACTCCACATCCTTCCGGTAGTACAGCAACCAGAACTGGATGCAGTATTCCAAGTGAGGCCTAACCAACGTTCTATACAATTGCAACATCAAACTCTTACTCTTGTATTCTATACCCCTTCCTATGAAGGCTAACATACCATACGCTTTCTTTATCACCTTCTCCACCTGTAAAGACACCTTCAGAGACTTGTGAACCTGCACCCCCAGGTCTCTCTGCGTCTCTATACTCCGAATAGTTTTACCTTTTATCCTATAACTCTTTTCTACATTTTTCCGGCCAAAATGCATCACCTCGCATTTATCCGGATTAAATTCCATTTGCCATCTATCTGCCCAGTCTACCAGCCTATCTATGTCCTGTTGTATTGTCTGGCACTGCTCCTCAGTCCCCGCCAATCCAAGCATCTTAGTGTCATCAGCAAATTTGCTGATCTCACCACCTACCCCAACTTCCAAGTCGTTTATGTAAACCACAAATAGAAGAGGACCCAGTACTGAGCCTTGTGGCACTCCACTAGTGACAGGCCTCCAGTCGGAAAAAGAGCCTTCCTTTTGTTGAGTATTAACTCTCTCCTCATAATTTACCATTGAAAATGTTCATCCTTCTCTACTCTATGAGATGGTTTTCTGTAGAAATTTATCAAATTGTTCAATTTTCAGCCATTGAGGATTTCCAGGTGCTATAAATTGTGTTTTTATTTTTGTTAATTTTTTTTTCAATACAACAGTTTGCCAATTTTAATAATTCAGCATTTTGTTATTTTCTGGGTTGTTTTAATGAGCAAATTCTATTTTTATCATTTGGGTTTAACAAACAGCAACGCATGATAGCAGATTGACTCACAGTCACAAAATCAAAGAATCTTTACAGCGCAGAAGGTGACCATTTGGCCCATTTAGTTTGCACTGGCTCTTTGAAAGAGCATTGTACATATTGTCCAAATCCCCTGCCTTATCCCAGTAACCAGCACATAATAGCAAGAACAAGGGTTTGAACACTGATCCCTGGGGATCTTCACTACCAACCTTCCCCCGTCTGAAAAACAACCATTTATCACTGCTCTCTTTTTCCTGTCACTTAGCTAATCCCTTATCCAAGTGCCTACTTTCTCTCTTATTCTCTGTGTTAGAATTTTGCTTACAAATCTGTTGTGTAGCAATGCATTAAATATCTTTTAAAAATCCATATACATCGCATCAGCAACGTTACCCTTAGTACCCTTCCCTGTTACCTCATCAAACAAATCCAGTAAGTTATTTAAATATGATTTTCTCTTCATGAATCCATGCTGGTTTTCCTTGATTATCCTGCACTTGTCCGAATGGTTATTGATTTTGTCTGAAACTACAATTTCTAGAAGGTTGCCTACTACTAAAATCAAACTCACTGGTCTATTGTTTCTTTCTTTATCTTTGCAGACCTTTGTCATCACATTTGACAACATTTCCTTTCTTTGTATCACCTGAAAGTTTTGAAATTATGCTCTGAGCACCACAATCTGTATCAGGAAGAGCAAGTGTTCTAACAGTGATCCCTAACGGGACAGGGATGGTTTCACTTGCATTGTCTTTCCATTAACCCAAATGTCTGAATAATATTAATTTTTGGTGCCACTTCATCAGCATTTCTTTAATATTCCTTTAACTTGATGGTTGCTTCCCCTGTAACCCTCTGAAAGAACTGCCTTTAAACCCCACTCACCAGTACCTCACCTTTTTTTTTTCGCAAATTGTTCGTACGATGTGGACGTCCCTGGCTGGGCCCATCCTGAACTGACCTCCCTTTCAGAGGGCATTTCAGAATCATCCACTTTGCTCGTGAATCTGGAGTCACGTATAAGGACAGCAGATTTCCTTCTCTAAAGGTAATTAGTAAACCAGATGGGTTTCTATAAAAATTGACAATGGTTTCAAGGTTATCGTTAGACTTTTAATTTCAGATTTTTAAAATTAAATTCAAATTTCAGCATCTGCCTTGATAGGATTTGAACGCAGGTCCCCAGAGTATTATGCCAGGTTCCTCAATAATAAGTCTGTTACAATACCACTAGGCCACTATCTTCCCTAAGGGTGATGATAAAACACAGCACGTTATTCCCAGTTTCCTCTCTTCAAAATTGAAATGATTCAGGTTATTTCTTTTCTTTACCTTTTCATGGTTGTAAGAGTCAGTATTGTTGCCCATCCTTAACCTGAGTGTCTTGCTTGGCCATTTGAGGGCTAACCATATTGCCACAGGTCAGTCAGACTAGGTATGGGTGATAGATTTTCTTCCCTAAGAGGCATGAGTGAACCTGACATGTTTTCACAGAAATTGATGATAAATCCATCGTCACCATAACTGAGACTAATTTTCAATTCTAGATTTTGTTAATTGAATTTAAATTCCACCAGCTGCCCTTGTGGGATTTGAACCCATGTCACCAGACCATTAGCCTGGGCCTCAGGATTATGAATCCCATGGCACTACCACTATGCCACCATCTCCCCTGGCTGCAAAGTTTGTCCCCATTCCACATCTACACATTTGTATTTCAATGTGTTCTATCAGAAAATATTAATTTTTGAATTCAAAATCTTAGCAGAAAATATATGCATTAAATTACAGGGTTCAACATTTTCCTTCAATCATTGTCTTCTATGGAATTATAGAATATGTGGCCATTTGGCCAATTGCGTGTGCTGCTTCCTTCCAACAACTATGCAGATAGCACTGTTTATTTTATTTACTAGTGTCACAAGTCTGTTTACATTAACACTGCAATGAAGTTACTGTGAAGAGCCCTTAATCACCACACTCCACTATTCGGATACATTGAGGAAGAATTTAGCATGGCCAATCCACCTAGCCAGTATGTCTTTCAGACTGTGGAAGGAAACCGGAACACTCAAAGGAAATCCATGCATAAACAGGGAGAACATGCAGACTCTGCACAGACAGTGACCCAAGCTGGGAAGTGAATACAGGTCCCTGACACTGTCAGGCAGCAGTGCTAACCACTGTGCCACTATATCACCCCTTCTAACGAATGTGGCATCAGGATTCAAAACAGCTCCACCCAGATGAAGGAATACCAGGATGTATATCAAGAAGAGTAAGGTTCCTAACATGATCCCAGGCATAACATCTGTAATTCTCCGGTCATCAGGCACCGCTCCTTTCTCTAAGGAAGACTGGAAGATTATCACTGAATCAGGTTCTGAAAAAGAGGGATAAAGCAAGTTCCAGAACTTTGAAGACTCTTGCCTTCAGAGATTCAAAAATAGCAAACATGTGTTCATTCCTAACCCCACAAAAAGGATCTACTCGGTTTCATTATTGGAAAATTACTCAGCACTTTACTGAGAACTCTGTTTTGGGAATTCTGCCATTTCTGCCAGCTCACAGTGATGTAATTTACCCATGCAAATTAAACAACTTCTTTTTAAAAAATCAGATGAACCTTTTTATCATGTATGGTATTGAACGATAATAAAAACCATAAATTGCAATGTGTGGCAATGACCAGAAACCAAATTAATTTGAAAACATATTGATCAAAAATGTAGAACTGGGTGGCACAGTGGGTTAGCACTGCTGCCTTGCAGCACCAGGGAGCCAGCTTCAATTCCTGGCTTGGGTCACTGTCTGTGTGGAGTCTGCACATTCTCCCCATGTCTTCGTGGGTTTCCTTCCACAGTTCAAGATGTGCAGGTTACATGGATTGGCCATGACAAATTGTCCCTCGGAGAGATTAGCTGGGACAAAAGTGAGGCCTTATGGGTGTCGGGCCTGGGTGGTATTGCTGGGTGCAGGCTGGATGGGCTCAATGGCCTCCTTCAGCAGTATAGGGGAATCTGTGATACTTGGTTTTAATTTTAGTTTTTTTGGGGAATTGGTAGATTTGGAATCCTCCCGTGTTCCTTACAATTACCCGTCCCCTTACTCCCACCAGCCTCCCTTAACAACACCATTTATTTCTGTGTAACTCTGCACCCAGTAGAAGTGAATTAAATTTGTTTAATGACGCCCTTTTCATAGCTGATGGGATGAAATCTGCGGAACTTTTTTTGAGATGATTGTACAATTTTAAAACACTGAATGCACTCAACTCAGGCACAGCACAAGTCCCTCCCCGCCGTACTGGCAACTCACGGTCTACAAAACTCACAGGAGAAGTGGAAACAGATGAAGAATACTCTCTGCCAAAGTGTGAGAGGCACAGACACACACACAGACACAGAGAGACAAGAGACAGAGGGAAGAGCTCCAAACAATCCAGCAGCTGGGAAGGAGATAGCTTTTGATGGAGATATTGATTTGCTGATGTTTGCACTGAGATGTAAACTACAATAAACCTGCCGCTTGCGAGAGAGAAACGGAAAGGAGAATTTAGAATTTTGCTTCCAGACTCGAACGGGGACAATTCGGCTGCTGGTGAGACAGGAATCTTAGTGGCGAGATGAATGGGGTCGGAGGATTCTGGAATGCCACAAATTCAGATCATGGGCTCGAAACCGAGAAAGTGCGAGTTGTGGAGATCGCAATGAACACAGCGTTCTGACCAAGCGGGAAATAAATATCAAAATATCACGCTGCAAGACTTCATAACCAAGGTTACTTTTGCCCAGAGGAGCCAGCGGTGTTTGTGTTTGAACTGGAGTGGGGGGCGGGGGGGTGATCACCCACACGCCTGGGGAGGGGTAAAGTTTCTGGCAGTATGTCAGACCCGCTTCCCTCCTGGGATGTGCTACATGTGGTTTATATTGTTGTAGAGGTGCTGATCGCAGTGGCCTCGGTGCTGGGCAATGTGCTGGTGTGCTGGGCAGTGAAAATAAACCGGGCTCTCAGAGACACCACCTTCTGCTTCATCGTCTCTCTGGCACTGGCTGATATTGGGGTGGGGGCTTTAGCAATCCCCGTGGCCATCACCATCAGCCTGGGTTTAAGGACCCATTTCTACAGCTGCCTCTTTATAACCTGCATCCTGATAACATTGACGCAAAGCTCCATCCTTTCCCTGTTGGCTATTGCTGTGGATCGTTACCTACGAGCCAGGATCCCCACCAGGTAAAAATTTCATCCCTCTACCTCCTTTGTCAATCACCCTGTCTTTCTGAAAATAGAACATGTTGATATATGAAGTCATCCAATCAGTTCTAACTGGAACACATACTGTATTTATTCTTTCACTCTAAGTTATAAGAACATAAGAAGCAGGAGCAGGAGTCGGTGGTATGGTCCCTCGAACCTGCTCCACCATTCAATAAGATCATGGCTGATCTTTTCATGAACTCAGCTCCACTTAACCCAACCCCCCCCCCCCCCCGCCTCACCATAACACTTAATTCCTTTACTGTTCAAACATTTATCTACCCTTGCCTTAAAAACATTCAGTGAGGTAGCCTCAACTGCTTCACTGGACAGAGAATTCCACAGATTCACAACCCTTTGTGTGAAGAAGTTCCTCCTCAACTCAGTCCTAAATCTGCTCCCCCTTATTTTGAGGCAATGCCCCCTAGTTCGAGTTTCACCTGCCAATGGAAACAACTTCCCTGCTTCTATCTTATCTATTCCCTTCATAATCTTAGATGTTTCTGTAAGATCTCCCCTTATTCTTCTGAATTCCAATGAGTATAGTCCCAGTCTACTCAGTCTCTTCTTGTAAGCCAACACCTCAACTCCAGAATCAACCTAGTGAATCTCCTCTGCACCCTCTCCAGTGCCAGTATATCCTTTCTCAAGTAAAGAGACCAAAACTGTACACAGTAACTCCAGATGTGGCCTCACCAGCACCATAACTCCAGATGTGGCCTCACAGCTGCAACATAACCTCACTCTTTTTAAACTCCAAGCCTCTGGCAATGAAGGACAGCATTCCATTTGCCTTGTTAATTACCTGCTGTATCTGCAAATCAACTCGTTGAGATTCCTGCACAAGGACACCCAGGTCCCTCTGCACAGCAGCATGCTGCAATTTTTTACCATTTAAATAATAGTCTATTTTGCTGTTATTCCTACTAAAATGGATGACCTCACATTTACCAGTGTTATACTCCATCTGCCAGACCCTTGCCCATTCACTTAGACTATCTATATCCCTTTACAGACTTTCAGTGTCCTTGCACACTTTTCCCTGGCACTCATCTTTGTGTCATCTATGAATTTTGACACGCTACCTCAACTCCAAATCATCTATGTAAATTGTAAACAATTGTGGTCCAACACTAATCCCTGAGGCACACCACTAGTCACTGATCGCCAACTAGAAAAATATCTATTTATCTCCATTCTTTGCTTTCTGTTAGTTAACCAATCCTCTCTCCATGCTAATACATTACCCTAACACTGTGCACCTTTATCGTATGCAACAGTCTTTGTGCGGCATCTTGTCAAATGCCTTTGGGAAATCCAGATACACCACATTCACAAGTTCCCCGCTGTCCACTGCACATGTAATGTTCTCAAAGAATTCCACCAAATTAGTCAAACATGATCTTACCTTCATGAACCCATGCTGCATCTTACCAATCGGATAATTTATATCCAGATGTCTTGCTATCTCTTCCTTGATGATAGATTCAAGCATGTTTGCTACTAAAGAACTTAAGCTAACCAGCCAATAGTTACCTGCCTTTTGTCTACCCGCTTTTTTTAAAAAGTGGTGTCACGTTTGCTGTTTTCCAGTATGTGGCAACCACCCCAGAATCCAGCGAATTTTGGTAATTTGCTATTTTTCCCGTTATCTCTTTTATACTCTGGGATCCATTCCATCAGGGCCAGGAGACTTGTCTACCCTTAGCCCCATTAATTTGCCCAACTCTACCTCTTTGGTGATAATGATAGTTTCTAGATTTTCACCTGCCACAGCCTTCCTGTCATCAATTTGTGGCATATTATTTGTGTTTTCCATGTGAAAACCGACACAAAATACCTGTTCAATGTCTCAGCCATTTCCTCATTTCCAGTTATTACATTCCTCTTCTCATCCTCTAAAGGACCAATATTTACTTTAGCCACTCTTTTTTGGTTTTATGTATTTGTAGAAACTTTTGTTGTCTGTCGTTATATTCTGGGCTAGTTTACTCTCGTAATTCATCTTACTTTTCTTTATAGTTTTTTTCATGACTTTCAGTTACCTTTAAAGATTTTCTGATCCTCTAGTTTCCCACTAATCCTTGCCACTTTGTGTGCATTTTCTTTCAATCTGATAACCTCCTTTATTTCCTGAGATATCCATGGCTGATTATCTCTTTTTCTGCACTCCTTCCTTATCAGTGTTATATACTTTTGCTCAGCACTGTGAAAGATCACTTTGAAAGTCCTCCACTGTTCCTTAATTGTCCTGATGTAAAGATGCCAGCGTTGAACTGGGATAAGCACAGCAAACACAGGTTAAAGTCCAACCAGTTTATTTGATAGTAATCCCACAAGTTTTCGGAAACTGTGTTCCTTCATCAGGTGTTGTCTGGTTTGACTATAACTTGGTGTTGTGAGACTTCTTATTGTCCACAATTGTCCCATCATCAAGTTATTAACCAACTCCTCCCTCATTCCTCTATAGTCTCCTTTGTTTAAGCACAAGGCACTGGGTTGGATTTTACCTTCTTGCACTCCATCTATATTTTAAATTCAACCATACTGTGATCGCTTCTTCTGAGAAGATCCCTAACTGCAAGATCATTAATTATCCCTGTCGCATTATACAGGAGCAGATCTAGAATAGCTTGCTCCCTTATTGGTTCCATTACAGACCGTTCAAGGAAGCTATCACAGATACATTCTATGAACTCCTGCTCGAGGCTGCCTTGCCTGACCTGGTTTGACCAATTGATATGTAGATTAAAATCCCCCGTGATAACTGCTGTATTTTTACATGCATCAGTTATTTCTCTGTTTATTTCTCACCCCACCGTGATGTTATTATTCAGTAGCCTATAGACAACGCCTATCAGTGACTCATTCTCCTTGCTATTTCTAATTCCCACACAAAATGGATTCAATGTTCATTTTCATAGAACATATAATCACTACTTCCCTGATATCATCCTTAAATATCAGAGTTACACCACCTCCCTAACCTTTCCGTCAATCCCTCCCAACAGTCTGATACCTCTGGATATTTAACTCTTAGTTGTGACCATCCTGCAACCATGTCTGTGTAATGGCCACCAAATCATACTCATTCACAATGATTTGTGCCGTCAACTCATTTACCTTTTTTCGAATGTTGTGAGCATTCAGATAAAGTGTCCTTATGCTAGATTTTGTATCTTCTTTTTGAATTCTAACACTTTCATTAATAACATCTCTTGAGTTCTCCTCCCTTTTAATTTTTTTCCTGACTTGTGGTGTAGTTGGAGCCTTTTCCCCACATTGTGGCCTCACCCCATCCTTCTTGGATTCATATGAACATCTACAGTACTGTTAGGGAAAGAGTTCCAGGAATTTAACCCAACAATAAGCCCTGGATTAGGATGGTGTACGAATTGGAGAGGGACTTGCAGATGGTGGTCTTCCCATGTATCTGTATTCTTCTGCTGAATTTATTAATTTTGTTGGAGATGCATACACCCAGTGAGGATTCCATTACACTGTTGATATTACCTTGTATATTTAGATTTAGAGTCAGTTTCTGATCAATGGCAGCTATTGATAGGGGGGAATTCAGGGTGGTAATATTATTAAATGTTAAGGAGAGATAGTTAGATTCACTCTTGTTGAGATAGTCATTGCCTGGCATTTATGTGACAGAAATGTCACCTGCAACTTATCAGCCCAAGTCTAAATATAGTCCAGGCCTTGCTGCATATGGTCACAGACTAATTCAACATTTGAGGAGTCATGAATCGTGCTGAACATTGTGCAACCGTCAGTGAACATCCCCATTTCTATCCTTATGATAGATAGGATGGAGGTCATTGACAAAACAGCTGAAGATGGTTGGGCTGAGGACACTAACCCTGAGAGACTCCAGCTCCGATGTTCTGGAGCTGAGATGATTGACCTCCACCTCCACAACCATCTTCCTTTGTGCCAGTAATGATTCCAACCAATGGAAAGATTTGCCTCTGATTCCCTTTGACATTAGTTTTGCTGGGGGTCCTTGATGCCACACTCAGTCAAAAGCTGTCTTGATGTTACTCTCACTTTACTCTTGACTTCAGCTGGTTTGTCCATGGTTGGACCAATTCTGTAATGAAGTCGGGAGCTGTGTGACCCTCGCAGAACGTGAACTGTCAATCAGTGAGACGGTTATTGCTGAATAAGTGCCCCTCGATAACACTGTCAAATGACCTGTTTCACCACATTGTTGATGATAAAGAATCAACAGGCAGAGCAGTCATTGACCAAATTGGATTTGTCATGTTTCTTGTGGACAAGACAAACCTGGGTAATTTTCAACATTGCAGCTATAGGGCAGTGGTGTATGTGAACTGGAACAGTTCAGTTTTGTATCTGAACTGGAACAGTTTAGTGTTGTGTCTGTACTGGCACTGGACTCTCCCATCGCTAAGAATGGTGATATTTGTGGTTTGTTTAATTGTTCACCACCTATTTGTTCAGGACTGGATATGGCTGGGTTGCTGACCCATTGTTTGTAGGATCATTTAGCTGTATCTATCACTTACTGCTTCTGCTGTTTTGCATATAAGTTGAAGTTTCATTAGTTGACATCTGATTTTTAGGCATGCCAGGTGCTGATACTGCCACGCGTCCTGCATACCTCATTGAAGCAGCGTTGATGTCTGGGCTTGGTGGTAATGGCAGAGTGGGAATTGTGCCATGTCCTTAGTTACAGGTTGTGATTGAATACAATTCTGCTGCTGCTGGTGCCCTGTTGTGTCAAATGGATGCCCAGTTTTCAGCTGCTAGATCTGTTCTGTATCTATCCCATTGTGCACAGTGTTAATGCCACACCAAGTACTTTTGTTTTACTCTTTCATGGAATATTGGGTGTCATTGGCATTTGAACTCAATGGCTTGCTACCCATTTTAAAGGAGATTTCATTTGTCACATGTAGTCCAGACTAGGTAAGAACAGCAGATTTCCTTTCTAAGGGACATTGGTAAACCAGGTGGTTTTGTGCCAAACAGATGTCTTCATGACAATACTAAGTCCAGAACTTTGATTTATCCATTGAATTGACAATGAAATCTCTGTTATGCAGCACCCTGCCAATAGAATTCTCTATTAGCTGGGATTTTGTGTTAAGGTCTATTGGGTGGTGTTTTTGACTGAATCTGTCTCACTTGCAGATCATTGTTATCAGTGATCTGTCTTTATTGTGGTCTCAGTCTCCTATTATTGGCCTTCATGTACCCTCAACACGTGTCATTAGATGCATATATTCCTGCATCTCTTGTGAGATATCAACAAGATGATATCTTGGGATCACCTTGGAGCTTTCTGACTGGATGAAAATATAGGACTTTTCTCACATCTTAATTAACCATAATGTATGATTAATTTGTATTCCTGGAGTATACCAGAAAACAGATTTTTATACATTAATTATTTGAAATCACTTCCACCAGTTACTATGGTTTCAAACACAGATCCCCAGCTTAGTTCCAGTGACACTATCATCATGCCACCATCATAATGATGGCAGGTAAGTTGGTGAGGATGGGTTCAAGTGACATGAACGACAGATAAGATCGTGCCGAGAACGTAAGTTAGAATAATTAATTCAATAACAAAAGCAATAACAAACCATTTGCAGAAAGTGAAATAAATCAAAGGAAAGAAAACTGGATTAAGATAGGCTGATAAAAAAGTTACATTTTCAACTTTTAGATTTTCCAACAATAATTCAAATCTGAAGAAATGCAACTGGAGATGTTATGACAGCCATAAAGGTCACAAGGAATCATCAGTAGATCTCCTGGTGAACTTCATTGAGTATGAGAGGATGCTCACCCGGTGGGAATGGTCAGTGGGGTTTTTAAACCTATTATTGTTGTAGATCCTGAGGTGAAGACTAACTGACTCCAAGCTGTAAGTGTGGCTCCTTCCTTTGGTGCACAATAATGGGTGTTGATGACAGGAAACTGATGTTTGTCTGAATTACAACACGAGGCTTGTAAAAGTTTTAGTGCCTGATAGAACTTTTTTGTCAAAGATTATGACTTATCATACTGTTCAAAATTTTCCAACACCAGATTGGATCTTTTCCGATGAGTTTAGCAGATATCTATCACAAAAGTACTTCAACTTTGTGCACTTCAATACTAATTATCAAGACAAGAATCATTTAATAGCAAAATCTCCAGAAGATCAAGGTAACCAGGGTAACAAGCTCCTGAATTTCACATACAGTTCTGTTCAGTTTATACTTCTGTCTTCATGTCCTCACTTTTATTTCACCCACAAAATCTGGACCAATATATTTACATAAACACACACATAATCTCAACACACTAACCTGAGCAAAACCTTTCCTGTGTAATATACAAGTATTATTAGATTGGTCATGTGTTTTCCTTGTTGGAGGATAATGTGAAGATGGATAGTTACAAATAAATAAAAGGAGACAAATGGATAAATATTGCAATGTGAAATTAAGTTTAGTGATATGCAACCTCATGTGTATTTTTGTGCTGTTATCAAAATGCATTATTTTTATCTGGTTGGATTCAATTTGGATTCAATATTCAGTTTGAACAAAATAATATGAAAATGTTAAACTGACAATAAATAAGTAGGTATTTCGGAAAGTATTAAAAAAATTACTTGAATACAATCAATCATGAGAATGTTAACAGTCACTGACTCAATCCAATAGCCTCTTCTTCCTCATGTAAAAGTCTTGGTATAAGCTGGAGCATTATTCCATTGCCAGCATCACCTCTCTAATAGTAATTAGAACGTAGAACATAGAAAAAAACTACAGCACAAACAGGCCCTTCAGCCCACAAGTTGAGCCGATCATATCCCTACCTACTAGGCTTACCCATAAACCTCAATCCTATTAAGTCCCATGTACTCATCCAGAAGTCTCTTAAAAGATGTTATCAAATTTGCCTTCACCACCACTGCCGGCAGCCGATTCCACTCACCCACTACCCTCTGAGTGAAAAACTTATCCCCTGACATCTCCTCTGTACCTACTCCCCAGCGCCTTAAACCTGTGTCTTCTTATAGCAATCATTTCAGCCCTGGGAAAAAGCCTCTGAGAATCCACCTGATTTATACCTCTCAATATCTTATAAACCTCTATCAGGTCACCTCTCATCCTTCGTCTCTCCAAGGAAGAGACCGAGCTCCTTCATACTATCCTCATAGGGCATGCCACCCAATCCAAGCAACATCCCTGTAAATCTCCTCTGTACCTTTTCAATAGCTTCCACATCCTTCCTGTAATGAGGCGACCAGAACTGAGCACAGCAATTCTTTTGGTGTGAGCTGTACTAGTATCAGCAGAGTCCGAATCCACAGTCAAATCTAATAATATCTTCACCTAAACCCAAAATGCATAGTTTGCAGTTCACAGTGGTGCTAATTGGATTAGAATGGGGACGTTAGTTGAATTTTGCCTCCAACAAGCCTGGAACCCTGAGGCCAATTGCAATGCCCCTTGACTGAGATCAATTAACTCTAAATGAGTAAGGAATTCCCCTGTTACTTTTCCTCATCAATAGGGTTCAGTACTGTGTTATACACTTATTTATTGGACCATTAATGGAGATAAATTACTTAAGCAAGAGTTAATTGAGCTTTGTGAAGTAATTAGAAATTCACTGTTGTGAATAAATGAGTGGCATGGTAGCACAGAGGTTAATACTACAGCCTCATAGTGCCAGGAACCCGGGTTCAATTCTCAGCTTGGATTATTGTGCAGAGTCTGCACATTCTCCCAATGTCTAAATGGGTTTCCTCCGGGTGCTCTGGCTTTCTCCCACAGTCCAGAAGATGTTCTGGTCAGGCGTATTTGTAGGGGGGAGGTATATGAAAAAGAGTAGACCTATTAAGAGTATAGAAACGCAGAGAGATCTGGGGGTGCAGGTGAACAAGTCTCTAAAGGTGTCAGAGCAAGTGGAGAAAGTTGGGAAGAAAGCATATAGTATGTTAGCCTTTATAGGAAGGGGTATAGAGTACAAGAGCTGGCCTTTAATGTTGCAGTTGTATGAAACGTTGGTTAGACCTCATTTGGAATACTGCGTCCAGTTCTGGTCGCCCTACTACTGGAAGGACATGGAGACGCCGGAGAGAGTGCAGAGGAGGTTTACAAGGATGCTGCCTGGTATGGAAGGTCTGAGTTACAAGGAGAGATTAGGCAAATTGGGACTGTTTTCCTTAGAAAGACGTAGACTTAGAGGAGATCTAATAGAGGTGTACAAGATTATGAGGGGTATAGATAGAGTAAACAGGGTTAAGCTTTTTCTTGGATGGACTCTAATAGCACGAGGAGTCATGGCTTAGGGTGAGGGGAGTAAGGTATAATTTGGATGCTAAAGGGAGTTTTTTCACATAGAGGGTGGTGTGGGTATGGAATGCGCTGCCAAGTAAAGTGGTGGAGGCAGGTACTCTGGAGTTATTTAAGAAATACTTAGATGGGCACATTAACAGAATGGGAATGGAGGGGTATAGAAAACTGATTTAAAATAGGGATCATGAGCCTTGGGAGTCCCTGGGAAGTGTGTAAATAGATGATGATATTGATGTACTTGTTTTTATCCTACAGGTGCTTTGGTCCACCTTGTTGTCTAACGAGGGGCATACACGCGATGGGTCGTGAGAGGGCTGCTCTTGGATTTTTTCGAGAGTATCCTAGTGCTTCACGTCGTTAGTGTACACTTGACCTGGACCATTTGATGGGCAACACGACAGCTCAGTGACTATCGCTGTGCTGTGCAGATACATGGATTTGGGCCTGTGTCTGTGGGAGTTTGCGCATTCTCCCCGTGCTTGCGTGGGTTTTCTCCGGGAGCTCCGGTTTCCTCCCACATCCCAAAGATGTGCTCTTAGGCTAATTGGCAAAACAAATTCTCCCTAAATTGTCTCAAATTTGGTTATTAATCCATAGATCTATAAACATAGACAGGGATCACGGGTAGAGGTGGGAACATTGGGGTGGCAGCACGGGCTCGTTGGGCCGAAGGGCCTGTTTCCCGTGCTGTTTTGTTCTTTGTTCTTTTGTTGTTTGTATTGACCACGCTAAATCCCCTCACAATGTACGTATACTGACGCTGGAGTGTGGCGATTAGAGGATTTTTACAGTAACTTCATGTCAGCCAATTGTGAAACTAAGAAATAAACTTATATTTATTTCGTATTTAAAATTATTTAAAATTAATCCTTTATACCACACAATTTTCCCCTCCCACACACCAAAAATCCGTTCCTCTTTGATCCCTTGTGTATTCCTCCCCCTACTGAATCACTGTCTTCACTTGCCTGGTCCCACATCCTAAAATTCTCTCACACTCTCTATCTACTCCTCTTAAATCTTTCTGAGATGCCATCCCTTTTATAAATCACTTGGTCACCCTTCCTCATGCATCTGCTTTTGTTCAATACCCACGTGCATGATGCTATTGAAGCACTTTGGGATATTTTCTATATTACAAGTGCTAATTAACTGACTTTGTTTTTAACTCAATGGCAATTCATATTAATCACAGTCTCAACCTTGTTTTTACATGGAAAAATATTGTTCATGTTCTTCAACAGGTATAGGATTATTGTTACACAAAAGAGAGCTTGGATTGCTGTTGGAATCTGCTGGCTTGCATCAATATTGATTGGGTTAACTCCAATGTTTGGCTGGCACAACAGAAGCAATGACATGGTGCAAAAGGAGGAAGTGAATTCCAGCTACAAGTACATTGAATGCAATTTTACAAAGGTGATCAGAATGGATTACATGGTGTACTTCAATTTCTTTGGGTGGGTGCTCTTGCCTTTGGTCATCATGCTTGGCTTGTATATTGAAATATTTTGTATAATTAGGAAGCAACTGAATAAGACTACCAATGCTACGGACTCGAAAAGGTATTTCGGGAAAGAGCTCAAACTTGCAAAATCCCTGGCTTTAGTTTTATTTCTGTTTGTTGCCTGCTGGATCCCTTTGCACATTCTAAATGTTATTTGGTATTTTCACCCCCAGTATGGTATTCCAAAACTTGCTTTGTGCATTGGAATATTTATGTCCCACGCAAATTCAGCAGTAAATCCAGTGATATATGCTTTTAAGATAAAGAAATTCAGGAAAACATTCCTTCAGATTTGGAATGGATATGTTTTATGCAAAACAAACAACTTAAACATGTATAGTTTGGATGGTCATTTTACTGAAAACAATGTTAATAGCAGTGTTTGATTATAATTCTGAGGGCAAAACTTAACAGATTTTTATATAAAGCAACAAGCAAAGAACACCTCGATGTTCCCACTTCTACCCGTAATCCCTGTCTATGTTTATAGATCTATCTCATCAAGGAATGTTGCAATAGAATTCTGTCATATAGCTCTATTCTAATTACATTAAATATTAATTGTACTGCAAAATATAAAGAAAATTGAGATTTTTAAACAGTGAACTATAGTAGTTTTCAGCACATGCTATTGAAAAAAAGTCTACATTCACAAAGTACTTCAGACAGCAATACATCAGAGATATTCTGTTTTGCTGCATCGCTGATGACTGGAACACATTCATTTCACATTTATTGATTAGCCCACTCATGTTTCCGCTCTTTACAGATTACTCTCTGGAGGATGCGATCATTAGTCTTTCAAATTTATTGAAGCTTTTTATTGGAAAATCTACTGTTGAAGTTGGACAGAGATGGTTCTTCTATTTGTCTAATGATGTAATGGGAGGAGATTTCCCATCCCGCCCATCACTGGAGCCACAGCAGACGACGGGTGGGGGGGTCGGGCAGAGGATGGGTGGCTAGGAGGACATAGCATGCAAAGGTCTCTTGACCTCAGATAGGATTTTGGGGCAAGTGCAGCTGGAAAATCTCACCCACTGAGCAGAATTCTCCAGCTGCACTAGTCTGAAAGCTGAAAATTCCCACCTGTCAGTGGGGTTTCACATTGTCCACAAACTAAAATTCCAATGGAATACAAATAAAGAACAAAGAACAGTACAGCACAGGAAACAGGCCCTTCGGCCTTCCAAACCTGTGCTGCTCATTGGTCGAACGAGACCATTCGTTTGTATCCCTCCATTCCCAGTCTGCTCATGTGACTATCCGGGTAATTCTTAAATGATCCCAGCGTGTCTGCCTCCACTACCCTGCTTGGCAGCACGTTCCAGGCCCCCACCACCCTCTGTGTAAAAAAACTTTCCTCTGATATCTGAGTTATACCTCACTCCTCTCACCTTGAGTCTGTACTCCTTGTCATCACCACCTGGGAAAAAGCTTCCCACTGTTCACCCAATCTATATCCTTCATAATTTTGTACACACTTTTAGGTCTCCCCTCATTCGCCGTCTTTCCAGGGAGAACAGTTTACCCAATCTCTCCTCATTGCTAAGACCCTCCATACCAGGCAACATCCTGGTAAACCTCCTCTGCACTCTCTTTAAAGCCTCCACGTTCTTCTGATAATGTGGCGACCAGAACTGGACGGAGTATTCCAAATGTGGCTGCTCGTCCTGCAGTCTTATCAACTGCTCCTTAAAAGACTCCCACATGCCAGATGTGGATTTACCCTCGAACAGCCTCTCCCAATCAACGGCCACCAATTCCTGCCTAATCCGGCTATAGATAGCCTTCCCCCAATTTAGCACCCTACCCGTAGGACAACACTCATCCTTGTCCATTACTATCCTAGAGTTAACAGAATTGTGGTCACTATTTGCTACATGTTCTCCTACTGAAACTTTGATGACCTGACCCTGCTCATTCCCCAATACTAGGTCCAGTACAGCCCCCTCTCTAGTTGGACTATCTACATACTGTTCCAAAAAAATCTTCCAGTGCCCATTTTATAAATTCCTCCCCATCCAGACACCCAGCCCTAAGCACTTTCCAGTCTATATCAGGGAAATTAAAGTCTCCCACTACAACAACCCTATTTTTTCTACACCTATCCAAATGGAAGAATTCCGCTAATATGTTTTGATATGTAGTAAAAACAAAGGCAGTAATTCTTTGGCTGCTCACAGTGGTGGGATTCTCTGGTGTTACTGGCTTCATAATCCCTGCTGTGGGTTTCCAAGGAGTGTGGGGGTGGTTCCAATGGGAATTCCTCTTGGTGGGCTGGATCCAGAAGATCTCACTGCCAGTGAATAGTATGCTGTTTCTTATCGCCAAGAAAAATGCTAGGAGAGGCTAAAGAATCTCGCCCAAAATCATTGGTAATTTGTGTAAGGGAACTTAGATACCATAGATACCATAAGTTCCTACACATAATAAATAAATGTGTAGAGTATAGGGCTAATGGTAGGATTCTTAATAGTGTTGATGAGCAGAGGGATCTTGGTGTATATGTGCATAGATCTCTGAAAGTAGGCAGTCAAGTCGATAAGGTTGTTAAGAAGGCATACGGAGTCTTAGCTTTTATTGGTAGGAGGATTGAATTTCGGAACCGCAACGTCATGTCGCAACTGTACAAATCTCTAGTGCGGCTGCACTTGGAGTATTGTGTGCAGTTCTGGTCCCCACATTATAAGAAAGATGTGGAGGCATTGGAGAGGGTACAGAGGAGGTTTACCAGGATGTTGCCTGGTATGGAAGGCAAGTCTTATGAAGAGAGGCTGAGAGATTTGAGGTTGTTTTCGTTAGAGAGGAGGCGGCTAAGAGGAGACCTTATCGAAGCATATAAGATGATTAGAGGTTTTGATAGGTTGGACAGTGATTGCCTTTTTCCTAAGATGGAGAAAGCTAGCACGAGGGGACACAGCTTTAAATTAAGGGGTGATAGTTATAGGGCGGATATCAGAGGTAGGTTCTTTACCCAGAGGGTGGTTAGGGAGTGGAATGCCCTGCCTGCGGCAGTTGTAGATGCGCCAAGTTTGGTGGCGTTTAAGAGGTTAGTTGATAAGTTTATGGAAGAGAAGGGAATGGTTTAGTTTGGAGGGTCATTGCTTTTTATAATGGTCGGCGCAACATCAAAGGCCGAAGGGCCTGTTCTGTGCTGTAATGTTCTATGTTCTATGTTCTATCTAATTGGATTATTTAGTTATGTCTGAGTTACGAGGAGAGATTAGGCAAATTGGGACTGTTTTCCTTAGAAAGACGTAGACTTAGAGGAGATCTGATAGAGGTGTACAAGATTTTGAAGGGGATTGATAGAGTAAACAGGGTTAAGCTTTTTCCTAGGATGGACTCAAATAGCACGAGGGGTCACGGGCTTAGGGTGAGGGGGGTAAGGTATAATTTGGATGCTAGAGGGAGTTTTTTCACACAGAGGGTGGTGGGGGTATGGAATGCGCTGCCAAGTAAAGTGGTGGAGGCAGGTACTCTGGAGTTATTTAAGAAATACTTAGATGGGCACATGAACAGAATAGGAATGGAGGGGTATAGAAAACTGATTTAAAATAGGGATCATGAGCCTTGGGAGTTCCTGGGAAGTGTGTAAATAGATGATGATATTGATGTACTTGTTTTTATCCTACAGGTGCTTTGGTCCACCTTGTTGTCTAACGAGGGGCATACACGCGATGGGTCGTGAGAGGGCTGCTCTTGGATTTTTTTCGAGAGTATCCTAGTGCTTCATGTCGTTAGTGTACGCTTGACCTGGACCATTTGATGGGCAACACGACAGCTCAGTGACTATCGCTGTGCTGTGCAGATACATGGATTTGGGCCTGTGTCTGTGGGAGTTTGCGCATTCTCCCCGTGCTTGCGTGGGTTTTCTCCGGGTGCTCCGGTTTCCTCCCACATCCCAAAGATGTGCTCTTAGGCTAATTGGCAAAACAAATTCTCCCTAAATTGTCTCAAATTTGGTTTTTAATCCATAGATCTATAAACATGGACATGGATCGCGGGTAGAGATGGGAACATCGGGGTGGCGGCATGGGCTCGTTGGGCCGAAGGGCCTGTTTCCCGTGCTGTTTTGTTCTATGTTCTTTGTTCTTTATCAATGACTTGGAAGAGGGGGCTGAAGGCTGGGTTAGTAAATTTGCTGATGACACCAAGATTGGTGGAGTAGTGGATGAGGTGGGGGGCTCTTGTAGGCTGCAAAGAGACATTGATAGGATGCAGAGCTGGGTCAAAAAGTGGCAGATGGAGTTTAACCCTGATAAGTGTGAGGTGATTCATTTTGGTAGGACAAACTTGAATGTGGATTACAGAGTCAACGGCAGGGTTCTGAGGAATGTGGAGGAACAGAGAGATCTTGGGGTTCATATCCACAGATCTCTGAAGGTTGCCATTCAAGTGGATAGAGCCATGAAGAAGGTTTATAGTGTGTTAGTGTTTATTAACAGGGGGGTTTGATTTTAAGAGCCATGGGGTTATGCTGCAACTATACAACACCTTGGTGAGACCACATTTGAAATATTGCATGCAATCCTGGTCACCTCATTATAAGAAGGATGTGGAAGCATTGGAGGGAGTGCAGAGGAGATTTATCAGGATGCTGCCTGGTTTGGAGGTTAGGTCTTATGAGGAAAGGCTGAGGGAGCTGGGACTTTTCTCTTTGGAATGGAGGAGGATGACTTTATAGAGGTTTATAAGATGATGAGGGGGATTGATAGAGTGGGTGAGCAGAGGCTATTTCCTCGGATGGATGTAGCTGTCGCTAGGGGACTAACTATAAGGTTCATGGTGGGAGATATAGGAAGAATGTCTGAGGTAGATTCTTTACTCAGAGAGTGGTTGGGATGTGGAATGGACTACCTGCTGTGATAGTGAGTCGGACACTTTAGGAACTTTCAAGTGGTTATTGGATAGGCACATGGAGCACTCCAGAATGATAGGGAGTGGGATAGATTGATCCTGGGTTCAGACATAGCTCGACACAACATCAAGGGCCGAAGGGCTTGTACTGTGCTGTAATGTTTTATGTTCTATGTTTGTTTACGTGCTGTCTATGACCTTAGCCTTACCTTTCAGCAAGAATTGTGGTCACTGATTGTCTGTAATTTAACTAAAATGGAACACACTTTCATTATGGTAGTCATACATTTCGCATAGCCAAAGGTATCCATTCAAAATTGTTCCAGGATTTCATTAAGACCATACTATAATCAATTTAGTTTGTAACAAATGGTCTATTCATAAAGATGTGCAAATTGCATTAAATTCACTTACTCGAGCAAAAGTTCGACACCAGCTTTGTGATTGGCAATTAGAAATACACTGAACAAATGAAAAGAGCACTCAGTAAAATGCATACCTTTGCCAATTTTACCTCTGACAATTCCTCCAATCTTCTTTAAGTTGTTTCCCTGCAAGGTTGATGTTCTGAAACTACATAGCTAAAAAAAGAGGTTCCAGTCTCATTGAGAAGCCTTCAAGTCAATCAACATCCAGCAGTCTCCTCTGAAAACCCCGTATTTTGACAACTGTGACATTTTCTAAGGCAGCAGCTGAGATAATCTCAGGCGTTCTAAATCCAGAACATTTTAAAATGTTTTAAAATAAGGGGTGGCAATTGCTGAGTGATATTATCACAAAGCTATGAATCCAGAAACTCAGCTAATGTTCTGGTATCCAGAGTTTGAATCCTACCATGGCAAATGGTGCAATTTGAATTTAATAAAAATATCTGGAATTAAAAATCTACTGAATGATCATGAAATCATTATTGGAAAAACCCATCCGGTTCGCTAATGTCCTTTAGAGAAGGAAATCTACTGTCCTTACCTGGTCTGGCCTACATATGACTCCAGAGCCTCAGCAATGGTGTTGACTCTCAACTACACTTGGGCAATTAGGCTTGGGCAATAAATACTGACCCAGCCAGAGATGCCTATGTCCCAGGAATGAATTAAAAAAAAAGTATATTCTCCCTATTTTCCAATGTTAACTGGTCAATCCTTGTAAAAATTTCAGGTTCAGGTTCATATTTCACCAAAAGTAAATAAATTCTTCCCTAGACTTTATGTTATCTGTGTGCAATATATAATTGAAATATAGCCATGAGCTTTTGAGATATATTATATACAGGCAAACAGACTAACAGAGGAGAAAATATTGTGGATGGGATTTTACAGCATTGCTCGTTTCAAAACGGTAAAATCCTGCCCAAGGTCAACGGACCTTTCCATGGTCCACCCCTCATCCGCTCTGATTCCCGGAATGGTAAAATTCCGGATTTTCTCTGTCACTTTTAGTGGTAGAGGTAATTAAAGTACACTTTTCATTTTTAACCAGATTTATACTAAAATATGTTCATTGTTCAATTTTATATCCTTTATTTCTAAAATATATTCTTTAAGATTGTTTATTTTCCTCTGTTTTTTCTTTGTGACTAATTCAGAATAAATAAATGATTAATAAATAAACAGATCAATAAACTGCTGTATATGAATTGTACAATTGATCCAACATTGTTTCTTGTGTCTGTAGTTTATTTAAGCAACTTACACAATGAATTGTTCCTCCTTCATGTGTGGGCTAATTAGTTACTTTTGTCATGTATATGTAAAAACTGTACTTCAGTTTGAAATTTTAACTAATTTTGAATTTTAATGACGTGTAGATTACATGTGAAGCAGAACCTTTATAAAATCATAGAATCCCTACAGTGCAGAAGGACGCTATTCAGTCCATCAAATTTGCACTGGCTACAATCCCACTCAGGCCCTACCTCCATAATACCAAGCATTTACCCTGCCTGGTCCCATACATTAAAGGGCAATTTAGCATGGCCAATCCACCTAACCTACACATCTTTGTCCTGTGGGAGGAAACCGGAACACCCGGAGGAAACCATGGGAAGAATATGCAAACTCTACACAGACAATGACCCAAGCCAGGAGTCAAACATGTTGCTGTGAGGCAGCAATGCTAACCACTGTGTCACAATGCCGCCCCTTTAACCCTCTGTCACCAAACGGGTGAACGATATGTTTGAGTCTGTCATTGAGACTAATAAGAAACCACCAGTGGTTACCTAACTAGAACTGTTCATTAACACGTCTGTATTGTAACAAAGTCAACAGAGGGGTGGAGCTTGACTCTCAGGTCACCTGATCCATTCTCTTAAAGGAGCATGACCCAACATAAATAACACGCTCCATAAGTAACTTCTGAGACTGATAAAGTTTAACAAACGTGAAGGCCTGAATCTTACTACTGTTCACCAGGTTGGACTTTCCCATGCCGTTGCAATGAGCAGCAATTTGGCTGATTAGTAAATACTCCACCTTCACTGCACTAGGAGCGTGGATGAATGGCAGGTAAAATTGCAGCCCATATGTGCCCTACTTTGCTGGTCTTTTATAGTTGTGGGGAACGGGGCAACTTCACAGGCACTGGTACCAGGAACTTCACTGAGCACAATATAGATCAGAAAGAAATATTATTATCAGAGCTATAGACACAGTTTTCCTCTATTATATATCCATGTTTCATCTTATTCTAACTATGAATAATAGATCATTTTATCAAGAAGATTATCTTTGCCAAATGCATGTTGTTAAAGGTTCTTGATTAGGTCATAAACTAACCTACTTAATTTTTGATGGTTTGTTATTAACAGATCACTTACGCCATAAAATCTTACATCTAACTCCAGTTTCATCAGTATAACACAGTCTGAAACATAATTGAAAACTCCATTTGGAAGAAATGGGTTGTTGAACAGTTTACACTCAAAAGGAATCAGTTTAGAATAATATGCAAAGTTAAATTTGCTCAAAGACAGTACTTTTCATTTCACTGTTGACTATTGTGATAATGCAAATTTTTTGATTGTCAGTAGAAATTGGAAACTAATGTGTTAAAACCAAGTTTTAAAATTCTTTGATGGGATATAGGCATTGTCACTGGTTAGGCCAGAATTTATTGTCCATCCTTAATTGGCTTTGGGAAGTGGTGGTGAACTACTTTCTTGAATTGCTGCAGTCCCCGTGATATAGATATACCAATGGTGCTTTTACAAAGAGAATTCCAGGATTTTAACCCAGTGATAGTCAAGGAATGGTAATACAGTTGCAAGTCAGGATTATATGTGACTTTGGAGGGGAATTTGCAAGTGGCGGTCTTTCCACACATCAACTGCCATTGTCATTCAAAATGATAATATTACTGGCCATGTATTACCCAAGACTGAATGTTACCAATGTCTTGCTGCTTATGGACATTAAACTGCTTCATTATCTGAGGATTCATGTATGATAGTAAACACTGTAAAATCACCAATGAACATTCTCACTTCTGACCTCATGATGAAATGTTTCCTAGTTTTGTGAGAAATTAGAAATGAATAGAGAGAGGTATATGTGAGTGTATTGATTGGGTAGAATGAAGCTTGTATTTCAAAAGCCTGAGAACACAAGAAGCAAGGAAAGTCCGCGGCCAGGAGATTTTGGATGGTGATGTTTTCTGTCCTGTCAGCAGTAGAATCAGCAGCATGTTCATCCTCAGCAATCCCAGCCACTCCACAGCCACATGATCCTCCGGAAGTGGCAACTCTGACCTTCATCAGGAGGAAGTCCCATCTCAGGGAGATGCCAGAAATCTGATTGGCTGGCAGTTGATTGTCTACTGGTGCCAGTCGTGGTTGTTGTTTGGACTATGAGCAGCTCCCGGAGTCTGAATGCCTTGGAATTTTCTCACTTTTCAGCAGAGAAGTGCAGTAGATGGGAAAAATGGCATGGAGACTGCTGGCCCTCGTGGTGTCTTTCTCCGCTGATAGCCAAGGCAAGGGGTAGGCCCCGCAAAGTAACCAGAAAATCCTGCCCCACCAACGGCTTAGGTTTAAAGTTCATGGCACTTTGATACATAACATTAAGAACAGAATACTTCCCCGCACTGACCTATCCCCCACAACCCTGTGGAACATCTCCCACTCCCTCCACCATGGAATAGCCACACGTTACACCCCACAACTCCTGATGAACACCATCCACCCCCAGAACAGCAACTCCATTCCACCAGCCTGAACACCACTCCCCTCCCAAAGCCTCTTCCCCATGGAACATCCTTCCCCAGAACAGCCTACACCACAGAAAAGCTACCCTGAGAGAAAATCCCTGTACAACACCCCCCTCCCTCCTTACAAACATCCAACACCTCAAGGACAACCTGCCCTGGAACGCCCCCTCTCTGGAACACCAGCCCTTCTCCCCCAAAATAACAACCCCATCATGTAACGCCCCCCAGCGTACAGACCCCTGATGGCACGCGAGCCTGATATTGTCCCCTAGCACTGCTTGAGCACTGCCCCAGCTGTGCAAAGAGACACTAATGCCCAAGCACGACCCTCTGCCTCTTGACTCACCTGAACCTCTCTGGCGGGTTCTTCTCAACAGTGCAACTGTGGGAGACCTGGCATGAGTCATATCATATATCCTGAATAGAAGGTTGAGTGTGAAATGGTCCATAATGTCCTTAATTGCACAGAGACATCTGTACAGGCAGGAGCGGGTGGGAAGGACATCCAGCAAATTTTATGAGCTGCTCCCCACCTCCTCCCTCCATAACATCCCCCGCTGACAGGACCATCAGTGGAAATTTATTAAATTCTCTTCCAAAATTTATGGTATAAAAATCAGAAAATGCAATGCCCCAGATTTTAACTTATAACGTCAAAACTGTCAGCATTCTGACAAGGGTGGCACAGTGGTTAGCACGGCTGCCTCACAACACCAGGGACCAGGGTTCAATTCCAGTCTCGGGTGACTGTGTGGAGTTTGCATATTCTTCGAAGTCTGCACATTCTGCTCCCATCATTCTGCGTTATCCTACAATCCAAAGATTTACAGGTTAGGTGCATTTGTCATTCTAAATCCCTTAGTATCAGGGGGATTAGTGGGGTAAATATGTGGGGTTATGGCAAACGGGCACGGATGAGATTTTTGTTGATGCAGACTCAATAAGCTGAATCATTTCCTTCCGTGCAGTAGGGATTCTCTTTCTGTGTAGTAGGGATTCTCTTTCTGTGTAGTAGGGAATCTATGATTCTCTGCAATTATCCTGTGTAACTGACAGCAGCATCTGGCATCCACACATTGCATTTGAATCTGGAAATTCAGAAATTGCTGTCAGTAATTTCCCACAGTCCTCACAAATGGGAATCATTTGATTTAATGTGAACTTTTGTGTTTTTCTGTGATCAGACTCACTGTAGGAACCCTGAAAAAGTTACATCTCTAGAAGGAGCTGTCACAGGATTTTTAATGGTGAACTAAGAGTTGCAAGTCTAACTCATGTTTCATGTGTTTTAGAATACAAATTTTAGTTTGGGAATTAACGTTTTAGTTGTAGAATATGGGGGTCAAATGCAATCAAGCAAGCCTGGAGTTCATTACACTTGACATAAAAAAAGTCAGCTCAAAAGACAAGATTATAAAATAGCAGATGGGCTTCCTAAAGAAACAACTTGGAAACATGGGAGGTAATTTTCCCATTCTGCCCACCATGGGAATTGGAGCGAGTAAGGAAAGGTCAGCTGACCTTGGATGGAAGTTTCCAGTTTTGGGATGAATGTGGCCAGAAAATCCCATCCATGATGTTTTCAATCATAAAATCATAGAATATTTACAGTGCAGAAGGAGGCTATTCGGCCCATCGAGTCTGCATCAACCACAATCCCACCCAGGCCCAATCCCTATAACTCCATGCATCTACCCTTACTAGTCCCCCTGAGACTTAAGGGGCAATTTAGCATTGCTGATCCGCCTAACCCACATAGCTTTGCATCCTTGCATAGGGCAATCCAGAGAGAAAATCCTGTTTTATAAACCGGTGTTAACTTAGCTGAACAGTATTCAGTGAACCCTCAAAGAGTGCCAAATCCAAAGAACAAGGAAATTACAGCACAGGAACAGCCCCTCCAAGCCTGCATCAATCATGCTGCCGGACTGAACTAAAACCCCTACCCTTCCATGGACCATATCCCTCTACTCCTATCCTATTCATGGATTTGTCCAGACACCCATAAAACTTATTATCGTATCTGTGGAATTATTTTTGTGTTTGGATCAAAGAGGAAGTTTTAACTGAACTGCTACTTAAAGTCTAACTGTTGGTTTGAGGGCAGCTCAGAACACGTTACATCATCTTGGAGATGGATTGCATGAAGGGAGATTCCCTGGTTTCAATTCATCGGGGTGTTTGTTGAGAGGGTTGCTTGCAGCTTGGATGAGGTGTATAAAGTTTGCAGCTCACTAAGAGAAGACAAGCAAAGTAAATAACATCAGTTGTCCTCCAGTGTAAACTGAGAAAAGGCCAATTTCATCAGTTGTCACCTGGAATTAGGGTGGGGCTTAATCTGAGTTAAGATTTTGTGAAGGAAACATCGCTATAAGGGTTTCAAGCTAGGGGAAGAATCTACAGTGGTCCTCATAGATTCTTGTGCCAAAAGAATGCAATCATCAGATTAGCATGGAAGCTATAGGGAGGCAACCTAAACAAAGCACTGAGGTAGTTCCAGTTCGGATGCTGTAAATAGAAGTCTTACCTTTGAGAATCGCTGGAACTGAAGAAAATTCATGCAGTTTCCAGAGGACTGTGGCACACTGTAGGATAGCCCTGGCACAAAGAAATAACTCTCATAAACTATAAGAGAATTCTTGGAGGAAGTAAGAATAACTAAGTGCATAGCTTTAACCCATATTATTAAGTTAATAGTGCTTGTATTAAGTCATGTATTTACAATAAAGTTTGCTTTTGTTCAACAATGTGAATGTTTAGTTCTATTTGTTAAAGCAAATGATTGAAGGCCATTGATCTGGAAGCTAGTGATGGCTGGGGGGGGGTGCGGTGCACGAGGGAGGTGGGGGGTGGATGGGGGAGCAATGCAGAGGTGCCAGTCTCTGGGTTAACAGATTAGCATGTGTAGTGACCCACTCAGCATCATGCTCTTGGCCTCTCTGGCAGGATAAGCTCTACCCCTATGTTATCAGTGTGAATCACTCTGAGACACTCTGAGATACACAGACTGTCGGAGATTCATTCTGGGAATTACACCCAAGAAATGAGCAGGAATATCTCCCATTTTCCCACGCGTTGGACCCTTAGTTTTGTTTTGGGAGAATCCCAGTCCAGATTTCTTTTTAGACATTAACAGTCTCTTACTGGGATCATAACATAAGTTATAGTTATTACCGAACCATTTCTCTTGCCTGAAAATCTGATGTAATACATGTGGTATATCTGCTATTGTCATAGATATTTAAAATAATAAAAATATATTTGAATTTTGCTGGTAATTTATCCAAAAATGGCTGAAACATGAAGTCAATCTGCATTTTGATATGTTATTTCCGAGAATTCGCGAGTATTCGACTGCTTAGCCAGCTTGGTGACATCACTGTTGCTGGATGTTATAGACCGAAATGAAGCCAGAATGATATCATCAGGAAAAGCAAAATCCAAACTACAAAAGGTTGTGAATGTATCGCAATCCATCACACAAACCAGCCTCCCATCCACTGGCTCTGTCCACACTTCCTGCTGCCTCAGCACAGTAACCGACATAATTAAGGACCCCTCGCACCACTGACATTCTCTCTTCCACTTTCTTCCTTCAGGTAAAAGATGCAAAAGTCTGAGGTCACGTACCAACCGACTCAAGAACAGCTTCTTCCCTGCTGCTGTCAAACTTTTGAATGGACCTACCTTGCATTAGCTTGATCTTTCTCTACACCTTAGCTGTCACTGAAATACTACATTCTGCGCTCTCTCCTTTCCTATAAATGGTATGTTTTGTCTTTATAGCATTCAAGAAACAATACTTTTCATTGTATACTAATACATGTGACAATAATATATCAAATCAAATCGAGATTGCTAGATCTTTGTAAACACTTTCTTTGAGGACAGTGATGTCACTTCAATACTGACTACCCATTTTGCACCATTTATCTTGTTTATTTTTCAATCTTGGAACAGCAGGAATTTCTGTTAAACTATTAAAAACATTTGTTTTGATCCTCAAGTAGAAACAGATGAATTGAAAAGCAATGTCTGACTGAAGTGTAAAATTAGTTCCATGTATAAGGTTTTTCTGATGTGTGTCGTGCTTTAATTTATCTTGCACAGTTAGCATTTTCTGCTCTGTTTCAATCATTTTATGCCAATCTTAACCAGCACTTTTTAACATTTAACTCTTCCCTGCATTTTTTCTTTGTTATGTTATAGAAGTTCAGAATGTATTGTCTGCCCTGCCAAGGTTATTTTCAAAGATTGACCAAACCCGGCCTCACCCCACGAGTGATTGGAAATTCAATGCCATTTTCCATCAGTACTCTGGGCAGTGCCAAGGTAGAATAGCTTGCAAGTTTTATGACTACCTCATATTCTTTCTTAATCTTTCTTTTGACCAGAGTCGAAAGTCCTGAAAGTATCTTTGTTTTTCTTACTCACACCTCACAATCTATCAAGGGGCTTGTTAAGTTCAGGTGGCTAAATTTATACATGGTCTTCCAACGACAATTTCTTGAATCATCTATTTAGAAACTAAAGCAACTTGTGGGTATGATTTTTTTAAAGCAAATTTTGTCAAGATGCATTTGATTGATTAACTTTGCTGGCAATAGGTTCACATTATTTGGAAATCATGATTCACAGAAGTTACAACATGGATGGAAATTACTAAGGGTTCATCACGCAATTGCTTCTCATTAACTGCAGATATCTGTGATAATCTCATTTTCTGTGTCAGTAAACACTTTTTTGCAATCTACCAATCCTATCTTTGTTAACAGCTGCACCTACGTGACATACTTGTTTTAAGTTTCTTTATGCAATACTTTATAATCATTCAAATTAAAAAGAACACTTAATCATCTCTTTTTTAAAAATTAATTATATGGGAAGTGGGCATCGCTGGCTAGGTCAGCACTTATTGCTCATTCCTAACTTCCCTCCTTTTCAGGAGTATGCTCAGTGTAAAGATGGAACTTTATCTGCGCAAAGACCGTGTAGTGGTCACTCTTAGTATATTCCCATTGACAAATGCACCTCTGAACAGATAAAGGCAAGACCAGATCAAATTTTCCTTCTTATCAGTTCACACAGGCGCAGATGGCAGATAATTCCTTCAGTCCCTGGCCAGCTTGGTTAGTGATTATGCTAACAAGATATTCTTGATGATGGATATTAAAGTCCCCGATCCAAAATCTATTTCTGTTACCCTCAGTGCTCCCTCCAAGCGGTGTTCGATTTGGAGGAGGATCATTTCATTAAGATGGTGATGATTCCAGTCAGAAGAGAACCACTGCTGTCACTGTATTGGGACAGTTTGGTTCAGTCTGCAGCAAGTAATGCAGCACAAGTATTCACTTCCACTGCCAGGGTATTATCAGGACCTCTGGTCTTTGTAGTATCCTGTTCCTTTTTGATATCACGTGGAGTGAATTGAATTGTCTGAAGACTGGGACCTGTGATGCTATGATTCTCTGGGAGAGGCTTTGGTGGATCATTCACTCACCACTCCTGGCTGAAGGTGGTTACAAATGCTTTAGCCCTGTCTTTTGCACCAATGTGTATGACTCCACATCATTTTATGAATGGGGACATTTGTGGAGTACCCTCCTTCTGTTAGTGGTTTAGTTGTCCACTGTTTGTCCACTCAAATTTGGTTTTTAATCCATAGATCTATAAACATGGACAGGGATCACGGGTAGAGGTGGGAACATCGGGGTGGCGGCACGGGCTCATTGTGCCAAAGGGCCTGTTTCCTGTGCTGTTTTGTTCTTTGTTCTTTGTTACTCGTGATTGGAATCATCACCAGCACAATAAAATGATTGTGTTGTTGTCAGAGGTCAATTAATTCTGTTGGAGGACATCACCCCAGCACTTCCTCAATGTCCTCACTATCTTGAGCTGCTTCATCAATAATCTCCCCTCCATTATAAGATCCGAAGCTGGGATGTTCATTGATGATTGCTCAATGTTCAATACCATTTGCAGATCCTCAGATACTGAAGCAGTCAGGGACATGGACAACATTCAGACCTGGCCTGATCTATTGTGTCAGACTAGGCAATGACTATGTTCAACAAGAGAGAATCTAACCATCTCCCCATCACATCCAATGACATTACCATCACTGAATTCAACATTCTGCTGGCTTATTGTTCACCAGAAACTGGACTGGAGCAACCATATAAATATCCTTATTAAAGAAACAGGTCAGAGACGAGGAAATCTGAGGCAAGTAACTTACCTCCTGATTCTCCACCATCCACAAGGCACTCCAGAGTGTGACGGAATGCCATCAACTTGCCTGGATGATTGCAGCTCCAAAGATGAGCTTGTACTATTTAGGACAAAGCAGTCTATTTGATTAGCACCTCATCTACCAGCTTAAATATTCACTACCTCAATACCCACACAGAGTGGCAGAAAAGTGCACTATTTATGGGATTGACTGCGCCAACTCACCAAGGTTCCTTTAACAGCAATTTCAAAACCCACAACCTCTACCATCTAGAAGAACAAGGACAGTGATGTATGCAACATCACCGCCTGCAACTTACCTTCCAAGACACTTACCATTATGACTTGTAATTTGCTGTTCATTCACACCTAGTGAGCAATCATTCCCATTCACCATTCTCTGCAGAAACTAACCACGTTTTAACCACTCACAATCAGTTTTATTTCTTTCTTACCAAGGTGGGTGTCGATTGACAGGATTTACCGTCCTATCAAAGTCCATCTTAAAGTATAATTGCCTGATGATATTTTGAATTTTTTGTTTAAACAACAGGGTTAAATCCTGCCTTGCTAATGCTCACATTTCTTCAAACTCTCTCAGTGGAATTTACCTGTGCAATTATCTACTTTGCATTTCCAAAGTAGACAAACCTTCACATGAATAATCAATATCAACTTGGGGAAAGGCAATGGCCTATTGGTATTATTGCCAGACTATTAACCCAGAAACTCAACTAACTTTAGCAATCTGAGTTTCGAATCCCACCATGGCAGATGGTGGAATTTGAATTCTAGAAAATAAAACTGGAATTAAATTTCTACTGATGATCATGAAATCATTGTCAATTGTCTGAAGAACCCACCTGGTTCACTCGTGAAAGAAATCTGCCATTCTTACTTGGTATGGCCAATTTTGACTCCACAGCCACAGCAATGTGGGTGACTCTCAACTGCCCTCCAGGGGCAACTAGGGATGGGCAATAAATACTGGCCCAGTCAGTGACACCCATGTCCCACAAATGAATAAAACAGCTTGAGCCAATTTCTTGCTGCTTTCAACTCATTCTCTGCACCACTGAAGCCGGATGATTTAGCATTCCTTAAGCATGTTCAGTGATGCCTATCTTTTCTGTCAATGGTTTATAGCTCACAGCCCCCTCTTTGTGGTTCTTTGTGTCCATTTCTTATCAGATTTATTGGAAAATGAAATTTTACCCAAGTTCAAACTTTTCATCAAAGTGAAATGAAGCTTTGAAGCATGGATGTTTATTGGCTTGAATCCACTTTTATCACCCCTGGAGCTCTTGCTAAATATTCTTTGGCTTTGAAATGTTGCTTTTTGTCATAGAACAGTGATCCTTGCTTTTTGGACTTTGCTATGCGTATTGGTAAAGGTCAATTCATTTCTGAACACCTGACCGCAGTAAGCAGCACTTTATATTTCATTTTAATTATTGATGCCCTTTGTAAGTTTAATCTACAGTTTTAATTAAAATATTATTGTTTTAAACAGTTTTTCCTTTTACCAATTTAAAATTTATTTATTGGTCAGAAATCGGCTTAAATTAACACTGCAATGAAGTTACTGTGAAAATCCACTAGTTGCCACACTCCGACATCTGTTCAGGTACACTGAGGGAGAATTTAGCACAGCCAATGCACCCTAACCAGCAAGTCTTTGGACTGTGGGAGGAAACTAGAGCGCCCAGAGGAAACCTATGCAGACACAGGGAGAACATACAGACCCCCCTCAGGTATTGAACTTGGGTCCCTGGCCCTGTGAGGCTGCAGTGCTAACCACTGTGCCACCATGTCACCCTAATGATTGCTAAGCCATCAATTTTGCACACTTCCACTCCCACAACAAAGTTTATTTCCGCACACAGCCATCTTTCCCCTATTTCATCTATACACAAAAATCCTTGCTATTCAAAACAAGCCCATTCCTTCTTTTGAACAACCATTCATTGAAGGGATGGCTTTGTGTGAACAAATGTGCTTTGATGTTCCGAATATTTCATTCTGGCCTGCACGTACTCTTTTTCTCTGAAGCAACGATACTGCTCCCAATACAGAGCTAAATAAATATTCCTGCAAATGTACTCCTTCATCCTGTGTGGCTGGAATCTTTAGGTGATAAAATGAATGCAAAATAACATAGAGACATTGTGTCTGGATTCACTTCCTCAGTTACTGCTCTCTGAAAATTAAATCTGTGAAAGCACTGCACATTTTTCATTGCTGAGGCTTTGGCAGAATGCGAAACATTATTGCTGACGTGTAGATAACTTCACTGACCTCGAGTCCATAGCCTTCATAAACGGAATGAAAATGCTACTGACCTGTAGGGATTATGCATGTGAAATCCATCCTAAACATTCAGGATACCTTTAATATGGGGCGTTCTGTGGAAATAGTATTAACTGAACAAGGAAAAAGACTGTGGTGTTTCCTCATGTATGACTCTCTTTCTGAGCCCTCCCTCATAGCTGACAGGACACAGTACCAGACAGGAACTGTTTTATTCACCTGTGTACCCTGTGTACCATACCCTAGTGATGATAGTGTGTATACCTGGCTGTACCTGTCCCAACTCATACTCCTGCTGTGTAATAGCTCTGTTTAGACAGGAGATGTGTTCATTATTTATTAGCTGTGAACAGCCTTTTTGGCAGGATGTGCTAATTTAGCTGCTTCCGCCACATCTGATGCAACAGATAAAGCCCAGTTTTGAATTAATTCTGGCGATTTGCAGATTATTTGAGTAAAGTAGTAGAGTGTGATAGACGTGGTGTTACCCTGAGAAGCTGCTCCATTATCCTATCATTTCTTAGCTCCTGGCCATTTCCTTGGCGTGACCTTTGGGCAGCAAAGAGATCCGGACTTGTGAGGGACAGGCCACACCCAATTAGTGACCCGATTAGAGAGCAAGGAATTGGAGGCCTTCAGTCAACTTTGGGCAATGGACAGCATTCTTTACCAAACCTGCGAGGGACACGCTTTACTGGGACCTATGAGTGACACACTTTACAGGACATGCCAACAACACACTTTACCGCAACCTGCAAAGGACATGCTTTACTGGATCTGTGAGGAATATGCTTTACAGATCATGGTAAAACGTGTTCCTTACAGGTCCCGGTGAAGTGTGTTCCTCACGGGTCCGGTAAAACGTGTTCTTCACAGATCCTGGTGAAGTGTGTTCCTCACAGATCCTGATGAAGCGTGTTCCTCACAGATCCTGGTGAAGTGTGTTCCTCACAGTTCCTGGTGAAGCGTGTTCCTCACAGTTCCTGGTGAAGCATGCTCCTCACAGATCCTGGTGAAGCGTGTTCCTCACAGTTCCTGATGAAGAGTGTTCCTCATAGATCCTGGTGAAGCATGTTCCTTACATGTCAGGTTGAAGCACTTTCCTCACAGATCCTGGTGAAGCGTGTTCCTCTCAGATCCTGGTGAAATGTGTTCCTCACAGGCCTGGTGAAGCGTGTTCCTCACAGATCCTGGTGAAGTGTGTTCCTTGCAGTTCCTGGTGAAGCATGTTCCTCACAGATCCTGATGAAGTGTGTTCCTCACAGATCCTGGTGAAATGTGTTCCTCACAGGCCTGGTTAAGCGTGTTCCTCACAGATCCTGGTGAAGTGTGTTCCTTGCAGTTCCTGGTGAAGTGTGTTCCTCACAGATCCGGATGAAGTGTGTTCCTCACAGATCCTGGTGAAGCGTGTTCCTCACAGATCCTGGTGAAGTGTGTTCCTCACATTTCCTGGTGAAGCTTGTTCCTCACAGATCCGGATGAAGTGTGTTCCTCACAGATCCTGGTGAAGCGTGTTCCTCACAGATTCTGGTGAAGCGTGTTCCTCACAGATCACGGTGAGCCTAGCAGTGCTGAAGGCACTGAATGGACCTGAAAAAATGTAGGCTTTGTCTTGGGTTTCAAATACATTTTGGGTTAAGCTTCTTTTATTCACCTGAGTTCCTTCTGGAAACTTCAGAATATCCTGCACAGGAGCTCTTGAAACTTCCATCTCAAATGACAATATCTCCGGCAGATGGACTTTATTGGGTTCAAGCAGTCTTACCCCACGCGACAAGGTCTGTGACCCTCAGTCACTAAGATAGTTAGTTGTGCTGATTGGTTGTGTTGGACACTGCTTTCTAACTGGCGTTCCTGTTTTCAGTATCTCTCCTGTAGATGCAGACAAAATGGATCCTGAATTACTCGGTTGCGAGAGTTTCAGACCTTTCTGGATGTTTCGGAATGCTTTCTCCTTGATATTGTGGCTGCAGCCTCCATTTCACCAGGTCTGTCATTGACCATCAATACTATCTGTATAGGTGGCACCTTGCTGAGTTTGACCTGCCTGAAGGTATATGATTCAGACCCCTTGTCAGCCACTTTCATTAGCGATGTTCGACTATCCATTGTGTTTTTTGGTGCATTTTGTCCTGTCTGCTTCATTCTACATTGTGTTTATAAATGATCTTTCTTCTTGCAATGGAAACATTTTTTTTACACTGGCAAGTTTCCTGGGAGTGTTCTTCCCCATCCTGAAAAGAAACCTCTGTCCCCGGTTCCGTACTGGCCTCTCTCGGACTGTCCCCCACAGCAGACTTATCCTGCCACCACTGCTTAACCTTATTGGCTGCTCCTGCTCAGTGTCTCCAGTGACTTGGAACATTCCATAGCTTTTTCCAAAGAGATTTAAGATTCAGACAAGTTTTATTTTTGTACAGTCAGGCTGTAGATCCCACAAACTGAATAGTTCTTCACATTCCCCCCTAAATCTGGATGGCTTTCACAGCGCTCTGCTCACCCTCTCAATGTTGGAGCTTTTTGAAGACATTACTGAAATATTCATAATATTCAGAAGCTTTCCTGAAGGTCAATTAGAAAACTATAAGCACATGGGACAGGCATCAACGTACTGATAGGGATTGGGGATTGGCTGACAGACAGAAGAACAGAACAGGAATGAACTGGAGGCAAGTGGGATATTGCAATGATCACTAGCTGGGCCTCAGCTGTTCACAATGTATATCAATGATTTGGATGTGTAACATTTCCAAATCCATGGATAATACAAAGCTGGGCGGGAATGTGTATAGTAAGGAAGATGTAAAGGAGCTACAGAAGGATTCGGATAATTTAATGATTGGACAAGAACATAGCAGATAAAATATAATGTGGAAAAATGTGAAGTTGGCCATTTTGTTGGAAGGAACAGCTGTGCAGATTTTTTCCTAAACAGCAATAAATTAGAAATGTAAATGTACAAAGGGATCTGGGTCTCCTTATCCACAAGTCATTGAGGACTAATGTGCAAGTGCAGCAATCTATTCGCAAGACTAATGGAATGTTAACTTTAATCACAAGAGGATTTTGAGTTCAGGATTAGTGAGGTCTTGTTTCAGTTGTATAGGAGCTTGGCTAGACAGCACCTGGAATGCTGTATGCAATTTACCTCAGAAAGGATATTATTGCCATAGAGAGGGTGCAGCAAAGGTTCCCCAGATGTGCAGGGAATATCTTATGAAGAAAGTTTAGGCAAACTAGGTCTGTATTCCCTAGAGTTTCAAAGAATGAGAGGTGATTTCATTGAAAGCTACACAATAGTTAAAGAAATAAACAGAGTAGATGTAGGCAAGATTTTTCCCTTATTTGAGGAGTTTGAACCACAGAGCACAACTTTGAAATAAGAGGGCTGCCATTATGGACCGAGCTGAGAGAGAAATGTAGTTGCACAAAGGGTTGTGGATGTTTGGGATTCTCTATCTCAGAAGGCCGAGGAAGGTTAGTCATTGAGTATGTTTAAGGCAAGATTTTGATATATTTCTGATTAACAATAAGCTAAAGGATGAGTACATCCTTCTGGATGAGCACATTGGACTTAATAGGATTGAGGGTTCTTCGGTAAGCCTGCTAAGTAGGGATATGAACAAAGAACAAAGAACAAAGAACAACACAGCACGGGAAACAGGCCCTTCGGCCCAACGAGCCCGCGCCGCCATCCTAACGTCTTAATGACATATAGAGACCAATATAGGGACAACTTGTTACCCAATCAGCCTAAGAGCACATTTTTGGGATGTGGGAGGAAACCGGAGCACCCGGAGAAAACCCACGCAACCACGGGGAGAACGCACAAACTCCCGCAGACACAGGCCCAGATCCATGTGTCTGCACAGCAACAGCGATAGTCTCTGAGCTGTCATGTTGCCCATCTGATGGTCCAGTTTAAGCATACACTAACGACGTGAAGCACTAGGCCACTCCTGAAGTAACATCCAGGAGCAGCCCTCGCATGACCTGCCGAATGCATGCACCTTGTTGGTCAACAAGGTGGACCGAATAGCCTGTGGAAACAATTAAAGTATTTAAACAGTCCTCATATATCCCTCTATCTGCAGACCGCTCATGTGGCTGTCCAAGAGACCCTTAAACAACCCTAGCGTGCCTGCTCCCACCACCTTACTCAGTAGTGCATTCCACACCCCCACTACCCTTTGTGTGAAAAAATGCCCTCTAATATTAGTCTTATACATAGCCCCCCTCACCCTAATGCCGTGACCCCTCGTTCTATCCGAATCTAATGGTGGAAAAAGCTTACCACCATTTACTCTATCTATACCCCTCATAATCTTATATACCTCTAATAGATCCCCTCTCAGCCGACGTCTTTCAAGGGAAAACAACCCCAGTGCGTTCAACCTTTCCTCGTAAGACAGCCCTTCCATACCAGGCAGCATCCTGGTAAATCTCCTCTGCACTCTCTCCAGGGACTCCACATCCTTCCGGTAGTACGGTGACCAGAACTGGACGCAGTACTCCAAGTGAGGCCTAACCAACGTTCTATACACTTGCAACATCAAACTCCTACTCTTGTATTCTATACCCCTTCCTATGAAGGCTAACATACCATACGCTTTCTTTATCACCTTTTCCACCTGTACTGCCACCTTCAGAGACTTGTGAACCTGCACCCCCAGGTCTCTCTGCGTCTCTATACTCCAGATAGTTTTACCTTTTATCCTATAACTCCCCTCTACATTATTCCGGCCAAAATGCATCACCTCGCATTTATCCGGATTAAATTCCATTTGCCATCTATCTGCCCAATCTACCAGCCTATCAATGTCCTGTTGTATTGCCTGGCACTGCTCCTCAGTCCCCGCCAATCCAAGTATCTTAGTGTCATCAGCAAATTTGCTGATCACACCACCTACCCCCTCTTCCAAGTCATTTATATAAATCACAAATAGAAGAGGTCCTAGTACTGAGCCCTGTGGCACACCACTAGTGACTGACCTCCAGTTGGAAAAAGAGCCTTCCACTAATACCCGCTGTCTCCTCCTCCCAAGCCAGTTCTCAACCCATCTACATACCTGGCCCTGTATCCCATACGCCTTCACCTTTTTTATCAGCCTACCATGGGGAACCTTGTCAAACGCCTTACTGAAATCCATGTAGACGACATCAACGGCTTGTCCTTCATCAACCGTTTTTGTCACCTCTTCAAAAAATTCCACTATATTCGTAAGGCACGACCTCCCCTTAACGAAGCCATGCTGCGTATCCCTGATCAGATCGCAGCGCTCCAGATGCTCACACATCCTGTCCCTGAGGATCCTCTCCATTAGCTTACCTATAACTGAAGTCAAGCTCACCGGCCTATAGTTCCCTGGGTTATCCCTCTGACCCTTTTTAAACAACGGTACTACATTTGCAATCCTCCAGTCCTCTGGGACCTCACCTGTGTCCAAAGAAGAGACAAAGATTTGCGTCAGAGGCCCAGCAATGTCATCTCTCACCTCCCTTAGCAGCCTGGGATAAATACCATCAGGCCCCGGAGCTTTATAAGTCTTTATGCTACCTAAAAGCCCCAACACTTCGTCCCTCGTAATGATTATTTCATTTAACGGGTCCTCAAAATCCTCAAAGCCGGCATCAGACATCAGGCCCCTCTCCCGCGTGAATACCGATGCAAAGTATTCATTCAGGATCTCCCCCATCCCCTCAGGCTCTAAGCATAGTTCCCCTCCTCTGTCCCTGAGAGGTCCAATCTTCCCTCTAACCATCCTTTTGCTCCTTACATAGGAGTAAAATGCCTTAGGATTTTCCTTAATCCTACCTGCCAAAGCCATTTCGTGGCCCCTTTTTGCCTTTCTGACACCCCTTTTAAGATCCCGTCTACACTCTCAATATTTTTCCAGCGCTGCCTCTGTCCCCAATTGCCTGGATCTAACGTACGCCTCCCGCTTCTTCCTGACCAAGTCCTCAACATCCCTAGTAACCCACGGTTCTCTAATCCTACCCTTCCCATCCTTTCTCCTTACCGGCACGTGTCTATCCTGCAAAAATTTTAGTTTTCTCTTGAAAGATTCCCACATGTGCAGCGTCGACCTACCCTCGAACAGCTTATCCCAGTCGGTATCCTTAAGATCCTGCCTAATCTGGCTATATCTAGCCCTCCCCCAGTTTAACACCCTCCCCTTAGGGCAGGATTCATCTTTTTCCGTTAATACCCTAAAGCAGACAGAGTTGTGGTCACTATTAGACACATGCTCTCCTACTACAACGTCAACCACCTGCCCTGGCTCATTCCCCAGAACCAGATCCAGTATAGCCCCTCTCTAGTCGGGCTATCCACATACTGCTCCAAGGACCCTTCTAAAACACACTGTACAAATTCCTCCCCGTCCGCACCTTCCGCTCTCGGCACCTTCCAATCTACCCCAGGGAAATTGAAATCTCCCATTACAACTACCCTATTCTTCCTACACTTATCTAAAATTTCCTTACATATCCCTTCTTCCACGGCACGCAGACTGTTGGGCGGTCTGTAGTACACACCCAACATAGTAACCTCTCCCTTCCTATTCCTCAACTCCACCCATAGCGACTCAATTCCTAACTCAGCCATACCACCCTCCTTCTGCACTGCTTGTGGGCTGAAGGGCCTGTTTGTGCTGTGGTGTTCTATGTTCTATATTCTATGTAAAGGTGATGAGGATAGTGAGTGTTAAAGATATTAGAGTGTCCGATTAGCTCTGATTGCATGAAATGGCAGTGCAGGCTTGAATGGCTGAATTTCTATTTCTATTCCGAGGAATTTCTATTCCTGCCTCAATGTTCCAGCAATGCTTCCAATATTAAACTTCTTTTTGTTCTACTTAAACATTAATTCAGCAGCTCGTTATTATCAGCCCACCCGTACTGTGCTAGCTCTGTCCCCCACCACACAACAGCATCACTGTCTCAGCTGACCCAATATTTTCTATTGGTGGAACTTCAACAAACTCTCCTTTTTCTCTTTTGTCATTCCTTTAACTCTACTTGAGGATTGAGTTCCTGGCAGACACTTTGTTTCAAACTCCTTGCCCCTTGCGGACAGTAAAACCCCACCAATAGTAAACATATAATACAAATGGCAAACTGAAGATTATATCCAAGACAGGACAACAAAGAACCAAACAACTTTAAAATATGTTCACACAACGGATACACATTTCAACTAAAAGGAACAATCCTTTTGCAAGTCAGGAAGTGACTTAAGAAAACAAACCTGTTGCACACACAATATCTTAACATTTGCTGTGTGTATCTTTAACTTCCTTTAATTGGCTTCTGGTTTTCCACCAACGAAATGTGATCAAACTATTTCTGAAATATAATGGCATTCATTTCTTTATCTTGATTGCCTAATCTACCTGTGAATTTAACATCTCCATTATCTCTTATCTTGTATTCTGATTGTGGACTTTCTCCCTTTCAAAGAACCGCACACACCATGAAGACTCTCTCTTCCACCTTCTTCCGTCAGTAAAAAGATACAAAAGTCTGAGGTCACGTACCAACCGACTCAACACAGTTTCTTTTCTGCTGCTGTCAGAATTTTGAGTGGACCTATCATATATTAAGTTGACCTTTCTCTACGTCCCAGCTACGATTGTAACACTACATTCTGCACCCTGTACTTCCCTTCTCTACAAACAGTATGCTTTGTCTGTATAATGCGCAAGAAACAATACTTTTCACTGTATGTTAATACTTATGACAATAATAAATCAAATCAAATAAAATCAAAAAATTCCAATTTCTCTCGCACTGGTTCTCTAACTTCTGTTTTTTTAAAGACTTGTTCTTTTTGGTTTACTTCTACCTTATCAACTTTTAACTTTTTCAGGACCAATGTGTTTTTGAACAACCACAGCAGCTTCTCAAATGGGATTCAACTACCTGAGTCTGTGTGAGTCAAATAGGGACCTACATTTCCTCAAACTGTGATTCTTTTCCAGCTCATTTACCATTCTCTGAATGAACTGAACTACTTTCACGAATGGAACTCACTTGTCATTGTCAACAAGACAATGTCTAGCATGGCTGGTTAATGTCAAGTTTCCCAAACCCCAACTTGAAACAGCTGGCAAAACATTTTTTGGATTTTGTACATTATGAGGAGAGGTTCGAAAATCCAAACATAAGCAACTGCTTAGATTTTAAAATTGATAGAATCCCTGTAATTTTACTACCCAGTGCCTTTGTTTTCTCTTGGCATGTCTTCTGCAGTTTGAAGTTTCTGGGAGTTCTGACCAGATATTTCAGCTGCCTTCTGAGAGTCTTAGCAGCTGGCCCTTCACTGAGACTCCTGCATTTCAAAATTCTTTGCCTCTGATCTCTCCATTGCCTCACCCAGCGGCCAATTTTACCATTGTGTCACACTCAAAAACAGGTGCAAAAACATGTTAAAGTCAGGTGTGAGGGTGTTAACATGTCCCCATCCACACAGATAGTCACTTTACCAAGGCCTAGGAATAGTCATGATCCAATTAATACCTGAAACGGGTGCAATGATGATTTAAATGCATTTGCATGTATTTAAATTGAATTAATGAACTGCCCGCCCAATTTTATCAGCGTTTCCCCCTTTACCACTGTGTTCGCTGATCTGGAATTGGACTGAAATGAATCTGCTGAATAAAATTCTCAATTGGGCGCTCCAGCTGCTGAAGAAGTGAGTTCAGAGCTTCCAACTGCTCAGATTGGTGATGGGTGTGGCTGGGGGGGGGGGGGGGGGGGGGGGGGGGGGGGGGGGGGGGGAGGATCTTTCTCTGATGCGGGGGAGAGGGAGATGGCCAGGTCACTCTCTGCTGAGGGGATGGGAGGAAGGAGGAGGCAGGTCAGATGTAGTTCTGAGGGAAGGTGGAGTAAGGAATGGGAGTGAGGCCAAATCATTCTCTTGGGAGGGGCGGGTAGGGAGTGAAGCAGATCATTCTCTGGTTTTGGGGAAGAGGAGAAGGTGGTAACGTGTATTTCTGGTAGGATGGGGAAGGCCCGATTCACTCACTAATGGTGGGTTGGGGGGGAGGGGAGGGATGGGAGGGAGAAACCAGATGGATCTCTGGTGGGGGAGGGTCCGGAGGGGAGAGCATGGGGGGCTGCGCTGCCACTCTGTGGATAATCGGTGGGAGCTAAGGGGCAGGGGGTCACGATTGGTTTGGGTAGTTGGTGAAGGTTGGGTGGATAAAGGGGGACAGTTATGTTGTCGGGGTGGGGGTGATGTCTGCGGTGACCATCACTCCCACTTTTCACTCCCAGGCTACTTATCAGCTTTTTTGGTTTGGGAATGATGTGACAGGGGAGAGATTTTCAATTTTTTTTCTCACTGCGCATGTGCATTTCGGAGCTCCAATCGTCCCAGGTACGATAATCCCCTCCCTCAGCACAGTTCACATCCATGACATTTTTTAAGCTGAGCGTGTATGAGGACTGCGGAAAGCAGATTCCCAAATCGGATCTGAATTGTATCCGGAGTCAGCATTTAGAACGAAAATGGTAAGATCAGGCTCCCAGTCTCTTAGAGATACTTTCTTCCCAGGATTGATTGCATTCAAAGTTTAAAATTAATTTATTAGTCACAATTAGGTTTACATTAACACTGCAATGAAGTTACTATGAAAATCCCCCAGTCGCCACACTCTGGTGCCAGTTTAGCACGGCCAATGCACCTTAACCAGCATGTCTTTCGGACTGCGGGAGAAAACTGGAGCCCCCGGAGGAAAACCACGCAGACATGGGGAGAACGTGCAGACTCCACACAGAGAGTGACCCAACCTGGGAATGATGTAAACTTATCCTAACTTTACCAACTTACACATTTTTTTGCAGATATTTACCTTTGAAGAAAACATTACTCCTGTTATTGCCTTTTGTAAATATCTGATTAAATTTCCTCTGAGATCATTATCACATCAAAACCACTTCTTAATGTGAATATGAATTCTTGCAATCACTCTGCCTCTAACTCAAATTACAATAATCAGATCCTCCTAACAGCTTGTCTGTGTATCAGAAATAAGGCAATAACATCATCAAAAGAACAATATTACATTTCTTTACTTTCCTGACAAAAATAATGGACAAGCAACAGAACATAGAACACTACAGCACAAACAGGCCCTTCGGCCCACGAGTTGCGCCAATCACATCTACCAATCCACAGACCTATCTATAACCCCCATCCTATTCTTTTCCATATACTTATCCAGAAGTCTCTTAAAAGACCCCAGTGAGTTTGCCTCAACAACCTCCGACGGCAGTCGGTTCCATTCACTCACCACCCTCTGAGTGAAAAACCTACCCCTGACATCTCCTTTGTATTTGCTTCCCTGCACCTTAAATCTGAGCCCTCTCGTATTGACCATTTCAACTCGGGGAAATAGTCTCTGAAAGTCCACCTTATCTATCCCTCTCAACATTTTATAAACCTCTATCAGGTCGCCTCTCAATCTACGTCTCTCCAGTGAGAAGAGTCCCAGCTCCCTCAACCTATCTTCATAAGGCCATATTTCTGTCCATAGTTCCGTCGCAACATTGCCTCCTACTTACTCCAAACATTATCCAGTAATGGCTTTTTGGTTGTTGCCACCCAGAAGATTTAACCCACTCGAGAGATTTTGTCTGTTCCTCCTTGTTTCTTCTGCAATGCATGTCTCATTGGCCAAGGAGATAGTGCGAACAAGACAGGAAAATCACACTCTAAAGCTTGGTTTGGATGGTTAATGTGCTATTGTAGTTGCTATCCATGGAAACATCTGCGATAAATATTAGGATTTTAACCACTCCTTGAACCAGCAGGTATGGACACTGAAGGTAGAATTGTCATAGGAATTCTGATAGATGGGTTGGAAAATTTGATGGACCGTGGAAAGGTCCATCGACATCAGGCAGGAATTTCGGCAATGGGGTGAGCACAACCAGAACCCCCCCCTTAATATCTAATTAGCAATAGATAGTTTCTAATCTCAATTAATAAATGCCAATTGATGCTTAACAACAATAATTGTGAGTGAACTCTCAATCTCGCCCTCCAAAGTCACTGATGAGTTATATTTTTTTGAGGGGATAAAACAGGAATAAATCAGTTGGTTCACTTTGAAATATATATTATTTTAACATGGTGAATGTGATCTCCATTCCAGGAGCTGTCTCTGTATTTATCTTTGGAAAATATTGTCTTCTGGATGATGTTCCGTTGACTGTGGTCTCATCTTCTCTTGAGATGTGCCAACGATGTCTCTGATTCTCTCCCTTCTATCTATTCAGGGATGCCTCTCAGAATATATTATGTTCTACGTTGAAAAGACAGCATGACTGTCCCAAGATAAACTTGTTACTTGTCCAAGTTAAGACGCAAGCTCTGAAGATGTTTTCTAGTTTCCCTTTTATAACCAGAAGCTCCCATGTCTGCTGATATCAATTATTTTATGCAATTTCACATTTTTGCCATCCCTATTAATGTCATTATTTTAAACACAGAAAATAACAGCATATTTTCCAATATGCCTCAAAGTTTACGATCCCTTCTTGAGTCAAGCATTAATGTCTTATTCTGCTTGTACATTTTAGAGCCTGAATTTTGCACTTGCCAAACATGTGAGGCACAACAAGCTACTGGTACGTTTGCACAAACACTTGGTGAAGGTGCTCTAACTCACACAATGTGTTTCTCTCTCAGAGGCACTGTCCTCAGGATGCAGTTTGATCCTTGAGGCATATATTTCATGTCCATTCTCTGCACCACATTTTGGTGAGCTGTAGCAGATTGTGTCAGTTTTAATGCCAGGCAATGACACTCTCCAACAAGATACAATTGAACAATTGCCCTTGACGTTTAATGATATTACCACACTGAATCCCCAACTCTCAACATCCTGGAGGTTACCATTGACAAGAGACTCAACTGGACCAAATACATAAATATTGTGGCTACCGGAGCAGGTCAAAGACTAGGAATTCTGTAGTGAGTGACTCACATCCTCATTCCTCAAAGCCTGTCTATCATCTACAAGGTACAAGTCAGGAATGTGATGGAGTATTCTCCAATTGCCTGGATGAGTGCAACACCAACAACACTCAAGAAAATTGAAATCATTCAGGACAAAGCAGCCCACTTGATTGGCAACTCCTCCACAAATATTCACTCCACCACCACTGAGGCAGCAGTGTGTACCATCTAAAGATGCACCTCAGAAACTCACCAAGGCTCCTTAGACAGTACTTTCCAACCCATGTACTATCTACAAGGACAAGGCAGGAGATACATCCAAACACCATCCCCTTCATGTCACCCTCCAAGTTTCTCACCATCTTAACTTGGAACTATATCGCTGTTCCTTCATTGTCACTATGTCAAAATCCTGGAAATCTCCCGAATAGCACTGTGGGGTTTTCCAATACCACACAGACTGCAGTGTTCCAAGAAGTTAACTCACTACCGCCCTCTCATGGGCAATAAATGATAACTTGGCCAATGAAGCCCACATGAAAGAAGAAAGTCAATGGTACATTGGGCTTCATTGCAATGAATTTGAGTGTAGGAGAGCAGAAATCAAGCTGCAAATGTACCAAGCCTTTGGAAGACTATACCTGGAATACTGTATTGAAATATTTTTTGTCCCCCTTCCTAATGAAGGACACACTTATCACAGAGGGAGTGCAGCAGAGGTTCACCAGATTGACCCCTGGGCTGCTGGGATTGTCTAATATGGAGAGATTGAGGAAATTAGGCTGGAATTCTCGAGGATTTAGAAGAATGAGAAATGATTTTATCAAAACGTACAAAATTCTTATAAGGCTGGACAGGGTAGATACAGGAAGGATGTTCCCTTTGCCTGGAGGATAGGGGGAGTGAGCTCTAAGATCAAGGGACACAGTTTCAGAATGAAGGACAGGCCATCCAGCGCTAGAGCATTTTTAATTTTGATTTGATTTATTATTGTCGCATTATTGGAATACAGTGAAAAGTATTTCTCTTCTGCACTTTACAAAGCGTATATTGGAGCAGGAGACTTGGGTGGAGAGATGGCAGATAGAGTTTAATCCGGACAAATGTGAGATAATGCATTTTGAAAGGTCTAATACAGATAGGAAATATACAGTAAATTGCAGAATCTTTAAGAGTATTGATAGGCAGAGGGATCTGGGTGTACAGGTACACAGGTCACTAAAAGTAGCAATGCAGGTGGAGAAGGCAGTCAAGAAGGCATACGGCATGCTTGTCTTCATTGCCTGGGGCATTGAGTTTAATAATTGGCAAATCATGTTGCAGCTTTATAGAACCTTAGTGAGGCCGCACTTGGAATATAGTGTTTAATGCTGATCACCACACTACCAGAAGGATATGGAGGCTTTGGAGAGGGTACGGAAAAGACTTATCAGGATGTTGCCTGGTATGGAGGACATTAGCTATGAAGAGAGGTTGGAGAAATTTGGATTTGTTCTCACTGGAACGATGGAGGTTGAGGGGAGACCTGATAGAAGTCTACAAGATTAAGAGAAGCATGGACAGAGTGGATAATCAGAAGCTTTTTCCCAGTCAATTACTAGGGGACACAGGTTTAATGTGCGAGGGACAAGGTTTAAAGGAGATATTTGAAACAGGTTTTTTATACAGAGGGTGATGGGTGTCTGGAACTTGCTGCTGGGGCAAGTAGAGGAAACAGATACGATAGTGACTTTAAAGGGGTGTCTTGACAAATACACTAATAGGATGGAATAGAGAGATATGGTCCCCAGAAGGATAAGGGGTTTTAGTTAAATCAGGCATCATGATCAGTGCAGGCTTGGAGGGGCCAAAGGGGCTGTTCCTGTGCTGTAATATTTTTTGTTCTTTGTTCATAACGTTAATAGAGAAGGAAAGGAGAGCAAGCTGGAGGAGCTGAAAGGCCTACTTCTATTCCTATTTCCAACATCCTAGGTTCCTATCTATTTACAGAAGTGATTTAGTGAATGAGAAGCGAAAGGATCTGGAGTGGTGAGGGCTATACAGTGCAGGGTGGCAATCCATTGTGCTTTCTATTCCTCTGCTATTGTCTGACCTTCAGATCCTCAGAGTGCCTGCTGTCACGGGAATAACAGTAAAGCACAAAGCAGCGTTAAATACAGTCACTTCTTTACAATCAATATCCACAACAGATCAGGGAGATTTATTCTCCAAGTCAACTCTGGTTGGATATAATGTACTTGGTGACAAGCACATTATATCCAACCACAGCTCACTTGGAGAATAAATTGAAAAGGAAGAAGCAATCTCGAGGGAAGGATGAAGGATACTGATAAACATTTATTGCTTTATAGTGGTAGAAAAACCAGGAGTGCCAGGAATGCAGAAGGAAAGGATCTGCTCACTCGTTATCAAGTCTGTGCAGTTATGTAGCAGTGAACTAATGAAAGCAGGCATGTAACCCAGATGCGATGTATATGCAGCAGCTAAAGGTCACCTTCTCTCTGCACTTACAGAGAGAAACAAGAAAAGCCGGTATGAAAATACAGTGAAGGATCTGGAACTCGCTACCACAGAACGTGTTTGAAATGTATAATAGAACGACATTTAAGGAACTTGACAAGAATAGACGAGGGAGAAGGAAATGAATGGTTTTGATAGTAGGTTTAGACAAAGAAAGATGGATGGGGGTTTGACTGGAGCATAAACTGGACCAGTTCCAACCGGCAGTACGGTGCCACAGTGGTTAGTACTGCTGCCTCAGCGCCAGGAATCCAGGTTCGATTCCTGGTTTGGGTCACTGCCTGTGTGGAGTTTGCAAGTTCTCCTGTATCTGTGTGGGTTTCCTTCCATAATCCAAAGATGTGCTGGTTAGGCACATTGCCTGTGCCAAATTCACCCTCAATGTACCCAAACAGTAAAATACTACCAGAGGGAGTGCAGTAGAGGTTCATCAGGATTGATCCCTGGGCTACCAATTTGTCTTATGAGAAGAGATTGAGGAAATTATGTCTATATCCTTCAGATCATTTCATTGTAATGTTAATGTCAGCCTACTTGTGGCATTAATAACTAAGTTTAAGCAAGAGAAGTTTGATCAGGATGTCAGATAAAATAAACTACAACCAAATATCATGGAAGTGATCCCATTAGAACAAAACTTAAATGGGAGGTAGCTTTCGAATGGAAATGTTCATTCATTGCTGTTCTCAGGATTAGGTTCTTCACTGTGGAAGTGAAAGGTTTGCTTAATATCTTCTCAAGGCAAAGCTTTGTTGATAATAAAAAGAGAAAATGATGGAAATATTCAACCAATCCGGCAGTGTCCATAGAGAGAGGAAGAATTAATGGACAGGTTGATATAGGATTATGTAGGATGTACAACATAGGCTCTGGTTGATGTTATGTGACAAGTTTTTAGTGTAATATCTGGTGTGGAATGGTTAGTCTACTTGTAACTTTTTGTGTTCACTTCTGATTGCTGGCTAGCAATACAACTATTACAGAGAAAGAGAGAGAGACAATTGTGATGTTGTAGTGGAAATTTTCCTGCTTCTTGACTGTGGTAGAAAAACTTAACAAAGTTTGTTTCAAAAGAGCAATTAGCTTTTATTATCACAAAACTGCTTGCAATATATGGCAGAATCTTGGAAACAGAGAGCAGTTAGTACAAACTGCTAATTCTGTCTCAAGTCCGTGCTTACCCCAAGAATCAATTCAATAGTTATAGCTTTTTCTTATCAATTTACATGACTTCAGGAATTTGATTAGTAATACACACAGTAGCAACATCATTAATTGTAGTATAACCCGGTGACCTCTGAGACTTCTTTGCTTCATAAAGAATATAAGAACATAAGAAATAGGAGCAGGAGTAAGCCACCCAGCCCCTCGAGCCTGCCCCGCCATTCAATAAGATCTCTCAGCACCTTTGATCTACATGATGTGGAGATGTCAGTGTTGGTCTGGGGTGAGCACAGTAAGTAGTCTCACAACACCAGGGTTAAAGTCCAACAGGTATATTTGATAGCAAGAGATTTCGGAGCGCTGCTCCTTTGCCGCCCTTACTTGATGAAGAAAAAGCTCGTGCTACCAGGTAAATCTATTGGATTTTAACCTAGTGTTTGTGAGACTTCTTACTGTTCTTTGATCTCCAGCATTGCAGAAACAGCTGTTGAGAATGAGGGAATCCATGTACAACGTTACTCCAATTAACTTCTAAACTACTTTCATTGGCTTACGATCTCACCCTTGGGGGTTCCTCACTGCACTTCCAACCCATCCCTGGGGTGGTCAGAAGTAGTGCGATCATGTAGAATCTCAAGGAATGTCATTTTCTGTAACTTTCCCATTCCTGATTTCACCTCTGGCAACGACACCCAATGTTTCAGGTCCTTTTGTCAAAGGGGAGCTGATGACCTAGTGAGATTATCACTAGATTATTAATCAAGAAACTCAGCTAATGATGTGGAAACCAGGGTTCAAATCCCGCCACAGCAGATGATGAAAATTGAATTCAATAGAAAATATCTGAATTAAGAATCTATTGATGACCATGAAACCATTGTTAATTGTCAGAAAAACCCATCTGGCTCACTAATGGCCTTTGGGGAAGGAAATCTTACCCGGTCTGGCCCACATGTGACCATAGATCCACAGCAACATACTTGACTCTCAACTGCCCTCCAAGGGCATTTAGGGATGGACAATAAATGCTGGCCAACCAGTAATACCCATGTTCCACAGATGAATAAAAGAAACAGTTCTGACAAAAAAAGTCATGAAACTAAAATATTGGGCAGATCTTTCTGGCCCCAGGATGTTGAGAGTGGAATTGGGATAGTGCAGGACAAGTCAGGAATATATGGGAAGCTGAGTCAATACCTTTAAAGTCTTCCAGAGATAGGGAGGAATACAATAATACTGTTGTTGCAATGGTGATGATATTTTGGGCCCAAATTAGGGTTGATTTCAGGGTCATCAGAGTCCAAAGCTTCATCTCCAAACGACAAGGCAGAAATGGCTATACCTTTCACAGTGGCATAGTGGTTAGCACTGCTGCTTCACAGCATTCGATTCCAGCCTTCGGTCACTGTCTGTGGAGTTTGCTCATTCTCCTCATGTCTACATGGGTTTCCTCCGGGTGCTCTGATTTCCTCCCACAGCCCAATGACTGTAAATTGCCCCTTAGTGTGTCCACTCCAGATTAGTGGAGTTATGGGAATAGGGTTTGAGTAAGATGTTGTATCCGTGCAAACTCAATGGGCTAAATAACCTCCTTCTGTACTGTAGGGGTTCTCTGATATATCTGATGTGCAGGTGTTTTCTGTGGAGATTCTATAAATTGGTCCCTGTAAAAATGTAATTTTTTGGGCTCTGCCAAAGTTACCGCCATCTTAAGGACAGTGCTGCTGTTTTCTTACTGCCTCTGTAGTGCCTATTTCTCTGGTAGGGATTGGTGAGAGTCGGAGCAACTGAAACTGCTCACTATCTCTAAATGGGTGGTGAGCTTGGAGATGTCTATTAGAATCTCTGCAATGAAAGGAGGTCATTCGGCCCATCGAGTCTGCACGGTGACAATCCCATCTAGGCCCTATTCCCACAAGTATCCCCAACAATTTAACATGGCCAATCAACCCAATTCACAAAGACTTCCATTGGTCTGGCTCCTGGCAACCATTCCCAGGAATCTCCATTTTGTCCTGATGGTGGGGTCCCAAAAGTCAGTGTGAAGATCCAGTCTAACACTATTTCCCCTCCTCAAGTCCAGAGTATTTCCAGCATTTTCTATTTTGTTTCAGATTTCCAGCACCTGAAGTATGGTGCCTTCATATTCAAACTCTGTTAAGGCTTGGACCAATCAAACAAACCCGTTCCTTTCTGAAAAGCTGCATTTTTCACACAGGTTCCATATAAATGTCATGGGAGGAACTTTTTCAGATGGATCTTTGACACTGGGGCCCCCCCAATGGCTCTCCACTCAGGCCCTACCTCTTCATGCTGCATAACTTCATGTCTCATTTCCTTCAGCCCCCAGCAACCCCCCTCCCCCCAGGCCAAACCCTATTCAGGCTCTACTCCTTCAGGCCCCCCACCCTGGCACAGCCCCTGGCACCCTGGCAGTGCCAACTTTCAATGGCTTCAACACCCTCCCCACCCCCCAACATTTGTGGATCCCTGTAGTGATTCACATGAGGTTCCTGTTGTGCCCAAAGGTCAGAGAATCCTGGGAGCAAGGAGAAGCTGGCTTGAAAATGATTAAGTTTATTTAAATGAATATTTAAATATGTTAATCTGGTATGTCTAGGAACTGGGAGAATCCCAAAAGGAGTTCTCACTGGTACTAAATGCATGAGGCCCATCCCCCATGATTCTCCAGCCCCAGTGTGATTGGCACCTGAGCACACAAGCCCTTTTATTGAAGCAACCTGTCTGGAAAATGTAAAAAAAAAGACTCAAAATGATTTATTTCTTGTCTCAGAATGTTTCTGCCAATTTGGGGTGGGGAATTCCTCTTCGTGCCTAACTTTACATTGTGGAGTTTTATGCAGATATTTTGGGGGACGGGGGAATTGAAAGAAGGAGGTCACAGTGGAAGTGAAAGTGGAAGTGAAGACGTTCAGCAGATGTTTGACTTTTCTGTCTGATTATCTGTGGCAATCATGGCATCACATCTGCCAGAATGAAGTTCTTTTTTCAGGCCCCAGTCTCTAATTGGGTCTTATAGATTTGATATAAAAAAGATTTCCTTTATTTCAAATGATGCTTGCTTCTTGGGGTTTTTCTATTAAAGGAAATATCGCTGCATCATCCTTTTAGTGACCAGTAATTCTACTTCATGGAAGAATATCTGAACCAATTCTGACTGAGGTCCCGTCAATCTGAATGTTGCTTATCAGAAACATCAAAAACAGTTTCATTTTGACAATTTACAGAATAATGATGCACTTTCCTGTTTGTTCCAAGCCTACAGTTTGCAAAATTCCACCTTGATTGGCAAAGTAAAAATTAACCGTGAAGTTGAATTGAACTTTTTTCTGCCTGATTCCAATTCAGGGAAACAAGAAGGTCACTGGGCCAGTAATCCAGAGTCACGTGTCTTCAAACCCTATCACTGCATGGAAACGGATAGAAACATATTAAAGCACAGAAACTAGAAGGAGGAAGAGACCATTCAGCCCTACAAGCTTCCTCTGCCGTTCATTTTCATCATGGCAGGTCATGTAAATCAAGATTCAAATCCCACTTTCTCTCCCATATCCTTCATCTCTCCAGCCCTAAGACCTACAGCAGGTGGAATTCTAATTCCATTGGTTTAAAAAAAGGAACTGAAAGTTAACCTCTATAATAGTAACCATGAAACTATCATCATTCATCATAAAGATTTATATGGTTCCTTAATGCACTTTAGGGAATGGAAACTGTCCTCTTTATTCAGTCTGGCCTACATGTTACTCCAGACATATAGCAATGCATCTGCCTCTTAACTGTCCTCTTAACTGGCCAAGTAAACCATTCAGTTCACGGATAATTAAGGATGGGCAATAAATACTGGCATTGTAGTGATGGCATAAATTATTTTTTAAAATTATACAAAAGGAGAGGCGACCTTTAAAATGGAGAGTTTGACCTTATTACAATGGGATCCTGCGGATCACCGTTTTAGCTGCTTGTTGCAGTCCAGGCAACTGAGGCATTCTCTAATAGCAGGAGGGAACCTCTTTAGTATAAACATGAGCAGGCAGTGCATCATGGTAATGCCAGCATGTCAAAACAGACTGGCATTCTTCAGAAAGGACAAAGAGATGCTCTGAAGCAAATGAAAAACTTTCCAACACTATTACATGAGATCCAATCTCTGGAGCATCTAACGGATTAAAACCAAAATGCAGAGAAGGACAATGAGTAAACAATTATTCAGTCAGTCTGTCAATTACTCAAGTGCATTACATACAAACCCACTTTGTTTTTCTCTATATCTTGTTCACCTGTCAGTTGAATTTGATTAACAACACTCCAGTAAACCTTAAGGAAACTAGCAAAGCAGCACTTTTTTTTTAGTGCTCATAAAATCAAAGAATTCCTACGTGCTGGATGAGACCATTCTATACCGACTCCCCGACAGACAATCCCACCCAGGCCCTTTTCCATAACCCCATGCATTTACCCACTAGTCTACTCATCTACACATTTTGTGATATTAAAGGGCAACTTAGTACTGCCAATGCACCTAACCTACACAGTTTTGCAGTGTGGGAGGAAATCAGAGCCACCAGCGGAAACCCACATAGACACAGGTAGAATGTGCAAACTCCACACAGACAGTGACCCAGGGCCCTGGCGCTGTGAGTCAGCAGTATGCTAACCACAGTACCACCGTGCTGCCAGGAATCGAACCCGGGTCCCTGGCGCTGTGAGGCAGCAGTGCTAACCCACTGTGTCACTGTGCTGCCAGGAATCGAACCCGGGTCCCTGGCGCTGTGAGGCAGCAGTGCTAACCCACTGTGTCACCGTGCTACCGGGGAATTGAACCTGGGTCCCTGGCACTGTGCAGCAGCAGTGCTAACCCGCTGTGTCACCGTGCTGCCGGGGAATTGAACCTGGGTCCCTGGCACTGTGAGTCAGCAGTGCTAACCCGCTGTGTCACCGTGCTGCCGGGGAATTGAACCCGGGTCCCTGGCGCTGTGAGACAGCAGTGCTAACCCGTTGTGTCACCGTGCTGCCGGGGAATTGAACCCGGGTCCCTGGCGCTGTGAGACAGAGTGCTAACCCGCTGTGTCACCGTGCTGCCGGGGAATTGAACCTGGGTCCCTGGCACTGTGAGTCAGCAGTGCTAACCCGTTGTGTCACCGTGCTGCCGGGGAATTGAACCCGGGTCCCTGGCGCTGTGAGACAGCAGTGCTAACCCGTTGTGTCACCGTGCTGCCGGGGAATTGAACCCGGGTCCCTGGCGTTGTGAGACAGAGTGCTAACCCGCTGTGTCACTGTGCTGCCGGGGAATTGAACCTGGGTCCCTGGCGCTGTGAGACAGCAGTGCTAACCCACTGTGTCACATGCTTGGGTGAGAAGAAGCAATGGTGGGTGGGATATATGTGAAAAATGATGAATGAGAAAATGTCAAAGTTAAACTGAATTTATTGACCTCAAGTTTTACAGAAGGTTGGGCATGATGTTCACTCCGCAGTGTTGCAGGAACCAATGCTGTGGGAGCTGAAAGCCTTGCGCCTGTGACACTGGCACTGCCAGCTGCCCCTGCTGTGACTCAAACAGAGCCACATGTTCGTAAGGACTTGAGTAAAGCATACTGAGCATGCTCTGTAAGCTTCCCGATTGGCCACATTGTGGTGTGAATTAGTTGTCTCAGCTCACTCCATTCAGGCTCCACTGGGTGAGCTTGCACACAAGCTATCCCGTGAGCTCAGGTTTACCCACGCATTGACACCACATCCCTGCTGCAGCGAGGTCAGAGAATTTGGCAAATCTCCCTTCACCGTGGCGGGGTGGGAAAATGTCAGCAGCGTGAGCTGTGCTGGGATTCCGGCTTGTGTCTTTCCTGAAAGTCCCTTTAGGATTGGGAAAAAAGGGTTTTATTTTATATGAGTTGTACTATTAGCTTTAGAGAAGTAATTTTTGAAAATAATCTTAGAGCGAAATACTCTTAACTGTCAAACAAAGATAGGAATCTAGATTCTAAGAAACACAAATAACCTGAATTCAGTCATACCAAATCAGGCCTATACATTGACTCAGTTTCACAATGACTGGATTTTAAAATCCTCATTCTTGTTCTCAATCCCACCATTTTGTCAACTTTCCCTTTCTCTGTAAACAGCTGGAGTCTACAATCCCCCAAAATATACACAATCTTCCAAATATGGTGTCTTGAGCATCTCCAATTTTAACATTCTACTATCATCAGCTGTGCTTTTAAAGTTTATTTATTAGTGTCACAGGTAGGCTTACATTAACACTGCAATGAAATTACTATGAAAATCCCCTAATTTCCACACTCTGATGCCTGTTCAGGTACGCTGGGAGAATTTAGGATACCCATTGCACCTACTCAACATGTCATTCAGGCTATAGGAGGAAAGCAGAGGAAACCCACAGAGGTACTGGGAGAACGTACAGACTCTGCACAGACAGTGATCCAACCAGGAATTGAATCTAGGCCCCTGGCGCTGTGAGGCAGCAGTGCTAATCATTGTGCTACCATGCCACCCATGTGTCATTGTGTTGCCCATTGTGCAGCTATGCCACCCATGATGCTGAGATGTTTGAGACCTGAGCTGTACAATTCCCTCCTAACCTTCTCCAACCGCCCTCCCCTCCTGTAAGCAGCACTGATCTTGCCAATGAGACCAGCTCCTTTGCTGATTCTCCATGTCTAGAGGACTTTAGCTTTCCTCTTTTGTTTTCAACTTCAGCAAAGAACAATATCTCTCGGAAAAGAATATACGAACATAGAACATAGAACATTACAGCGCAGAACAGGCCATTCGGCCCTCGATGTTGCGCCGAGCAATTAGGAACAAGCAGTGACCCTCTAATCTAAACCATTCCCTTTTCATCCATAAACTTATCTACTAATCTCTTAAACGCCACCAAACTTGGTTCATCTACCACTGCAGCAGGCAGGGCATTCCATACCCTTACCGCCCTTTGGATAAAGAACCTACCTCTGATATCTGTCCTAAAACCACCACCCCTTAATTTAAAGCTATGTCCCCTCGTGCTAGCTTTCTCCATCCTAGGAAAAAGGCTATCACTGTACACCCTATCTAAACCTCTAATCATCTTATATGTTTCAATAAGGTCTCCTCTTAGCCGCCTTCTTTCTAACGAAAACAACCTCAAATCCCTCAGCCTCTCTTCAGAAGACCTGCCCTCCATACCAGGCAACATCCTGGTAAACCTCCTCTGTACCCTCTCCAATGCCTCACATCTTTCTTATAATGTGGGGACCAGAACTGCACACAATACTCCAAGTGCGGCCGCACTAGAGTTCTGTACAGTTGCAACATGACGTTGCGGCTCCGAAATTCAATCCCCCTACCAATAAAAGCTAGACTCCATATGCCTTCTTAACAACCTTCTCGACTTGACTGCCTACTTTCAGGGATCTATGCACATACACACCAAGATCCCTCTGTTCATCAAGACTACTAAGAATCCTACCATTAGCCTATACTCTACACATTTATTATTCCTGCCATAGTGCATTACCTCACACTTTTCCACATTAAACTCCATTTGCCAACTCTCGGCCCAGCTCTGCAACTTGTCCAAGTCTCTCTGCAAACTATAACACCCCTCTTCACTATCTACCCCTCCTCCGACTTTGGCGTCATCCGCAAATTTACTAATCCATCCTTCAATACCCTCATCCAGATCATTTATAAAAATTACAAACAGCAGGGGCCCCAAAACAGACCCCTGAGGTACACCACTTGTAACCGAACTCACGATGAATATCTCCCATCAACCACCACCCTCTGTCTTCTATCTGCTAGCCAATTCCTAATCCAATTAGCTAAATCACCCTCAATCCCATACATCTGCATTTTCTGCGAAGCCTTCCATGGGGAACCTTATCGAACGCCTTATTAAAGTCCATATATACCACATCAACTGCCTTACCCCCATCCACCTCTTTGGTCACTTTTTCAAAAAACTCAATAAGGTCAATAAGGCACGACCTACCCTTCACAAAACCATGCTGACTATCCCCAATCAATTCATTTCTCTCTAAATAACTATAAATCCTATCTCTAATAATTCTCTCCAATACTTTGCGCACAACAGAAGTAAGACTCACCGGCCTATAATTCCCTGGAAGGTCTCTCTTCCCCTTCTTGAACAATGGGACCACATTCGCTATCCTCCAGTCTTCCAGCACTATACCCGTAACCAGCGACGACCTGAAGATCAGAGCCAGAGGCTCTGCAATCTCCTCTCTCACCTCCCAGAGAATCCTAGGGTAAATCCTGTCCGGCCCAGGGGACTTATCCAACTTCAAACCCTCAAGAATATCTAGCACATCCTCCTTATCGACTTCAATACTTTCCAGTTTGCAACCCTGTATCCCAGTGTTCTCCACAACTATATTTACATCTCCCTGCGTGATTACCGAAGAGAGGCAGTTTCCTGCTGCTTTCCTGATGTGTGCTTGAAGAAAATACACATCCTCTTCCCAAAAGATTCTCTGTCTGTAAGCAGCCCCTCTCCCTCAAAATTTCCGTTCTTTTACCATTACTTTGGAAAATTCAACCATCCCATGACTCATGGGATCTTACCTGGGCTTGGAATGAGTCACAAAATGACAAGGATGAGCTGTCATTCCCGAGAGATGTCAAAAATATGTTTAATGCACTATTTAAAACCTACCTCTTTAAACAGAATTTTAGTCACATTGATTATGAGAGGGGAGGTGATGGTCCAGTAGTCTATTAATCCAAATACTCAGCTCAGATTCCAATCCTGCCATGGTAGATGATGGAATTTGATTTAAATTTTAAAAAATATCTGGAATGAGGAATTTACTAATGATCCTGAAACTATTGTCAGAAAAACCCATCTACTTCACTAATGTCCTTTAGGATGTTCTCTTCAAAGAAATAAATCTGCTGTCCTTGTCTGGTCTGGCTTACATGTGACTCCAGAGCCACAGCAATGTGACTTTCAACTGACCTCAGGCAATTAGGGATGGGCAACAGATGCTGGCCAGCCAGTCACGCCCATGGCAGGAATAACAAATAACAAATGTGTAGAGTATAGGACTAATGGTAAGACTCTTAATAGTGTTGAAGAACAGAGGGATCTTGGTGTATATGTGCATAGATCCCTGAAAGTTGGCAATCAAGTCGATAAGGTTGTTAAGAAGGCATATGGAGTCTTAGCTTTTATTGGTAGGGGGATTGAATTTCGGAGCCGCAACGTCATGTTGCAACTGTACAAAACTCTTGTGCGGCCGCACTTGGAGTATTGTGTACAGTTCTGGTCCCCACATTATAAGAAAGATGTGGAGGCATTGGAGAGGGTACAGAGGAGGTTTACCAGGATGTTGCCTGGTATGGAAGGCAGGTCTTATGAAGAGAGGCTGAGGGATTTGAGGTTGTTTTCGTTAGAAAGAAGGCGGCTAAGAGGAGACCTTATTGAAACATATAAGATGATTAGAGGTTTAGATAGAGTGGACAGTGATAGCCTTTTTCCTAGGATGGAGAAAGCTAGCACGAGGGGACATAGCTTTAAATTAAGGGGTGGTAGTTATAGGACGGATGTCAGAGGTAGGTTCTTTACCCAGAGGGTGGTAAGAGTATGGAATGCCCTGCCTGCTGCAGTTGTAGATGAACCAAGTTTGGTGGTGTTTAAGAGGTTAGTAGATAAGTTTATGGATGAAAAGGGAATGGTTTAGGTTAGAGGATCATTGCTTTTTTCTAATTGGTTGGCGCAACATCGAGGGCCGAAGGGCCTGTTCTGCGCTGTAATGTTCTATGTTCTATGTTCTATGAATGAATTTAAAAAAAACTCCTTATGTTGTCCAGTGTCAATTTTATTTGATAATTGCCCTTGTGAAGTACCATGGGATGTTATGCAATGTACACACACTGGGTGAGATTTTACAGCTACACTCATACCAAAACGGTAAAATCCTGCCTGAAGTTAACAGATCTTTCCATACTCCGCACCTCGCCGTCTCCGATTCCCGTGGTGGGCAGAGAAGTAACATTCCAATCACTATAAATATCAAATATTTTCCTGTTTCTCCTCCTGCAGATTGCTAGGAGGTTGAATGAGATGCATTCACCTTTACATCACTGGCGAAAGGTAATTGACTTTAAACATTAACCGTTTTTCTCCTCACTGACGCTGTGGCATCTGCTAAATATTTTCAGTATTTTCTGTTTTTATTTCAGTTGGCAAATCCTGTTGGGTGAAAATATTCCAGAATGGAGCATAGTAAAATAGGTGCAGACTAGATAGTTAAGAATTGAATCTGCTGTTAAAAGATAATGGGGCACAGGTTCAATGTGAGAGGGAGGAAGTTCAAGGGAGATGTGCAGGGGAAGGTTTTGACTCAGAGAGGGGTGGGTGCCTGGAACGTACTGCTGGAGAAATTGGTGGAAACAGGCACGTGCTAAATTGCCCCCAAATATCAGGGGACTAGCAGAGTGAATATGATTGTATAATGATATATAATGATAGGGTGGGCATTATGATAGATCATAGATCATTGAACCCTACAGTGCAGAAAGAGGCCTTTCAGCCCATTGAATCTGCACCAAACACAACCCCACCCAGACCCTACTCCCATACCCCTACCTGTTATACACACTAATCCCTCTAACTTACGCATCCCTGGACACTAAGGGGCAATTTCTTAGCGTGGCCAATCAACCTAACCCACACAACTTTGGACTGTGGGAAGAAATTGGAATACCCGGAGGAAACCCACGCAGACACGAGGACAGTGTGCAAACTCCACATAGACATTGACCAAAGCCAGGAATCGAACCCAAAACCCTGGAGCTGTGAAACAGCAGTCTAACCACTGTGTTACCATGCTACCCAATTGGTGCAAACGCGATGGGCTGAATGGCCTTGTTCTGCATTGTAGGGATTCTATGATTTAAGAAGCTTCTGGATGGGTGCATGAAGACGGAGGGAAAAGAAGGATATGGACAGAGTCAGCGCAGAATGTTTGTTAGTTAGAACATCATGATTAGTACGGGCTTGAAGGGCTGAAGGGCCTGTTCCTGTGCTGTACTTTTCTTTGTTCTTTGTATTATTCAATTTGGGTCCTTGGTGTTACTATTGGAATAATAATGTGATAGAAAAATCTACCAGCGGTGTGAGGGTGAGGGGGGAGGGGGCGGTGGTGGTGGTTGGGGGGTGGGAGCATATTGATTATTGTACAATTTTAAGGCAAAGGAATCTCATTGAGGAGAAAAACCAACTGAGAAGTGAAAGCAACTGGAGTAAAATTAAATGATGATCAGGAGTCAGGGCTGAGATATTCATTAAAGTAAATTTATTCAGATACCATAGAAAGATTCACTGCTAAGAAAACTCTAGAATTAGACTATTGCAGACACACACTGTTGTTGAGATGTAATTTAAAAATAGACTTTCATTTTATGTCATCTTTCGAAACCAGTTATGATTGCCATAGAGACTGTTAGCATCTAAGGAAAAACCTAAACACCCAGTGATTAACTGGATGAAATTATATAACAAAATGCCACACTTTTAAACAGTAAAACTGCCATGCAGATGAAAACACAAAGCAGGCATTGTGAACCTAACACCATCATTTGTCAAAACTTTGGCTATCAAGACAACTTCCCTTTTTACTTCCCGATTTCACCCGAGTTTTCTTTTCTCTCAGTTTTAATTCTAATACCACGTCATTTTTCTGGAGACAGAATTTTGGCCAAGGGTGATTCTGGTGAGTTGGGGGCAGCCTGATTACTGTAAGAAGTCTCACAACACCAGGTTAAAGTCCAACAGGTTTATTTGATAGCAAACACTACTAGCTTTCGGAACGCTGCTCCTTTGTTAAGTGAGTAGGAAGTCCTGATCACAAACTGGGCATAAAAAGGCACACACAATTGGCAATCAAGTCAATAAGGTTGTTAAGAAGGCATATGGAGTCTTAGCTTTTATTGGTAGGGGGATTGAATTTCGGAGCCACAACGTCATGTTGCAACTGAACAAAACTCTAGTGCGGCCGCACTTGGAGTATTGTGTGCAGTTCTGGTCCCCGCATTATAAGAAAGATGTGGAGGCATTGGAGAGGGTACAGAGGAGGTTTACCAGGATGTTGCCTGGTATGGAGGGCAGGTCTTATGAAGAGAGGCTGAGGGATTTGAGGTTGTTTTCATTAGAAAGAAGGCGGCTAAGAGGAGACCTTATTGAAACATATAAGATGATTAGAGGTTTAGATAGGGTGGACAGTGATAGCCTTTTTCCTCGGATGGAGAAAGCTAGCACGAGGGGACATACCTTTAAATTAAGGGATGGCAGTTATAGGACGGATGTCAGAGGTAGGTTCTTTACCCAGAGGGTGGTAAGGGTATGGAATGCCCTGCCTGCTGCAGTTGTAGATGCGCCAAGTTTGGTGGATTTAAGAGGTTAGTGGATAAGTTTATGGACGAAAAGGGTATGGTTTAGGTTAACAAAGAACAACACAGCACGGGAAACAGGCCCTTCGGCCCAACGAACCCGCGCTGCCGTCCTAACGTCTTAATGACATATAGAGACCAATATAGGGACAATTTGTTACCCAATCAGCCTAAGAGCACATTTTTGGGATGTGGGAGGAAACCGGAGCACCCGGAGAAAACCCACGCAACCACGGGGAGAACGCGCAAACTCCCGCAGACACAGGCCCAAATCCATGTGTCTGCACAGCAACAGCGATAGTCTCTGAGCTGTCATGTTGCCCATCTGATGGTCCAGTTTAAGCATACACTAACGACGTGAAGCACTAGGCCACTCCTGAAGTAACATCCAGGAGCAGCCCTCGCACGACCTGCCGAATGCATGCACCTTGTTGGTCAACAAGGTGGACCGAACAGCCTGTGGAAACAATTAAAGTATTTAAACAGTCCTCCTATATCCCTCTATCTGCAGACCGCTCATGTGGCTGTCCAAGAGACCCTTAAACAACCCTAGCGTGCCTGCTCCCACCACCTTACTCGGTAGTGCATTCCACACCCCCACTACCCTTTGTGTGAAAAAATGCCCTCTAATATTCGTCTTATACATAGCCCCCCTCACCCTAAGGCCATGACCCCTCGTTCTATCCGATTCTAATGGTGGAAAAAGCTTACCACCATTTACTCTATCTATACCCCTCATAATCTTATATACCTCTAATAGATCCCCTCTCAGCCGACGTCTTTCAAGGGAAAACAACCCCAGTGCGTTCAACCTTTCCTCGTAAGACAGCCCTTCCATACCAGGCAGCATCCTGGTAAATCTCCTCTGCACTCTCTCCAGGGCCTCCACATCCTTCCGGTAGTACGGCGACCAGAACTGGACGCAGTACTCCAAGTGAGGCCTAACCAACGTTCTATACACTTGCAACATCAAACTCCTACTCTTGTATTCTATACCCCTTCCTATGAAGGCTAACATACCATACGCTTTCTTTATCACTTTCTGCATCTGTACTGCCACCTTCAGAGACTTGTGAACCTGCACCCCCAGGTCTCTCTGCGTCTCTATACTCCAGATAGTTTTACCTTTTATCCTATAACTCCCCTCTACATTATTCCGGCCAAAATGCATCACCTCACATTTATCCGAATTAAATTCCATTTGCCATCTATCTGCCCAATCTACCAGCCTATCTATGTCCTGTTGTATTGCCTGGCACTGCTCCTCAGTCCCCGCCAATCCAAGTATCTTACTGTCATCAGCAAATTTGCTGATCACACCGCCTACCCCCTCTTCCAAGTCATTTATATAAATCACAAATAGAAGAGGTCCTAGTACTGAGCCCTGTGGCACACCACTAGTGACTGACCTCCAGGTTAGAGGGTCATTGCTTTTTCCTAATTGGCTGGCGCAACATCGAGGGCCGAAGGGCCTGTTCTGCGCTGTAATGTTCTATGTTCTATGTTCTATGAATGAATTTAAAAAAAACTCCTTATGTTGTCCAGTGTCAATTTTATTTGATAATTGCCCTTGTGAAGTACCATGGGATGTTATGCAATGTACACACACTGGGTGAGATTTTACAGCTACACTCATACCAAAACGGTAAAATCCTGCCTGAAGTTAACAGATCTTTCCATACTCCGCACCTCGCCGTCTCCGATTCCCGTGGTGGGCAGAGAAGTAACATTCCAATCACTATAAATATCAAATATTTTCCTGTTTCTCCTCCTGCAGATTGCTAGGAGGTTGATTGAGATGCATTCACCTTTACATCACTGGCGAAAGGTAATTGACTTTAAACATTAACCGTTTTTCTCCTCACTGACGCTGTGGCATCTGCTAAATATTTTCAGTATTTTCTGTTTTTATTTCAGTTGGCAAATCCTGTTGGGTGAAAATATTCCAGAATGGAGCACAGTAAATCAGTTTATAGAATACTGATTAGAATGTGAGTCTCTACAACTAATCAAATCTTAAAGATATAGACAATGTGAGCAGAGAGAGGGTTAAGCACAGGTTAAAGAGATGTGTATTGTCTCCAGCCAGGACAATAAGTGAGGTTTTGCAAGATCAGGGGCTGAATGCCCGTAACCGCTGAATGTTCACCAACAGGAAAAGAACAGTCTTGCCAGGTGATTGTCGAGCGATGTTCATTCATTCATTGTCATAGCATCTGCAGGGTTTGATTCCATCCAACTGCAGAAGATACAACAATGAATGAATGAAAATCACTCGACAATCACCAGGCAAAACAGTTCCCTTCCTGTTGGCGAACACTTCAGTGGTCACGGGCATTCGGCCTCCGACCTTCGGGTAATCATTCTCCAAGGCGGCCTTCACGACACACGACAGCACAGTCGCTGAGCTGCGACTGATAGCCAAGTTCCGCACACATGGGGACGGCCTCGCCCGGGATCTTAGGGTCATGTCACACTATCTGTAACCCCCGTGACTTGCCTGGGTTTGTAAAATCTCACTAACTGTCCTGGCTGGAGTCAATACACATCTCTTCAACCTGTACTTAACCCTCTCTCCACTCACATTGTCTGTACATTTAAGACTTGATTAGCTGTAAAGGCTCGCATTCTAATCAGTATTTTATAAACTGAGTGTGTGCCTTTATATGCCCTGTTTGTGATCAGAACTCCCTACTCACCTGACGAAGGAGCAGCGCTCTGAAAGCTGGTGGTGTTTACTACCAAATAAACCTGTTGGACTTTAACCTGATGTTGTGAGACTTCTTACAGTGTTTACCCCAATCCAACACTGGCATCTTCACATCATAGCAGCCTGATTATAGGTGAAAGCCACAGGTAGTCGGTTGAATTTATTAAAGGCCTGTAAAGTTCTGTCATCGGGGTCTGAATTTTCCCACCAGCCTTCCATCAGCAGCATCTAAGGCTAGGTCTGGACACTCTCCGTCCTTCTCTGTCAGTCTTCACTGCCATCACAGGCCACTCTATCAAAGGCCTCTTCCTCTACGATAACAGCATGGCTTCCCAGGGTACTTTCATATTAAACTTGAAGAAGTTTAAAAGAAAATTCCTCCACTTTGTGATTTCCCCCACCCCCACCACCTCTTTCTGAAGTTTAGAGGTTATTTATTATTGTCAGAAGTAGGCTTACATTAACACTGCAATGAAGTTACTGTGAAAATCCCCGACTTGCCACATTCTGGGTCCTTGGCACCGTTAGGCACCAGAACTAGCCACTGTGCTGCCCCGTGCCTCATCTCCATGTTTCTTCATAACAGGATGGCACCCTATTGGCCCTCCTATCTCGGGGGCCAGTCCAACATCCAGCCCAGCCACTGACCATTAAATGGCTAATTTGGGAAAACTGCCAGCCAATTGACTATTTCCCACGTAGAACTGGCTCCTGATTCCCACCTGATGATAGTGTGGGATAAAGAAACCATAAACATAAGACAATAGTGTGATGATACTGTGCCTTTAAGAAGCTTTTTTTAAATGTGTTGCTTTGCAGGATGTAGCTAGCAGACCCTGGAAGTTGTTGGTACCATTTTGTCTGCAGCTGGTGTATTTTGTAGGTACTGAAGCAGTAGAGGTGGTTTCACATGGATTTTAATCTGGAATAATGCAGCATCCTTTAGCTCTGATGGTTAGGAATAGCTGTATTCCACAGAAAAGCCTAGGTTTTAGTTTCGTTTTCTCAGTTGCTGTTTGGATTTAAGGCAAAAAACAGTGTCTCTTGTTTTCCCCTCGCTGGAGTTGGTAATTCTGTTGTCTGTGAGTTTTTGCCAGGATCTGATGGAAGAGGGGAATGTGGTTCTCTCTCTCTCTGTCTCTCTCCAGAGGCATGCAGAATGTCCCAGGACTGCGAAGCTTCTGTGATTTGTTCCAACATTCAAAGAAACAATGACACCAAGTCATTTATAAATGATCTGGGTGAGGGTATTGAAGGATGGATTAATAAATTTGCGGATGACACCAAAGTCGGAGGAGTGGTAGATAGTGAAGAGGGGTGTTATAGTTTGCAGAGAGACTTGGACAAGTTGCAGAGCTGGGCCGAGAGGTGGCAAATGGAGTTTAATGTGAAAAGTGTGAGGTAATGCACTTTGGCAGGAATAATAAATGTGTAAAGTATAGGGCTAATGGTAGGATTCTTAATAGTGTTGATGAACAGAGGGATCTTGGTGTACATGTGCATAGATCCCTGAAAGTAGGCAGTCAAGTCGATAAGGTTGTTAAGAAGGCATATGGAGTCTTAGCTTTTATTGGTAGGGGGATTGAATTTCGGAGCCGCAACGTCATGTTGCAACTGTACAAAACTCTAGTGTGGCCGCACTGGGAGTATTGTGTGCAGTTCTGGTCCCCACATTATAAGAAAGATGTGGAGGCATTGGAGAGGGTACAGAGGAGGTTTACCAGGATGTTGCCTAGTATGGAGGGCAGGTCTTATGACGAGAGGCTGAGGGATTTGATGTTGTTTTCATTAGAAAGAAGGCGGCTAAGAGGAGACCTTATTGAAACATATAAGATGATTAGAGGTTTAGATAGGGTGGACAGTGATAGCCTTTTCCTAGGATGGAGAAAGCTAGCACGAGGGGACATAGCTTTAAATTAAGGGGTGGTGGTTATAGGACGGATGTCAGAGGTAGGTTCTTTACCCAGAGGGTGGTAAGGATATGGAATGCCCTGCCTGCTGCAGTTGTAGATGTGCCAAGTTTGGTGGTGTTTAAGAGGTTAGTAGATAAGTTTATGGATGAAAAGGGAATGGTTTAGGTTAGAGGGTCATTGCTTTTTCTTAATTGGCCGCGCAACATCGAAGGCCAAAGGGCCTGTTCTGCGCTGTAATGTTCTATGTTCTATGATAAAAAATTGAAGATCTAGTGTCACATGAACATACTTGCATTTTTTGCCCAGTCTGAAGAGGGCTCTGTGTCTCAGGGAGTTGTTTGAATTGAGACAGATAGCTGTTGAGATTTATACTGTATCGTGTTCAAGTTTTGTAACTAGTAAAAGCTATGCTTTTTTAAATTATACTGTAACTGTGTAGTCAAATGGACTTTGCCTGATAAAAGCTCCCTAGTGCTTCTCTTGAATCATATGTAGAAAGAAACACCTTATACTCATGAATGCCAAACTCAAATGTGAAAGTTAGGGTCTAGGCTGACTTCTTAATTTACTCTGTAATTTCTGGCCTAGGTCTTGATGATGAGAAATAGATGATAAGGAATAGAAGGTGGGGATTCAGCTCCTCTAAGCCCCTCCACCATTCGATAGGATCATAGCTGATTCCTCATATCACCTTTCCTGCCATTTCCCAATAACCCTCAATTCCCTTACTGATCAAAAATCTGCCTATACCAACCTTCAAAATACCCCACAGGAAAAATCCTACCCTGGGTTGGAAAGCAAACCACAACCTGCATTTGCAGAAGTAAGGATCTGAGTAATTGAACCACAACTGAGACTTACGTGATAACAATATAGACGGAGCTGCTAAAGTTTATCACAACTAGATTTAATCACTTGTTTTGTAGTTGCTCAATCAATAACATTTTATCTTCTAAATGTAATACTTAGAATCATAGAATCCTACAGTGCAAAAAGGGACCATTCAGCCCATCAGGTCTGCACTGAACACAATCCCATCCAGATTCTATCCTCAAAACCCCATAAATTTATCCAACTAGTTCCCCTGACACCAAGGGGCAATTTATCATGGCCAATCTACGTAACTCACACAGCTTTGAAGGAGGAAACTGGAGCACACAGAGGAAAGCCGTGTAGACATGGGGAGAACATGCAGTCTCCACACAGATAGTGACCCAAGCTGGGGATCAAACCCAGGACCCTGGCATTGCGTGTCAGCAGTGCTAACCACTGTGCCACCATGCCAGCCTAACATCAGATCACTTATGGTATTGTTGCTTGTGATTACAAATGAGAATTATAATAGTATGTTTCAGTGATGAACTAATGATCATTACTGTACAATCAGAGGCAATGAACAAACTGCCATCAGCAATTGTATTTTCTCCTAAAGTAGGGGGAGGGGTGACTGTCAACAGCAAACATGACAGGAAATGATGGCCTCGTGGTATTCTTGTTAAACTATTAATCCAGAAACACAGCCTATGTTCTGGGGACCCGGGGTTGAATCCCACCATGGCAGATGGTGGAATTTGAATTCAATTTTAAAAATCTGGAATTAAGAATCTACTGATGATCGTGAAACCATTGTCGATTGTTGGGAAAACCCACCTGGTTCACTAATGTCCTTTAGGGAAGGAAATTTGCCGTCCTTACCCAGTCTGGCCTACATCTGACTCCAGAACCACAGCAATGTGGTTGACTTTCAACTGCCCTCTGCAATTGCCTGACGATACATTCAGTTATACTGCAGCATTTCAAGGCAGCAGCTCACCGTCACTAAGGGTAACTAGGGATGGATAGTAAATGTTGGCCAACCATTGACACTCACATCCTACAGATAAATGAATAAAGGACATGGTGTGAACAAGGAGCAAGACCAGTTAAAGACCCAGCGGCCAAGGCAGCTTTTCAGTTAAAGTGCTCAACGTTGCTCGGTGAAACTCTTTGCTGAGGCCCATCTGAACTGGGGCTGTAACTATAGCTGGGGCTGTAACTGGGGCTGTAACTATAGCTGGGGCTGTAACTGGGGCTGTAAGTGGGGCTGTAACTGGAGCTGTAACTATAGCTGGGGCTGTAACTGGGGCTGTAACTATAGCTGGGGCTGTAACTATAGCCATGAAACACAAGATTTGCTATGTCAATAGGTGGCAATGTTGTTAGCGCTGCTGCTTCACAGTGGCAGGGACTTGGGTTCGATTCCTGGCTTAGGTCACTGTCAGTGCAGAGTACAAAGAACAACAACAACAAAGAGCAACTCAGCACGGGAAACAGGCCCTTCGGCCCAACGAGCCCACGCCGCCGTCCTAACGTCTTAATGACATATCCTTGACTTTAGGCTATGCCTATTGTTGAAGATTCCCATATAGGGACAATTTGTTACCCAATCAGCCTAACAGCACATTTTTGGGATGTGGGAGGAAACCGGAGCACCCGGAGAAAACCCACGCAACCACAGGGAGAATGCGCAAACTCCCGCAGACACAGGCCCAAATCCATGTGTCTGCACAGCAACAGCGATAGTCTCTGAGCTGTCATATTGCCCATCAGATGGTCCAGTTTAAGCATACACTAACGACTTGAAGCACTAGGCCACTCCTGAAGCAAAAACCAAGAGCAGCTCTCGCACGACATGCCGAATGCATGTACCTTGTTGGTCAACAAGATGGACCGAATAGCCTGTGGAAACAAATAAGATATTTAGACAGTCCTGCTATATCCCTCTATCTGGAGACCGCTCATGTGGCTGTCCAAGAGACCCTTAAACAACCCTAGCATGCCTGCTCCCACCACCTTACTCGGCAGTGCATTCCACACCCCCACTACCCTCTGTGTGAAAAACTGGCCTCTAATATTCGTCTTATACATAGCCCCCTTCACCCTGAGCCCGTGACCCCTCGTTCTATCCATTTCTAATGGTGGAAAAAGCTTACCACCATTTACTCTATCTATACCCCTTATAATCATATATACCTCTAATAGATCCCCTCTCAGCCGACATCTTTCAAGGGAAAACAACCCCAGTGTGTTCAATCTTTCCTCGTAAGACAGCCCTTCCATACCAGGCAGCATCCTGGTAAATCTCCTCTGCACTCTCTCCAAGGCCTCCACATCCTTCCGGTAGTACGGCAACCAGAACTGGACGCAGTACTCCAAGTGAGGCATAACCAACGTTCTATACATTTGCAACATCAGACTCCTACTCTTGTATTCTATACCCCTTCCTATGAATGCTAACATACCATACGCTTTCTTTATCACTTTCTCCACCTGTACTGACACCTTCAGAGACTTGTGAACCTGCACCCCCAGGTCTCTCTGCGTCTCTATACTCCGGATAATTTTACCTTTTTTCCTATAACTCCCCTCTACATTATTCCGGCCAAAATGCATCACCTCGCATTTATCCAGATTAAATTCCATTTGCCATCTATCTGCCCAATCTACCAGTCTATCTATGTCCTGTTGTATTGCCTGGCACTGCTCCTCAGTACTCGCCAATCCAAGCATCTTAGTGTCATCAGCAAATTTGCTGATCACACCACCTACCCCCTCTTCTAAGTCATTTATAAAAATCACAAATAGAAGAGGTCCTAGCACAGAGCCCTGTGGCACACCACTAGTGACAGACCTCCAGTTGGAAAAAGAGCCTTCCACTACTACCCGCTGTCTCCTCCTCCCAAGCCAGTTCTCAACCCATATACATACCTGGCCCTGTATTCCATGCGCCTTAACCTTTTCTATCAGCCTACCATGAGGAACCTTGTCAAACGCCTTACTGAAATCCATGTAGACGACATCAACGGCTTGTCCTTCATCAACCGTTTTTGTCACCTCTTCAAAATATTCCACTAGATTCGTAAGGCATGACCTCCCCTTAACGAAGCCATGCTGCGTATCCCTGATCTGATCGCAGCGCTCCAGATGCTCATACATCCTGTCCCTGAGGATCCTCTCCATTAGCTTACCTATAACTGAAGTCAAGCTCACCGGCCTATAGTTCCCTGGGTTCTCCCCATATCTGTATGGGTTTCCACCGGGTGCTCCGGTTTCTCCTACAGTTTGAAAGATATACATTGACCATGCTAAATCCTCCCTCACTGTACCCAAACAGGCATTGATTGGAGTGTGGCAACTAGGGAATTTGCATAATGAATTCATTGCAGTGTTAATGTACTTGTGACACTGATAAATAAACTTAAAAAAAAGCAAGCAGATGAGCTCCACATGGGGAGGTGAGGTAACTTGAGCTGCAGTGGAGATGTATGTAATTGATTTTTCTTGACCTGAGACCTGACCCTCTGAGTGTGAGAGTAGCTCCACAGCTATTTTCACACATAAACTGGAAACTTGGCCTGGTGCCTTTGTTACAAGTATTGCAACATGTGCAAGATAACAATCACATTCTGCTGTTAGATTGATGTGAGGTTCCCCCAAACATTCAGTATTAAATAAATAATTTTCCTTTGATAATTGACACTAACCCTACATATAATATTCAACAATTTATTGCTAACCTCCAAGCACATTCTGATTCTTGATTTGATTTGATCTGCAGATTAAAATTCCTGTTTGGATGGAACCAGTTGCTTAATTGAAATACAGATACATCACTTATTGGTGTTAAGCCAAAGCCTCAGAAAGCTCACATGCATGAATAGCTGTCAACTTTTAATCTGTACATCTCATGGTTGGGGCTCAGATGGAGGATGTGGGGTGAGTTTTGTAGAATTGAATTTATCTGTACGTCAATCAGCCACCAATCATTCAGTTCCTGCAGCTCATTCTAAAGCAGGGAGTTACTTATGTTCCAGATGAATTCCCCTGTAAGATGGTACAAAGATTGAAGCTGAATAATGGCACAGTGATTAACATTGCTGCGTCATAGTGCCAGGGACGTGGTCTGATACTCGGCAAGAGTTACTGTCTGTGTGGAGTCTGCATGTTCTCCCCCTAACTGCATGGGTTTTCTCTGGGTGCTCCGGTTTCCTCCCACAGTCCAAGAAACACACTAGTTAGGTGTATTGGCCATGCTAAATTCTCCCTCAATGTATCCAAACAGGCATCAATCAGAGTGTGGCGATTCGGGGATTTTCACAGTAACTTCATTGCAGTGTTAATGTAAGTCTACTTGTGACACTTTAAAATAATTTTAAACAAAGTTAAAGGAGCTCTTGTGTAAATATTTGCTGCTGCACATTATCTCTTGAAACAGTAGTTAAGTGTGCATGTGTACTGAAATACCTTGTGACACAGCAAGTGTCACTAGCTGGGTATTACCTCAATTTGTATTAATGTGCATATTGCCATGATCTGTACACATTAAATGATATGTCAGTAGCACAGGGACTGTCATCAATGTGGCTACAGGCACGGTGTGTAGGAGCAGCAGAAGATTTGATATTAAACCATTTAATTTGCATCCCTTCATCCTACACAACCCAGTAACTTGACATGATGTCAGGAGCTGGCTGAGACAGCACATTAACCTATTGACTCATCCATATCGATGCAGACATTACCAAGAATTGGGAAAATTGAGAGGAAAGGGCAGGATGGTGGATGTGAGGAATGTGGGATCCACCGTGACCCCATTGATTGGCAGAACAGGTTTCCTGCCTCCCAGGCAGTACATTCCAGATTCTCATCACTCTCTGGGATATAATAAATCTTCACAAATCCCCTCTGAATTTCCTGCCCCTTACCTTAAAACTCTGCCCCTTTGTGATTGACATTGAACCAAGGAAACAGCTGCTTTCTATTCACCCTGTCCAAACCCCTCAGAATTTTATATACCTCCATCATGGCCTCCTTCAGTCTTCTTTTCTCTAAACAAAATAATCCAACCCTATCCAATCTGTTGAAGTGCTCCATCCCAGGTAAGATCCTGGTGAATCTCATTAGTGACAGACAGCATGGTTTTGTAAGAGGGAGGTTGTGCCTTATAAATTTGCTGGAGTTTTTTGAGGAGGTGACAAAAATGGTTGACAAAGGAAAGGCCGTGGATGTCGTCTGTATGGATTTTGGGAAGGCGTTTGACAAAGTCCCTCATGGCAGGTTGGTGAAGAAGCTTAAGGCTCATGGGATACAAGGAGAGGTAGCTAGATGGGTAGAGAACTGGCTTGGCCACAGGAAAAAGTCTGACACCAGTTTAAATCCAACTGATTTATTTGATAGTAAACTCGCAAGCTTTTGACTCTATGGCCTTCGTCAGGTGAATGAGGCCATAGAGTTGAAAGCTTGCGAGTTTACTATCAAATAAATTGGTTGGATTTAAACTGGTGTTGTCAGACTTTTTACCGTGTTTACCCCAGTCCAATGCCGGCATCTCCACAGCCACAGGAGACAGAGGGTAGCAGTGGAAGGATCTTTTTCCGGCTGGAGGTCTGTGACCAGTGGTGTTCCGCAGGGCTCTGTACTGGGACCTCTGCTATTTGTGATATATATAAATGATCTGGAAGAGGGTGTAACTGGTGTTATCAGCAAGTTTGTGGTTGACCTAAAAATGGCTGTACTTGCAGACAGCAATGAACATTGTCGAACAATGCAACAAGATATAGATAGGCTGGAAAATTGGACGGAGAAATGGCAGATGGAATTTAATCCAGATAAATGTGAGGTGATGCATTTTGGAAGGACTAATGTAGGGGGGAGTTATACAATAAATGGCAAGGCCATGAAGAGTATAGAAACACAAAGGGACCGGCATGTGCAAGTCCACAAATCAGAGGTGGAGAAGGTGGTGAAGAAGGCATTATGGTATTCTTGCCTTTATAGGATGGGGTATTGAGTATAAAAACTGGAGTCTGATGTTACAGCTGTATAGAACACTGGTTAGGCCACATTTGGAATACTGCGTCCAGTTCTGGTCGCCGCACTATCAGAAGGAAATGAAGGCTTTAGAGAGAGTGCAGAGGAGGTTTACCAGGATGTTGCCTGGTATGGAGGGTCTTAGCTATGAGGAGAGATTGGGTAAACTGGGGGTGTTCTCCCTGGAAAGACGGAGAATGAGGGGAGACCTAATAGAGGTGTACAAAATTATGAAGAGTATAGATAGGGTGAACAGTGGGAAGTTTTTCCCAGGTCGGAGGTGACGATCACGAGGGTTCATGGGCTCAAGGTGAGAGGGGTGAGGTATAACTCAGATATTAAAGGGACGTTTTTTACACAGAGGGTGGTGGGGGCCTGGAATGCGCTGCCAAGCAAGGTGGTGGAGGCAGACATACTGGGATTGTTTAAGAATTACCTGGATAGTCACATGAGCAGACTGGGAATGGAGGGATACAAACGAATGGTCTTGTTGGACCAATGAGCAGCACAGGCTTGGAGGGCCGAAGGGCCTGTTTCCTGTGCTGTGCTGTTCTCTGTTCTTTTTGTTCTTTGAAACTCATCTGTACCCCTTTCAATGCAATTACATCCCTCTGATAGTGAGGTGATCAAAACTGCACACAGTACTCCAGCTGTTGCCTAACCAATGCTCTGTACAACTCCAAAATTACCTCCTTGCTCTTATATCTATGCCATTACTGATAAGAGAAGTGTTCCATATGCTTCTTCACTAACCTAGTCACTTGCCCTGCTCCCTTCAGGGATCTGCAAATAAGTACCCAACATCCCTTTGTTCCCCTGAGCTCCCTACTGTCCTGCCATTTATTAAACACTCCTTTGCCTTGTTACTTCTTCCAAAGTTCATCACTTTGCACTTGACGTGATTAAAAAACGATCGTCAGTCACTGCTCTGCCCATATGACCAACCCATTTACATCTTCCTGTAACCTATGAGCTTTTTCTATTAGAGTAAACACAATAAGAAGTCTGACAACACCAGGTTTTGCTATTAACCATTTCTATTTCTATTAACTTTTTCTATTAACCATTAACTATTAACCATCTACAAATCTCACTCTCGTCTGCAAACTTGCTTATTATTCCCTCCATATTCTTATCTATATCATTTAGTTAGAAACAGGTACTGAGCCTTGTGGTCTCCAGTTACTCAAACAGCCTTCTACCGTTACCCTTTGTGTCCTTTTACTAAGTCTATTTCAAATCCACCTCATTGTTTTCCTGAATTCCCTGTGTTTTAAACTTCTTGATCAGCCTCCTATGTGGCTTTGATAACATCCATATAAACTGCATGAAGTGCACTTTGACCATCCATTCACGCAATCAGGGTTTTGAACAATTCTATCAAATGTATTCGGCATCCCTGCTGACAAAGCCATGCTGACTATCCCTTTCCAAGTGGAGATTAATCCTCTCCTTCAGAATTCTCTCTAATAGTTCCTGTAACACTGACATGAAGCTCACCAGTCTGTAAGTTCCTGGTTAATCTCTGCCATGCTTTTAACAAGTGGAACATATTAACTATCCTCCAGCCCTTTGGCACTTTCTGTGCAGCCAAAGAGGAATTAAAAATTTGTGTCTGAGGCCCTGGAATTTCCTGCCTCGCCTTCCACCACAGCCTGGGATACAATTCATCTGGGCCTGGGGATTTGTCTATTTTTAAGCCCATCAATACGTCTAAAACCTCCTCACTTCCAATGCCAAACTGCTCAAGGTCCTCACAGTTCCTTTTTCTGAATTCTGCTTTGATGTTCTCCTGAATGAAGACTAATGAGAAGTCACTCTGTCAATGTTGTGCAGCTTCACACAGGTTGCCTTTTTAGTCTCTAATGGGCCCTACTCTTTCCCTGGTTAACATGTTCCCCTTAATATATTTAGAGGATATTTTAAGACCTTCTCTAATCTTGTTCAACAGTCTTTTTGTCAGCAGAGGCGAGAGACAGACTTCACTGAAGAGCATTCTGGGAGAAGTCAACAGTCACATCTACTGAAAAGTGAGAAGTACAAGAACGGATGTTAAAGGGCTATGAAATATCCAGGGAGGGTTAAGGAGAATCCCGAGACTTTTTATGTGTATATAAAGAGGAAAAGGGTAGCTAAGGAAAGGCCAGGTCCACTTAAGGACAGTGGAGAGAAATTGTGTGGAGGCAAATGAGGTGGGTGAGGTCCTTAATGAGTACTTTGCATCAATATTCCAAAAGGAGAAGGATGGGGTGGATTGTGAGTGTAGAAAGGAGGATGTTGACATTCGAGGACATGCTTAGATAAAAAGAGAGGAGGTATTGAAGGTTTGGAAAAACATTGAGGTGGACAAGTTCCCAGGGCCAGATGGAATCAATCCCAGAATACTGAGAGAGGTGAAGGAAGAAATTGCTGAGGCCTTGGCCAAAATCTTTGTCTCCTTTTGAGCCATGGGCGAGGTGCCAGAGGATTGGAGAGTAGCTAATGTTGTTCCTCTGTTTAAGAAGAGCAGAAGAAATAATCGGGGATATTACAGGCCTGTGAGCCTTACATCAATGGGGAGAAAATTATTGGAAAAGATTCTTTGGGACAGGATGCACTCACATCTGGCAGAGAATAGGCTTATTAGCGATAGGCAACATGGTTTTGTGAAGGGATGGTCATGTCTCACAAATCTAATTGAGTAAAATTGACCAGGGCAGGGGAGTGGATGTTGCCTTAATGATCTTTAATAAAGTATTCAACAAGGTTCCTTCTGATAGGCTGATACAGAAGGTGAAGCTACATGGGATCGAGCTGGTGAAATGGATACAAAACTAATTTGGGCATAGAAGGCAGAGAGAAGAAGCGGAGGAGTTATTTTCTAACTACAGTCTGTGACAAGTGGACTTCCAGAAGATCAGTGTTGTTTGTAATATTTCTATAAATGATTTGGAGGAAAGTTTCGGTGATCTGATTAATAAATTTGCAAATGACACAAAAATTGGGGGAGTAGCGGATAGCGAGGGGGACTGTCAGAGGATGCAGCAGGATATAAATCAGCTGGAGACCTGGGCCGACAGTTAGCAGATGAAATTTAACCTGGACAAATGTGAGAAGATGTAATTTGGAAGGAAAGTACAGTGAGCGATAGAGCCCTTTGAAACATTAGCATATAGAGGGATCTAGGCATGCAGATCCATAGTTCCCTGAAGGTAGTGACTCAGGTGGACAAGGTGGTCAAAAAGGCATATGACATGCTGCCTTCGGTGATCGGGGCATTGAATATAGGAATTGGAAAATCATATTACAGCTGTATAAGACTTTGATTAAGCTGCATTGTGTACAGTTCTGGTCGCCACACTGCTGGAAGGATGTTGCTGCATTGAAAAGGGTACAGAGAGATTTACCAGGATGCTGCCTGGTTTGGAGGATATGGACTATGAAGAAAAGTTGAACAAACATGGATTGTTTTCACTGGAGCGTCGGAGGCTGAGGGGGGACCTAATAGAGTTTTGCAAGATTATGACAGGCTTGAATAGAGTGGATAGTCAGAGTCTTTTTCCCAGGGTCGAAGGGTCAATTACTTAGGGGCACAGGTTGAAAATGAGGAAGGAAAAGTTTAAACGAGATGTAAGGTGCAAGTTTTTCACACAGGGTGTGGTGAATGCCTGGAATGTGGTGCTGGAGGAGGTGGTGGAAACAGATTCTATAACAATGTTCACAGGCATCTGGGTAGGTACATGAATAGACAGGAAATAGAGGGATATGGACCACATAGAGGCAAGGAAATGTTAGATTAGAGAAGCATCTGTGTTGGCACAGACGTAATGAGTTACTCCATAGAAAAACCTCATGTTAGAATCTGCCAATAGTATCTCAATGAGTAACCCAAGAGGAGTGCCAAGTAATTAAGGAGAGAAGAAAGGACATTGTCTCAGTACAGAACATTCCCTGCCTCAACTACAGCCAGCACCCACAAAAAAGAAGCATATGCTTTGCATTTAATATGTGTTGCAATAAGCGTGGCAAATGGAATCACTTTGTTAAGTGTTGCAGGTGAAAGCCACGGCAACTCATTATTAGTTATGTTGCAGCTGGTCACCCTTTCAAGGTGCAGAACATGATCAAAGTGAATGAGCTGGAGGTAAATCTGAACAATCCCACCACAAAATTCTGAAGATATTTGACTGTGGAAGTGTTAATTTTATCACAGGAAAAGGTAAGATAGTCACAGTGTTAAATATTGCTGACAGCAATGCAAAGTTTAAAGTCAAAATTAATACTGGGGTAAAATACAATGTATAATTTCTGCAGGAAAGTGAGTTCTGTGCTACTCTAGATTCCACCAATAAAGTAAAGCTTTTGCAAATGTTAGGCAAACCACAGAAGGAGTAGTTACTGCTTGCAAGTGAGCTCCAGTTCCATGTAATCGACCAGGACATCAAACTGTTGCCAGGTCTCCAGGACAACATTGTACCTGGGCTAATACACCTTGGCCTGGATGTACACAATCCTACATCAACAACCACAAAGATATCAGAATGCAAGGACCTGTTTGACAATGATATCACTCCAAAGCTGCCTGTCACATTTCAGATGGGGCCGGAAGAGAACTTAGTAAGGCTCACTGTCTGTGTTCCAAAAAGACTAAATCCTCCCATGATACAGAAGGTAGCCTGGATTGGATAGGATGACAAAATTAGGTCTCATAGGCCCCATAGATGGGGTTTCTTTGATGGTAGCTGTGGTAAAGTTAGATGATGCAGTCTGGATCTGCATCAATCCTGGTCACCCAAAAGAAGCACTTCTGAACCCCACTACCATCCCAGGAAGACAGTTGAACAGGCCATAGCTAACATGCCCATTGCTCAGGTTTCCAGCATTTTGGATGCAAATGTAGTGACATCGGACAGAGGTGTCCATGGACCATACAACATGATCAAGCCTCATCAGACTAAAGAACCACTGCAGCTTCATGACCTTCCATGGTCACTCATCTGGGATGATATATTTGAGGGAAACAGTGACAGCATCTCTCCTTTTTGATTCATTCTCAGGGAGGCATGAAGCTGATTACTTGCCAAAGTGAAAGAATTGGAATGTTGGAGAGACACTTTGCTGCGTGGGGCATTCCCCAGAGGTTAAACTCGGCCAACACCCAAATATTTGTCTCCAAAGACTTTGTACACATATGGGACATTGAACAACGGACATTCCCAAGCCCCATCCCTCGCAGGCTCCAATTCCCATGGCAGGCGGGCCTGTAAAATTGCAGCTGTCATCAATGAATCAGTAGAACGACATTTGAGAATGAGTTAGTTTGATATGTTGTTAAAGCGTGTCATTTCATCCAGATATAGAGCAGACAGTGTGGTCAGTTAAATATAAGTTCATTCTTAAACTGTAAAAGTTGTACAGCGTTATATAAAACACTTGGAGAAAATGTGTTCACCCTCTGCATCATCAAAAAGGATGATACAGAAGAGAAGCTTAGAATCACTATTTTAGGTTATAATTTCCACTATTTCTTTTGGATTAAGCAAAACAAAACAACTTTTTGAAATAGAAATCTAATATATTCTGTGCAAAATACAAGCACTAAGGTATAAATGAAGTGATAAGAGTTCAGAATATCCATTAACCTTGAGATGTTTAGCTAGAGAAGGTACTGTGCCCTCTGGTGTTGGACATTGTGGCTGTCACAATCCTGTGCCACAAGTCTGTTCAGAGTTATAGAATGGTTACAGTACAGAAGGAGATCATTTGGCCCATCCTGTCAGTATTAACTCACTGCAATTCAGCGAGTCTCACTCACCCACCCTTCCCCTGGTGGATCTTCAAATGTTTCTTCTTCAATTATTTATCCAGTTCCCTTTTTAATGCAGGAATTGAATCTGTCTGCAGTATATATTGATAAATGTTCAAACATGGTGATGTCAGATTTGTGAGAGAGTGAGTCCTCTCCAGTAACAACACATCGGCTTTGATATTTTATTATAGCAAATGCAAACCATCCTCAGGCAGAATTAACAAGGGTGATAAGTTCACTCTCAGTATGATGTCAGCTTTCGGATCATATTGGTCACCATCTGGAGAAGTAAAGGCAATTTCCATGTTTTATGATGCTCTGTATTTCCTTGTGTCTCAGACTCAGTTCCGAACTGTTTATTGTTTGGACTTGTTTGTTACCGAACAAGCGACTTACAGGATTTCTGGTTCAGCTTCTTCGGTTGACACTATAAATCTAAGCAACTAAGATTGTTTTCTTTAGAAACAGGGATCAAAGATTATTATAGTCTGAACAGTGGAAAGAGATTCACAGGAAGGAGTAGCTCCCACCGAGTTCAATCCATCACACAAACCAGCCTCCCATTCATTGGCTCCATCTACACTTCCCACTGCCTCAGAAAAGCAGCCAGCATAATCAAGGGCCCCACTATACCCCAGACATACTCTCTTCCACCATCTTCTGTCAAAGAAAAGGTACAAAAATCTGACACCCCGCACCAATTGACTTTCTATATTACCATCTGGCTGTCATTTTCACGCATGTTAAGGCTCAAAAAGAAGGAACTTGCATTCATGTATCAGCTTCCAGATCTTTGAGCTTTGCAACCAATGAGGGGTAGAGCACAGTGATTAGCACTGCTGCCTCACAGCGCTAGGGACCGCGGTTCAATTCCTGGCTTGGGCCACTGTCTGTGTGGAGTTTGCATGTTCTCCCGTGTCCGCGTGGGTTTCCTCTGGGTGCTCCAGTTTCCTCCCACACTCCCAAGTGCAATCAGGGGCAGTCAATAAATGCTGGTCCAACCAGCAATGTCCATGTCCCTGAAAAATTAATTTCTAAAAAGCTGGATAATTACGGTCTTAGATCAGCATACCATCCACAGTATGTCAATGTTCGACTGTAGTCCAAAAATAACAATGTGGCTGGGAGGGACCTTCAGGAACACATTGTTATTACATTTCATTACACTTACTGCTTCTGCTCTGAATTTTATATTCTCTTTATAACGCACTGAACTATTGTCTGTTTGTCATCCACTATCCCAGCACAGAAGTACTTGCATCAGATTTAATCGCAGTGCAGAGCACACTTATCCTGTTGGAGCCTTGAACAAAGAACAAAGAACAAAATAGCACAGGAAACAGGCCCTTCGGCCCAACAAACCTGCGCCGCCACCTTGACGTTCCCACTTCTACCCATGATCCCTTTGCTCTTTCTTCAGAGTGAATCTTGATTATTCTATCAGAACCTGAGGTGGTTAGAATGTGGAATATTTCAATAACCCTCTAGACTCTGAAAACAACAGGTTGCATGTTTGATTTCACAACAGGGATGGAAACTTGGTCCTCCATTTTAGAACCCATCTGATCTTCATCTCAGTGATGTTATTCATTTCTGTAAATTTACTGAAAATGGCCACAAAATCTGAGCTTGAACATTCCACAATGGAGAAAACAGTCAATCACCAATCACCAATCAGCAATCATGAATCACCAATTATCAATTACCAATCACCAATCATCAATCACCAATCACCAATCATCAATCACCAATCATTAATCACCAATTACCAATTACCAATCATCAATCATCAATCACCAATCATCAATCACCAATTATCAATCACCAATCACCAATCATCAATCACCAATCATCAATCACCAATCACCAATCATCAATCACCAATCATCAATCACCAATCACCAATCACCAATCATCAATCACCAATCAACAATTACCAATCACCAATCATCAATCACCAATTATCAATCATCAATCACCAATAATCAATCACCAATCACCAATCATCAATCACCAATTATCAATCATCAATCACCAATCATCAATCACCAATCATCAATCACCAATTATCAATCATCAATCACCAATCACCAATCATCAATCACCAATCAACAATCACCAATCATCAATCACCAATCAACAATCACCAATCATCAATCACCAATCACCAATCATCAATCACCAATCATCAATCACATTGATACTTAGTGACAACTTCAAGAAGATAATGGAGAATATTGAGAAACAAATCTTTTTTTCATCTAGTTGTGTGAGGGGATGATCTATTTCAATGGGAGTAATATTGTTTTAAGTTTATTTATTAGTGTCACAAGTAGACTTACATTAACACTGCAATGAAGATATGCTGAGAATCCCCCTTGGTGCCACACTTGGGTACCTGTTTGGGGACACTGAGGGAGAATTTAGCATGGTCAATGGACACTATAACCAGAACGTCTTTTAGAACTGGGAGGCAAGCAGAGTACCGGAGGAAACCCACACAGATACGGGGACAACGTGCAGGCATTACACAGACAGTGACCCAAGCTGGGAGTTGAACCCAGGTCCCTAACACTGTGAGATACAAAGAACAAAGAACAAAGAACAAAACAGCATGGGAAACAGGCCCTTCGGCCCAACGAGCCCGCACCGCCACCCCGATGTTCCCACCTCTATCCGCGATCCCTGTCCATGTTTATAGATCTATGGATTAAAAACCAAATTTGAGACAATTTAGGGAGAATTTGTTTTGCCAATTAGCCTAAGAGCACATCTTTGGGATGTGGGAGGAAACCGGAGCTCCTGGAGAAAACCCAAGCAAGCACGGGGGGAATGTGCAAACTCCCACAGACACAGGCCCAAATCCATGTATCTGCACAGCACAGCGATAGTCACAGCTGTCGTGTTGCCCGTCAGTTGTCAATGTTAATCATTGTGCCACATTGATGAAGGAATCAAAGATGTTTTTAGAGTGAAACTATATTGTGTAATTGCATATACATCCAGTAGATGGAGACTATTGGTGGGATAATACTTTTGGCACGCTTGCATCAACGTTCCAGGTCTGACTGGAAGCAATAGTGCAACAGCCTATCAGAAAGAGAACTGATAGAAACAACCTTTACACCTGATTCATTCTGACATTTTTTCAATATAATATTGGAATAGTTACTCCCTCAACTTCACAGGGTCTTTTGGAATCAGCCATGCCCTGGGACCCCTGCTGCAGCAAGGCGGCAACAAACAGAATGAATTAATTCAGTCACTCGGAGTACACAGAATGCAGAGTTGGAACAGTGTCCTTGGGTAGGAGTCTCTGGTTAGCAAAAAACCTCACTTACTGTGCTGTCTGGAGAAAATACACAATTCTCTAACCAATGCTCAGGATTCCCTTCACACACATTGTTAGCCACTTTAACACTTGAATAGCAGGTTAGATGTAAGGATCCGCATTCTAATCAGCAATCTGTAACTGTCTGTGTGGATATGAGTGCTATTGCAGACCAGAACACTGCATTTGCCTGACGAAGGCTATAGAGTCGAAAGCTCACGAATTTACTATCAAATAAATTGGTTGGATTTAAAATTGGTGTTGTAAAACTTTACTGGACTCACCTCAAAACCAGAGAATCCTGCCTGAGGTCAAAGACCTTCGCATGATCCTCACCACCCACCATGGTTCTGGGAAATGAAGTAAGTAAAGTGGTTTAAGAGTTAGCAGGAGAACATGTAGGGAATTATGATTATTGTATCATCAGTTTTAGCCTGGAAAAGGCAAAAAGAAATGTAAAATATAAAAAAATAATTGGAGCAGGACCAATTTGGTGAAATCAAAGGTCGCATTCTCCAAACTACCTGCATTGTGGCACAGTCATTAGCACAGCTGCCTCACAGTGCCAGGGACCTGCAATCAATTCCTGGCTTGGGTCATTGCCTGTGTGGAGTTTGCATATTCCCTCTGCATCTGCGTGGGTTTGTTCCAGTTTCCTTCCACAGTCCAAAGATGTGCAGTTTAGGTGGATTGGCCATGCTAAATTCTCCCTCAGTGTCACCAAACAGGCACTAGAGTGTGGTGACTAGGGGATTTTCACAGTAACTTGAACTCTAGCAAGGATTTTCTGGTCTATCTGCAGCGGAGCAGGAACAGCAGGAGAGCCCCAGTCCAAATCTATCCACAGAAACTGAAATCAAAGATTGGCAAACATAACTGTCATGGAACAAAGGCCTGTCTTAAGAGAGGAGATGATAAAGTTGAAATGCGTTCCCACAGGATAGAAGGATGTTGACAGGAGTATAGGTGGAAATTTCAGATGCACTGGTCACAAACTTCCAAACCTCCTTAGATCTGGCAAGTGGTGCTGTAGGACAGGTAAACTTTACCTGTTCAAAACAAAGATGTAAGGGTAAACCCAGCAATTACAAGCCAGTCAGTTTAACCTCGATGGTGGAATTGTTTTGGATATCATAATCTGGGACAACATTGACAGTCACTTGGACAAGTGTAATTAATTATGGGAAGCCAGCACAAAAGGGAACTGTTAAAGGCAAATTCATATTTGACTAACTTGGTTGCATTTTTGATGAGGTAACCAAAGAAGATTGGTGAGAGGAAAATGATTTATGTAATATTTGAAATGGTTTTTGATAAAGTAAGGGGGGTGGTGCTTAATGATATTCTCATTAGGCTGGTAATTCAGAAACACTGAGCAAGATCCAGATTCAAATCCCACAACAGGAGATGGTGCAACAAAATAATCTGGAATTAATGGTCTACGGAACCATTGTTATAAAAACCCATGTGGTTTACTAACATTCTTTCTAAGGTGGCCAAGGTATGGAGATTAAACAGACCTGGTCACTTCAGAGTTTGTATAGCTGACAGACAGGATTACAGATGTTGTTCACAGGGCTACCTCCCATCACCATGCCAGAGGTAATCTTCAAATCTGCCAGGGCTGGAGGAACATTCACTTCCATTCCACAGAGAAGGGTGAGATCAACTTCTTCCTCCAGCCCCAACCCACCCAAGGTCCTTGAGTGACCCTCCTCTGCAGCCTAGCAGTGGCAGAGGGGCAAATGCTCACAGAACCCACCTCCTTGACTTCTCCCTCAGTGCCCAAGCTGCCAGGCCAGGATGTCAGTGCCAGAGTGCTGGGGGTATTGGCACTGCCAAAGCACATAGCCTAAAGGGACCCTGAGTGGGTGATGGGGGACTCTAAGGAGGAAAGGGGGCTCTAAGAGAGAAGCAGAGGTGGGGGTGGTGAGTCTACTGGCCTGGTGCAGGAAGAGGGGTTAAGTGCAGGTGCCTGAAAGGGAAGGAAGGCTGAGTGGTGGAGTTCTGGGGAGAGTCGGGTCACTCTCATGCCTGCCTATGGGGGGTGGTTTGGGGAGACATTTCACAATGGCAGCCTGGGGCTGGCCAATGGACCACCTGAAATATCCTCATTCACTGCTTTCAGATGGGATAACCTCACCGGAAAAATCTTGTCAGTACAAGTGGGAAACATTCCGATTTTCCCACTCGCATGCACACTGAGTCACAAAACAGGAGAATTAGACCCATGATGTGGTACATTTTAATTTGAAGAATGAGGACATGAGATACAAAATAAAGACTACAATTCCGAAGAGAGTGCAGGAACAGAGAAACATAGGAGCACACGTACACAAATTGTCAAAGGTGGCAGGCTAGCTGGAGTTTATAAAGGAATGGAGTATGAAAGAAGTGAGACTTGTCCTTCAAGTGGAGAATTATATCTAATTCTGTGCAATTTTGAAAGGATGCAGAGGCTTTAGAGAGTATACAGAAAAGATTAATGTGAATAACTCCAATTTTTTTTTTAAGCAACACAGCACGGGAAACAGGCCCTTCGGCCCAACGAGCCCGCGCCGCCGTCATACTATATAGTAGCAAATACATTACCCTATTTTAATATTCCTATATAATAATATATATATTATTCCTAATATGGAAAATTTTCACCATAGGGACAATTTGTTTCCCAATCAGCCTAAGAGCGATTTTTTGGGTTGTGGGAGGAAACCGGAGTGCCCGGAGAAAACCCACGCAACCACGGGGAGAACGCGCAAACTCCCGCAGACACCGGCCCAATTCCAAGTGTCTGCACAGCCACATCGATAGTCTCTGAGCTGTCATGGTGCCCTTCAGATGGTCCACATAAAGCACACATTTACGACATGAGGTACCAGGCAACCCATGAATCAACATCCAAGAGCTGTACCCGCACCACCTGCCGAATGCATGCTCAAAGTATGGACCGAATTACCTGTGGAAAAAAGCCATAGTTAAACAGTCCTAATATATCCCTCTATCTGCATACCGCTCATGTGGCTGTCCAAGAGACCCTTAAACATCCCCAGCGTGCCTGCTCCCACACCTTACTCGGCAGTGCATTCCACACCCCCACTACCCTTTGTGTGAAAAACTGCCCTCTAATATTCGTCTTATACATAGCCCCCCTCACCCTATGTCCATGACCCCTCGTCCTATCCATTTCTGAAGGTGGAAAAAGTTTACCTCCATTTACTCTATCTATACCCCTTATAATCTTATACACCTCGAGATCCCCTCTAAGCCAACGTCTTTCAAGGGAAAACAACCCCAGTCTATCTAATTGTTCCTCATAAGACAGTCCTTCCATACCAGGCAGCATCCTGGTAAACCTCCTCTGCACTCTCTCCAAGGACTCCACATCCTTCCGATAGTACGGCGACCAGAACTGGACGCAGTATTCCAAGTGAGGCCTAACCAAAGTTCTATACAACTGCAACATCAAACTCCTACTCTTGTATTCTATAACCTTTTCTATGAAAGCTAACATACTATACGCCTTCTTTATCACCTTCTCCACCTGTGAGGACACCTTCAGAGACTTGTGAACCTGCACCCCAAGTCTCTCTGCGTCTCTATGCTCCGTATAGTTTTACCTTTTATCCTATAACTCTCTTCTACATTTTTCCGGCCAAAATGCATCACCTCGCATTTTTCCGGATTAAATTCCATTTGCCATCTATCTGCCCAATCTACCAACCTGTCTATGTCCTGTTGTATTGCCTGACACTTCTCTTCTGTACCCGCCAATCCAAGCATCTTGGTGTCATCAGCAAATTTGCTGATCTCACCACCTAACCCTACTTCCAAGTCGAACCCCAGTCTATTTAATCATTCCTCATAAGACAGTCCTTCCATACCAGGCAGCATCCTGGTAAACCTCCTCTGCACTCTCTCCAAGGACTCCACATCCTTCCGATAGTACGGCGACCAGAACTGGACGCAGTATTCCAAGTGAGGCCTAACCAACGTTCTATACAATTGCAACATCAAACTCCTACTCTTGTATTCTATACCCTTTTCTATGAAAGCTAACATACTATACGCTTTCTTTATCATCTTCTCCACCTGTGAGGACACCTTCAGAGAATTGTGAACCTGCACCCCCAAGTCTCTCTGCGTCTCTATGCTCCGTATAGTTTTACCTTTTATCCTATAACTCTCTTCTACATTTTTCCGGCCAAAATGCATCACCTCGCATTTATCCGGATTAAATTCCATTTGCCATCTATCTGCCCAGTCTACCAACCTATCTATGTCCTGTTGTATTGCCTGGCACTGCTCCTCTGTACCCGCCAATCCAAGCATCTTGGTGTCATCAGCAAATTTGCTGATCTCACCACCTACCCCAACTTCCAAGTCGTTTATGTAGACCACAAATAGAAGAGGACCTAGTACTGAGCCTTGTGGCACTCCACTAGTGACAGGCTTCCAGCCGGAAAAAGAGCCTTCCACTACTACCCTCTGTCTCCTCCTCCCGAGCCAGTTCTCGACCCATCTACATACCCGGCCCTGTATCCCATGCGCCTTCACCTTCTCTATCAGTCTACCATGAGGAACCTTGTCGAACGCCTTACTGAAATCCATGTAGACGACATCAACAGCATGTCCTTCATCAACTGTTTTTGTCACTTCTTCCAAAAATTCCACTAGATTTGTAAGACAAGACTTCCCCTTGATGAAGCCATGCTGCGTATCCCTGATCAGATCGCAGCGCTCCAGATGCTCATACATCCTGTCCCTGAGGATCCTCTCCATTATCTTACCTATAACTGAAGTCAAGCTCACCGGCCTATAGTTCCCTGGGTTATCCCTCTGACCCTTTTTTAAACAACGGTACTACGTTTGCTATCCTCCAGTCCTCTGGGACCTCACCTGTGTCCAAGGGAGAGACAAAGATTTGCGTCAGAGGCCCAGCTAGGTCTTCCCTCAA